>OZ024719.1:29374678-29880920 GCA_964016875.1 Fallopia convolvulus
TAATATGCACGAAATGTGGTCGCTAGGACATGTTGTCAATCACTGTCCTCCACAGATAAATTTGGAGTCACCAAATGCGGAAGTAGGTGCTGCTGAAACCCCCAAAACGCAACCAAAACCAAGTGCGGGTCCGACTGATGGTGCTCCGAGGTACGGGGCCTGGACGGTGGTGGCGCGACGGCAAAACAAAGGCAAAGCTCCGGCCAAGACTAACTCAGTTGCTCAGGCAGTGTAGAAAGGAAAGAATCATTTTGCAACGTTGCAATCTTCTGAGGAAGGACAGAATCTGGAGGTTGAGATCACTGGCCGAGAGTTTGGTAAGAAAATATTTGAGGGGCTGCCTAAAGATTTTTCAAAAGATATCACCTCCAAAAATAAACAAAAGATCCCAACAATTCAGGGGAACAAACTAGAAGCGTCAACATCAGGGACAAAATCTGTTAAGAAAAATCGGAAGCATGCTAAGGCCTCTAAGCAATTGGGCCAGACTCAGTTCCTTAATGGGATAAGCCCATCTACAGTTGGTAAAAGACCCCGAACCGAAAATGGGCCAAAATTCGAATTCCAGGCCAATGTTACGCCTGTTACTACGATTCTTCAGGATAATATTGCACAGAAAAATTTAGCAACTGATAATATGCAGGAAGACAATACAATGAAAGAAAATCAAATGCTTCAGAATGTTGAGGGAAATAATGTTGACACGAGGACAGAGAATGATGTTACGAATCTTGCTACCAATAGCCAGGCTATGCCTAACCTTTCTCCCAGGAGTAGTACCCGTGCAATTGGTGGTCAATGAATTGCCTCCTTTGGAATTGTTTCGGAGCCGGGAAGCTCGGTTTCCGTCGGGTGGTTCGTTATTTAATCCGCCATTGTTCAGATGATGTTCTTGTTGTGATTGAACCACGCATCTCGGGTGACCAAGTGCAAGAAGTGTGTGATCGTATTGGTTTTACAGGCTGTGTTCGAGTTGAAGCCATCCGCCGTTCCGGAGGTATTTGGCTTCTATGGAAAACGGAACGAATCTCTTTACAGGTTATTAAATGTGATTCTCACTTTATTCATGCAACTACTTCTAGTAATGGCGCTCGGGGTCACTTTGTTTTTGTTTATGCCCCACCGACTCCGAGTAGACGTAATAGATTCTGGACGGCGTTGAAAGCTGAGATTGAGGGTATTGTTGATCCACTCTTTGTTGGGGGGATTTTAATTGTATTCTTGATACTTCGGAGCGTCGTGGGGGCTTTGGTCGACTATCGGAAGATTCAGATAAATTCAGGCAAATGGTTAATGATGTTGGTTTGATTGACCTTGGTTTCACTAGTTCAGCTTTTACGTGGTCCAGGGGTGAATCGGCGCGCATTTTTGTTGAGAAAAGACTTGACAGGGTCTTTGTGAACATTGCTGCTCGTTTAATGTGGTCGAATGCCATGGTTCGACACCTGCCTCGCCTTTCGTCGGACCATGCACCTTTGTTATTGTCTTTGTGCCCGAACAAGGCGTTTGATCGACGACGACGACCATTCAGGTTTCAAGCCGCTTGGCTAACTCATGTTGATTTCCTTAATTTCTTACATCGTTCTTGGCTTCGGGAGATTGACATGGTCACCGCTCTTGTTGATTTTAGAAGCAAGTTAATTGAGTGGAACCGAAATGTTTTTGGGAACATACACATTCAAAAAAAAGGAGCTCTTGGATAGGTTAGAGGTTACTAGGGCCAGATTGCATAGTAATCTGACTGATGCTCTGATCCAAGAAGAGAAAGATATTAGTAAAGAGCTTGATCTGATTCTTGAACGCGAGGAACTTCTTTGGTTGCAAAAGTCTCGGATCCAGTGGCTTCAGGATGGAGACCGCAATACGCGTTTCTTTCATACGTCGACTATTGTGCGTCGTAAAAAGAATCGAGTTGACTCATTGCGGGATGATTCTGATAGATGGATTATTGATAAGAAGGATATGGAATATGTTGCTCTTTCGTTATTCAAAAATCTGTATTCCCCGCCCAATAGTGAACGCACACCGATTGTATGTAATACTGGCTCTTTCCCTCTTATTCTGCAAGCTGAATTGCATTTGCTTGATTGGCCGTTCACAGGAGACGAAATCCACCAGGCTGTCCGAATGATGGGCCCTCTTAAAGCCCCTGGTGTTGATGGCTTTCAGCCTATCTTCTATCACAAGTGTTGGAGTATTATTGGGCCCTCTATTATTACTGCGGTTCGGAATTTCTTTGCTACGACGGTTATGCCTCCGGGGTTAAACGAAACTTTGATTGCCCTGATTGCTAAAGTTGATGAACCGGAGAGAATAAACCAGTTCCGTCCGATCAGCTTATGCAATGTTCTTTACAAAATTATTACTAAGGTGTTGGTGAATCGGATGCAGACTATATTACCTCGTCTTATTAGTCCTATGCAAGGAAGCTTTCTCCCAGGTCGGTTGATTTCGGATAACATTGTCCTCGCTCAGGAGGTTGTGAACTCAATGAAACGTAAGCAAGGTGCTTCTGGGTGGATGCTTTTAAAATTAGACCTCGAGAAGGCCTATGATAGACTGAGATGGGATTTCATTGAGGATACTCTCAAAGATGCTGGTTTTTCTGATATCTGAATTCGGTGGATTATGGTTTGTCTAGAAACTACATCGTTCAAATTGCTTTGGAATGGAGAAGCTACTGATAGTTTCAAGCCGTCTAGAGGAATCAGACAGGGTGATCCACTCTCACCATATATTTTTGTTCTCTGCATTGAGCGGTTAAGTCATCTTATTTCTCAGTCTATTGCTTCTAAACAGTGGAAGCCTATTCATCTTTCTAGGGGTGGCCCAGCGCTTTCACATATTTTCTTTGCAGATGACATCATGTTGTTTGCTGAAGCTTCAGTTGAGCAAATTCAGGTGGTACAAGATGTCTTAAGTATTTTTTGTGCCTCCTCTGGCCAGAAAGTTAGCCCATCTAAATCAAAGTTGTTTGTGTCCCCAAATGTGCGACATAGCTTGGTACGCAGATTAAGGGATAACAGTGGTTTTATGGTGACAAGAAATCTGGGCAAGTACTTGGGAGTTCCTCTTTTTCATGATCAGGTGAAAACTGAAACCTTTTCTCCTCTTATTGAGAAAGTGTCTAAAAAACTCCAAGGATGGCAAGGCCGTTTTCTTAGTATGGCTGGTCGTGTGACTTTGGCTAAAAGTGTTCTTACTTCTATCCCGGTTTACACAATGGCAACAGTTACTCTTTCTACTGAGGTTTGTTCTAAGATTGATGGACTCATTCGTAATTTTATATGGGGTGGATCGGAGAATAATCGTCGGATTCATCTTGTGAGTTGGGATGAAGTTTGTCGCCCTAAGAGGCTTGGAGGATTAGGAATCCGACCCATGGAAGACTTGAATGTCGCCTTAATTGGAAAATTGGGGTGGCGGTTTTTGTCTGAACACAATAAGCTGTGGATTGATGTATTGAAAGCCAAATATATCCGTCCTTCTCTAAGGGATAGAACAAATCAGTCTTATGTTTGGAAGAGTGTAAAAAAGGGAATTGATAAGGTGGTAGTTCCGGGGGCAAGCTGGTGCGTTGGCAACGGATTATCTGTCCGTTTCTGGTTGGATCGTTGGCTTGGCCACCATCTGCTTTTACACGCTACTGCTGTAAAGGTGCCTAATGATGTTATAAATGCACCAGTTCGTTTTTACTGGGAAGATGGAATTGGGTGGAGGTGGCCGTTATTAAAGGGTTTGATGCCAAATTCTTTATTGCTGCAACTTGCTTCGGTTTGCCTCAGAGAGGAGAATGATCAGTTGGACGTCCTATGTTGGCCTAATTCGGCTTCTGGGGATTTCACCGTGTCCACTGGATTTGATTTAATTAATGCTGGTCAAAATTTCCACCAGGTTGATTATGTTATATATGAGAAAATTTGGCATTTGAAGACAACAGAACGAGCAAAACATTTTCTATGGGTGGCTGTTAAAGGCGTTTTATTGACTAATCAAGAGCGGGTTCGGCAACACTTTGCGTCCAATGCCCTATGCTCGATGTGCACAACCGAGGAGGAGTCGTTAATTCATCTCTTACGCGATTGTGGAGACACAATGCGCCTTTGGGAGAATTTACACCCTCCTCTTGCCAGGGAAGTCTTTTTCGAATCTGATTACGCCTTTTGGATTCGTGTTAATATCACTTGCAAACTGAAACATGCAAATGGGATTATGTGGTCAAGCATTTTTGCTATGGCTATATGGTGGATTTGGAAATGGCGTAACAAGGTTGTTTTTCAACATACTCCGTTTACATGGATCCGTTCACTTTTCATTTTCCATCAAACCGAAGAATATGAAAGTATGGTTGCTAATAGGTGCTTGACGAAGCCAAATAGAGAAGAGGTGTTCGTGCAATGGGAACGACCTGAGGCAGGATGGATCAAAATTAATACTGATGGGGCCGTTGCAGCGGATGAAAGAGCGGCGACAGGCGGAGTAATTAGGGACTCTGATGGTCAATGGATAAGTGGTTTTGTGCATAACATAGACTTGTGTACTGTTCCTATGGCAGAATTATGGGGCGCTTTACAAGGTCTGCCTTTGGCTTGGAACCGGGGATACAGGAGGGTTTGTCTAGAAATTGACTCATGATTAGTGGTTCTTTTTCTAAACAAATCTGTGGATCGTTATCACCCCCTTTTAGCCTGGTATCTCAATGCCAAGGCTTCATTAGAAGGGATTGGATTATCCAATTCCGGCATATTTATCGCGAAGCAAACTTGGTTGCTGATTTTCTTGCTTCGCATGCATTTTCTTTTACGTTAGGACTTCATGTTGGATCGTGACGCGTTAGTAACAATACAGGGAACTAGTAAGGTTCCCTGGGCAGCGGAAATAAACAGTAAGAACACAGAATTTATAGAGGAAACCTTCTGTCCGACCAACCAGTCGTAGAAAGAAAAACCTCTACCCCTGAGACTCCTTCTCATAGGATTTTCAATAGAATACTTTTATTAAGTTTCAACGATTACAAGGCAAGTCTAGTAACTAAGGCTCCTACCAAAGTTCCCTTGGTAACTACGGCTCCGACCGAAGTTCAACCAACTAGACTTCTACAACCCTAAGCATAAACCTAAATCGAAAGTAAACTACTGACTTACTTGTTGGAACAGACGTCCTTTGCTTGCTGAAGTGTTGGAACAGACGCAATGCAGTAATTAAGCGGGCTATCACCCGCTTAATTACTGCATTGCGTCTGTGATTGACGTCTGTTCTTTTGCATAAAAATCTTCAAATATAATCGAAGACGTTCCTTTAATGTAACAATATTCTCAACCACTAGTTCCATACCTCGTTACCATGAGTGGATAAAAAGGTTACGTTTGAACAGACAAGGGACTAGAGATGTTCCATTCAAACTTTTTGTGGGCTGGGAATATTTTTGACATCCACACAATTTTTCCCTGTTTAAAGGTAATAGAAAGAGGTTCATAGGGAACGTTTGTGTGGACCAGGCTAAGGGACAGTCTTATAACCAACCATCATTTCGGCTTGAAGTGAGGGATAAAATAGATCAAGTTGGTTATTTTGGGCTAAACAGAAATCTTGGATGTAAGCAATTTTAGTTTCAGTTCCTTTTTAGCATGCAATATTTAACAATTTCTAATATATACAACATCTATGCATAGAAGAAAGATATAAGCCATTAGAAAACTTGTCAAATGATATGTAGTTACCTGAGATGTTACCTTTTTAGTCAGGCATTGAGGGAATAAAGGACCGGGACTTGTTTACTCCAAGGAAATCATTCCTAGCAACATCCTCAGATGCTCGTAGGGTTTTCTGTCCAAATCCTTGGTGAAAATATCTGCGACTTGATTTTCAGTCCTACAATGATCCATCTTGATAAAACCTTTTTCAACATTATCTCTTAAGAAATGATGTCGAATATCTATATGTTTGGTTCTAGAATGATGCACAGGATTTTTGGAGATATTGATGGCACTTGTATTATCACATAAGATAGGAATAGTTCCAAGAGACATACCAAAGTCCACCAGTTGCTGTTTTAGCCACAATACCTGGGAACAACAGGCAGCTGCTGCGACATACTCCGCTTCAGCCGTTGAAAGAGCAACCGAATTTTGCTTCTTCGATCCCCAAGACACCAAGCATGGTCCAAGGAATTGGGCCATCCCTGATGTGCTCTTCCTATCCACCAAGTGACCTGCAAAATCTGCATCCGAGAATCCGACAAGTTGGAACGAGTTGTGCCTTGGATACCATAGACATAACCCATCGTTCCCTTTCAAGTAGTGTAGAATTCTCTTCACTTCTTTCAGATGTGTTTCTTTAGGATTGGCCTGAAATCTAGCACAGAGACACACACTGAACATAATATCTGGCCGACTGGCCTTTAGGTACAACAGGGAACCAATCATTCCTCGGTACATCGGTTGATCAACATCAACACCATTTAGATCAGCATCAAGACGAGTATTAGGAGAAATAGGGGTATCAAAACTCTTTGTAGAATCCATACCGTACTTCTTCAATAGTTCCTTGATGTACTTTTGTTGATGTACCTTTGTTCCCTCATCAGTTTGCACCACTTGTAGTCCAAGAAAGAAAGTGAGCTCTCCGATCATGCTCATTTCAAACTCACTGCTCATAAGATTCTTGAAGCTTTCTACAAGTTTGGGGTTAGTAGAACCAAATATAATATCATCAACATAAACTTGAACTACTAAAACCTCACTGGCTTGTTCCCTTAGGAACAATGTTTTGTCGATCACACCACGTCTGTAACCATTGGCTAATAGAAACTGAGCGAATCTATCATACCAAGCACGAGGAGCCTGCTTAAGGCCATAAAGAGCCTTATCCAACACATAGACATGGTCAGGGTGATCAACATCTTCAAATCATGGAGGTTGTAGAACATAGACCTCCTCTTGTAGGTAACCATTCAAGAATGCTGTCTTCACGTCCATTTGATACAACTTGAATCCCTTGTGAGCAGCATAGGCGATTAGAAGACGGATGGCTTCTATTCTTGCAACAGGAGCATACGTTTCATCGTAGTCAATCCCTTCTTGTTGATTGTACCCTTTTGCTACAAGTCTCGCCTTGTTCCTTGTGACCGCTCCGGTGTCATCAAGTTTATTCCTGAAAACCCACTTTGTTCCTATAGCCATCTTGTGCTTTGGCTTGGGAACTAGTCTCCATACTTTATTCCTCTCAAACTGGTGTAGTTCCTCTTGCATAGCAACTATCCAGTCAGGGTCTTTTCATGCTTCCTTCACATTCTTTGGCTCTGCAAGAGAGATAAACGCATTGAAAGCACAGAAATTCTTAATAGAGGAACGAGTAAGCACACCTTTGTCGTATGGAGTGATGATGTTGTCAACAGGATGATCCCTCTTTTGATGATAGTTCCTGACTTCAATCTGAGTGGGATCTGTACTTGACTCCTCTTGTTCTTGTTGGCTTGTCGTTCCATGTGATGTTCCTTCTTCATGATCTTCCTCAATGTCTTCATTCTGTGAAGTATCATCTTCTGGAACCAATGCACTTTCTGTGTCATCTCCATCCAAGTCAGGACGAGGAGGTATAACATTGTTATCTGGAACTTTTGCACTTGAATCTGGATCGACTTCATCATCTGAATCTGAGTTTAGAACCTTCATTGCATCCTCGTTACTGGACAGGTTCCCTCCATTTTTGGACTCGTCAAAGACAACATGAATGCTTTCTTCAAACTTCTTAGTCCTTTTATTGAACACCTTGTAAGCCTTACTGTTGGATGCGTATCCCAGAAAGATGCCTTCATCACTCCTTGGATCAAACTTGCCTAGCTCGTCTTTTCCATTGTTGTGAATGAAGCACCTGCATCCAAAGACTTTCAAGTGGGATATATTTGGCTTTCTTCCCTTGATTAGTTCATATGGAGTTTTTGAAAAGTTGGAACGTATGGTGACTCGATTAATGATGTAGCAAGCAGTACCGACTGCCTCAGCCCAAAAGGACCGAGGCAAGTTACTTGCCAACATCATAGTACGAGCCATGTTCTGTAGTGTTCCATTCTTCCTTTCTGCAACGCCGTTTTGTTGAGGAGTCCTCGGCGCAGAGAAGTTTTGAGACACTCCATGTTCATCACAGTAGCTATGAAACATGGAATTCTTGAACTCTGTTCCGTTGTCAGATCTGATAGCTTTCAGTTTTTGTTCTGTTGATGCTTCTACTTTCTTGATCCAGCTTTTGAATGCTATGAACGTCTCGTCCTTGGAACCTAGAAAGAGAGTCCATGTATATCTAGTAAAATCATCAACAATAACAAAAATGTACCTGCTACCGCCATGACTTCTCACCCACATGGGACCGCACAAATCCATGTGTACCATGTCAAGAGGATGAGAGGTGCTCACTGACAACTTTGGCTGAAAAGATGATTTGCTTTGTTTTCCTTTTACACACTCTTCACATAAGCTTTCTTTTTCCGCAAGAACCTTGGGTAGTCCTATCACCATATTTTGTGAGTAGAGTTTGTGGATTCCTCGATGGTTAGCGTGACCAAACCTTCTATGCCAGAGATCAGTTTTGTCGGCTATTGTAACAAAGCAGAGTTCTTCTTGTGGTTGGAAACTTGAGTCGACATAATACACATTGTTTCGCCTCTTTCCTTTCAGGACCACAAGATTTAGTTTCATATTCTTGATCATACAGCCATCTGAGGTAAAGGTTACCTCGTTTTTCCCTTGGTCACAAAGCTAAGCAATACTCAACAAGTTGTAACTAAGACCTTTCACCAAGCTTACGTCTCTAACACTGATTTTATCATTTAGCTTGACTTCACCTGTTCCAATGATTTCTCCTTGATTGTTGTTGCCAAAGGAAATGTTTCCTCCAGCGTTGTTTTGAAGTGAGGACAGAATACTCTTGTTCCCTGTCATGTGACATGAACACCCGCTGTCAAGGACCCAGCAGACGTTCCCCTCACTTCAACCTGCAAGAAAGAAATCACGTTTTAACGACCCAGGCCTGCTTAGCCTTCCCGGGTCGGTTAGCATAGCTCACAGAATGATAAATTTGAGATTGCACTAAAGTAGCTTTCTGTGAACTCTTGGAACTAGAAGCAATATTTGAGGGATCAACATGATTTTTCCCTTTTTCATTTTTAGAATCTTGCTTCTTTTGAGGTTGTGGGGCCTGTTTCTTTCTTTTCTGATGAGATTTATCATACCCTTGATTTTTCTTACCAGACCACTGTTTCTTGTTGTTCCTTGTATTCTGGTTTTGAGCCCTTTTGTTTGACATTTCTAGTCTAACCTTACAGTCTTTTTGAACATGACCTCCCCCACCACAGTGATAGCACACCCTATAGTATTCACCAAGATAGCGTTTAGGATGTGGTTTCTGGAGGGTTTGTTCCTTTGCTCGTTCCTTGGAAGGAACTTTATGCTGGTTCCCTTGAGACTGTTTTAGGTATATTTTATGAGCCGTTTTTCCAAAATACCATTCAGAGTTGTCATTAAGATTACTTTCAAGAATTTTGACTCTACTTTCTAGATGAATTACCTTATCTCTAGCGGATTGAAGTTCCCTAGCTTTTCTTTCCATTTTCTCTTCAAAGGTAAGATCATCCGGAGGATATTCAGATTTGTTTTTACCATAACCAATACCAGACATAGCAGGACTGAACTCAATCTGAGTTCGTTTACTTAGTTCATGCTCTAATTCTTCACTTTTGAGTTTGTGAACAGATAAATCTGACCTAAGTTCGTTATTGGTTTTAGTTAGAGTCTTAATATCTTTCTTATAATCTTCACATTCTAAACAAGGAACAACTGAAGTAACAGTAGTTTTTGATAATTTTTCTTCAAGATTTAGACATTTCTCATCAGAAGTTTCTATTTCATCTTGCATCTTTAAATTATCTTCAAACAATTTTTTAACAAGGATAACAAGATCAGACTGTTTAACACTCTCTATACTAGAAAGAAATTGTTCAGGAGTTATCTCTTGATTAACATCTTCAGTCTTCAGAGCCATGGCACAGATCTTTGAATCAGATTCATCATCTGAGTCAAGATCCCAAGCAGCGATGTAGGCCTTCTTCTTCTCGTTCCCAGTGTCGTTACCTTTGGGACAACTCTTTGTATAGTGACCCTTTTCCTGACAGTTGTAGCAAGTAACTTCTTTGAGCTCCTTCTTCTCAAAGTTGATTCTTTCCTTCATGGCACCTTGCTTCTTGCCTCTCCTATAGAAGGATCTTATTGCTTTGGTTATGAGAGCTACGTCAGAATCTTCTCCCAGTTCATCGTCAATTCCTGCAGAGATATTTTCAATGGCCCTTTCCACTTTAAGAGCAATTCTCTTGCTAGAGCTTGAAGCACCACTGTTCTTTTTCTCATATCGCTCATAGTCAGTCAGTTTTCCAAAGATCTCATGAAGTTTGCAAGTCTTTGTAATTGGGTTCTCCTTGAGAAGTCCTCTTGTAACTACGTACGTGGGACCTAAGCCATCTACAATTGCAGAGACTTTCTCAGCATGTGTGACAGATTTCCCAATTCCAAGATGATTAATGCGATTGACCAAGCTTTCAAACCGAGATTGGTATGTGGCTATAGTTTCTCCATCTATCATCCTGAAGTTGTAGAACTCCTTCTTAGCGTCCTTCTGATGGATCTCTTTCAGATCAACTCTACCAATGTGCATTTGCTCAATGGCTTCCCATGCTTCTTTGGCAGTGTCACAGTTGACTACCCTTAGGAGATCTTCAGCACCCAAGGCATTGTTTGGTAGCATTTGTGCCTTGTAGTTCTTCTCCATTCCTGTCCATTCAGATTGGCCCCATTCTGTCTTCTTGTCCTTCTTTGCTTCAGGAACGACATAATCTCCATCTTCAATAACTGACCATGCTTGGTAGTCATTGCTTTTGAGCCAGGTGGCGAAGAGCTTTTTCCAGTGGTCATATTCTCCAGGAACAAGCAGTGGAGGCTTGTTGTTTCCAATTTCGACGTTGTGGTTGTTGTTCGAAGTCATTTTGTATTCCTGCACTAACACACAATCTAGAGCAAAACCTGCTCTGATACCAATTGTTGGATCGTGACGCGTTAGTAACAATACAGGGAACTAGTAAGGTTCCCTGGGCAACGGAAATAAACAGTAAGAATACAGAATTTATAGAGGAAACCTTCTGTCTGACCAACCAGTCGTAGAAAGAAAAACCTCTACCCCTGAGACTCCTTCTCAGAGGATTTTCAATAGAATACTTTTATTAAGTTTCAACGATTACAAGGCAAGTCTAGTAACTAAGGCTCCTACCAAAGTTCCCTTGGTAACTACGGCTCCGACCGAAGTTCAACCAACTAGACTTTTACAACCCTAAGCGTAAACCTAAATCGAAAGTAAACTACTGACTTACTTGTGGATTCTTCACCGGAAAAAGCCACACACTCATACACTTGAAAAGCTCTCTTCTCAAGTTATTCGTCTTCAACCACTCGAAAACCACACCTTTAACCCTAGCTAACCCTAGCTATTTATAAGATAAGTCAAGTCTGATCTCACACGTAATTCTTGCCTAATTACGCTGATATTCCACTTAACAAATCCCACACAATAAGGAAAAAAGATTGTTTGTGATTTCGGATCCTCAACCATGTCGATTCTTCCCAAAACCGAATGATCTCGGATTTCCTAAGATAAGATCGTGTGAAGATTGATCTTATCCTCTCTTTTATCTCCTCAAGCAACCGCCTATAGCTATATAATCTTCGTAGAAGATCGCTCGCAAAAGATAAGGTAACTTTCCATTTATAGAAAGCCGCGTTCCTTCTCAGACGCACTTCCTAAATCTGTCACTCGTTCCCTCCATCGTTCCTCACGATGTTCCTTCACTCGTGACCATGTACCTGTTTTCCTGAAACACTTACATGTAGAAGCAAGTTATATTTACTAAGTTTGTTATCATCAAAACTAAGAGAAACCATGGAACAACTATTGTTCCAACACTTCATGTATTGCTTGACCCTCCTGAGGGTGTTTTTCCTTTGCTTGCTGATGATGTTAGGGGTCGGGCTATCACCCGCTTAATTACTATTTAGCCCACTTTTTTATTAATAAAAGGGCTAAAAGTCCGGAGAATGCTGCCTCTCCTTCGACCAAAAAAAGAAGTCTTAATTAATCCAAGTATCGGATGATGAGTAACAATCTACGGAAATTGCTCAAACAAATAATTGATAAAACCCCACAATGTTAAGAATTAATTTTATTTGTGCCACGAGAATCATGAATTTACAATCAAAGGTCGCCATCTAACAATTAATTGGCAATAAATATGGATGACATATATTAATATAGCATGAGATGGATCTTTCGTATCAATCTATCTATTTTTTTGTTCTATATATCTATTAGTTATACTACGTACTTATAATTTTTTTTATATTCGTAAGCCGTAACTACAATTTTTTTAAATTATTACTGTTTCGTTGTATTACGTGCTTATGACGGATGAGGATAATTCGATGTTCACGCATCCTTTTTCCGGTGAAGAGGTACAAATCGCTCTTTTCTCTATGCACCCTACTAAATCCCCGGGTCCGGATAGTATATCGGCGTTGTTTTACCAACAACATTGGCATATTGTCGGGCCCGAGGTAGTCTCTTTCGTTTTAAATATTCTCAATAGAGCTCCTTTTCCGAAACGCCTTAATCATACTTTTATTTCCTTGATTCCCAAAGTCACTGACCCTTTTAGAATGAAGGATTTACGTCCTATCAGCTTGTGTAATGTCATTTATAAGATCATATCTAAGGTGTTGGCGAACAGGTTGAAACAAGTACTACACAAAGTCATCTCTCCTTCTCAAAGCCCTTTTGTTCCAGGAAGGTTGATAACAGACAATGTATTGACTGCGTTTGAGTTGTTTCATTACATGAAGACCAAGAAATCAGGCAAGAAAGGGTTCATGGCTCTGAAACTCAACATGGCCAAGGCATATGACCGGGTGGAGTGGAACTTCCTTGAGCAGAGTATGAGATGTTTAGGGCTAAATGAGCAATGGATCAACCTGCTGATGCGTTGTGTATCTTCGGTGTCGTTTTCTGTTCTTATGTGTGGCCGACCTTCAACTGAATTTATTCCGGCACGGGGGTTAAGGCAGGGTGATCCGCTTTCCCCCTATTTATTCCTCTTTGTAGCCGAAGGTTTTTCAGCTTTAATTCGGCAACAAGAGGAAGAGGGACGTATCCATGGAATACGGATTGCTAGGGCAGCTCCTACGGTTTCTCATCTATTCTTCGTTGATGACAACATAGTGTTTACTCAGGCTACTTGTGAACAAGCACGTGCAATTGTGAATATCCTCCAGGTTTATGGAGAAGCTTCAGGACAACAAGTCAATCTGAGTAAATCAGAATTGTCTTTTAGCAATAATGTTTATCGGGAACACCAGGATGCTTTGCAAGAAATACTCCAGGTTCAGGAAGTGGAAAAGCACGAGAGATACTTAGGGCTCCCTACTATGGTTGGAAGGTTGAATAAGGTTATTTTTTTATCAAGTTAAAGAACAAGTGTGGAAAAAATTAAAAGGTTGGAAATCGAACTCTCTTTCAAGAGCGAGAAAAGAGGTCTTGTTAAAGGCGGTTATTCAAGCTATTCCAATGTACACTATGTCATGTTTTCTCCTTCCTAGCACGGTTATTAGAGATATTGAGCAGCTCATGTGCAACTTTCTATGGGGAGAACAAGATTCAAGACGAAAGTATCATTGCATGGTGTGGAAACAGATGTGCAAACCAAAGCAGGAAGGAGGTCTAGGCTTTCGCGATATGGAGAGTTTTAATTTATCTTTGCTGGCGAAGCAAGGGTGGCGTTTGATAACTGAGCCTTCCTCCCTGATTGCTCGTCTTTTACAAGCCAAATATTACCCAAGAACATCTTTTCTCAATGCATCGATTGGGTACATTCCTAGCTTCTATTGGAGAAGCATTATGAAAGCCAAAACTGTGTTGTTGGATGGATTACTCTAGCAGGTGGGAAATGGTTATTCCATCAAGGTTTGGCATGATCGCTGGCTGCCAAGGCCCACTCTCTTTAAGCCGATTAGAAATTTCTTTGGTGGTGCTGATGATCTTACTGTTGCAGACCTCATTGATTGGAATACTGGTGCATGGAAAGAATGTACAATACGTGACTTATTCATGCCAGAAGATGCAGAGCTTATTCTGTCCATTCACCTATTTGATCCACCTACAGAGGACCGATTGATTTGGTATTACACTTCAGATGGGAGGTTTTTGGTAAAATCAGCCTATCATATGTTGCAAAAGCAGAAGCAATCCAGTGCTGGTGCTGGTGAGTGCACTGATGCGAGTTTGAAAGCAAGTTTGTGGAAGCATTTATGGAGCCTGTCAGTACCCCCACGGGTTCCATCCTTTCTATGGCAAGCAGCGCGAGACATTTTACCTTGCATGCTGAATTTGTTTAGGCGTCACATATTACAGAGCTCTTGTTGTGCCTTCTGTGGAAAGCCAGAATCTGTCATGCATGCTCTCTAGGGATGTATAACTCTAAGACTTGTTTGGGAGCATTTTCTGCATATTGCTGAACTGGGTAGTGAAATGTACACTTTTCTTGACTGGGCAGCCAGAATCTGAGAGCTTTCAGTGTACGATCAGCAGCTTTGGGCATGTATTTGTTGGGGTATTTGGAAATCGAGAAATAAAGTGTTGTTTGCTGATGGAACGCAGGAGGTGGGTGATATCATGCAAGGTTGTGTTCATCTCATTGACGAGTTTCAGCTGTATCGTTTCAATGAGCATAATCTTTTCACTCTCCAGGAGATTTCCAGTACGAAATGGGGGAAGCCTCAACAGGATTGCATTAAGATCAATGTAGATGCATCAGTCCTGGGCAAACAAGTCGGAGTCGGTGTCATTGGAAGAAATGCACTGGGAGAGGTGGTGTTTGCTGGTTTGAAATGCATTCAGCAAGGAGCCCCGGTTGATGTAGCTGAGGCGGTAGCGGCTCTATGGGGACTTCGCCTTGGTTCTTCACTTGGGCTGAACTGTATTGAGCTGGAATCAGATTCTTTGAAAGTCATTAAGCTGACAACTGAGGGGGATCTTCAGCATACGGTTTTTGGCAACGTCATGGCTCTGGTGATTGAACAAAGCTTGATGTTTGATTACTGCTGTTGGAGTCATTGTAAACGAGAGGCAAATCGTGCAGCTGATTGGCTAAGTAGATGGCGTCCAAAAGAATCGTTCTTTATTTTTTCTAATTTTTATTTTCCAATGGAGTTTTATGATGTAGTGAACGCTGATTTAGTTTAATACAAAGGTGTGTTTCTATAAAAAAAAAATTCTACTATCAATATTTATTATATGTAGAGCACAAATACAATCCTGGAATATAACCTGATCATGTTATTGATGATCTGTGTACTGTGTGATGAGCATATATGTCTTTATTTCTTCAATCAAATTTTGATAACGAAAATTCATGTGGTGCCGTGCTACCTAACTCTACCTTTGATTTTTTTTATATGGTTTATATATGTATATATATAAAATCACTTATATAGAAAGAAAATTTGCAAATGGCAGTACAACTTCAGTATTTAATTTTCCAAACCCTTTCAAAATTTAAAATAAGGTAAGCTACGATTGCAATTTGCAACCCTAAAATAGAGTTTTTTTTTTTTCAAAATTATAGATGATAAATATCCCCAAAACTAGCTTTGAATTCTTGGTAAATTAATGAAGATCACCCTTTGTAAAATACCCTCATTGTACAAAAAAAAAAACAAGGTGTTAAACCAAAAACTACAAAAACAATAAATCATCGTGCCACTTACTTAAAATAATTAAACATTGAATAAAAAAACAATGTGGGAGCATAATATTTGGGTCTATATAGAAATATATAATTACGACGTACGTACTCAAGGGTGAGTTTATACATCATCATAACTATAATCTAAAGCGGAGGTTAAAAAAATTATTAAACGACACATGTCATTTTTAGATTGGACCACACCAACCCTTTTTTTAAAATTAATCTTTGACAAAATAACCATCTATCTATATACTAAAGAAGAAGCCTTTTGGCCACATGTCAACCTAATATTCAATTCGCCTATGTGTCATTTTTTGGTGTTTTTGAATTATTATTTTTATCAATAATTTGGACCCCATTGTATTTAAATTAATTAGTTTTTAAAATTATTGAAATAACAAATATATAACTTCCTAATATCTAGGCATTTCAAATTTTAAATATTAAAATATTATCTAATTTAGGTAAATTTGAAAATAGTTTATTTATGCAATATATTTTAAGCAAAACCCGTGCATGGCACGGGTATTCAACTAGTTTATTTTAAAAAATAATTTTTTATTTTTGGATATGAAAAATAAGAAGATTATTAAGATATTTTTATGTTATATATTATACAAATATTTAGATATTTATTTTATTTTTAGATAAAATGCATATGTTAGGTTTAGATATTAGGCTCATATTTTTCTAAATATCTATAGTTTTAAAAAATATCTTTTATATCAATTTAATCAAAATTTAAAATATAAATAAATAATTCTATAATTCTGTAAAACCCCGTGCAGGGCACGGAACTAAGACTAAGTATCATACTAATTCACGATGATATTAATTATATGTTTTAAATAATGAAAATAAGGCACCAGAAAAACTTTTAATTAAGCAGAATCTTGCAAGATCGAGTTATATTCCTTGTACTCCATCTCCTGAGAACACATTTCTGGATCTACTAATTAACACGTACGTACATGGTTAATCACCTTTTTTTCTTATCATCAATATCTTGGTGATGCTGAATTTCAGCCAAATCTGATAAATCGGTATTTAAAATTGATAAGTAAAAGAAACGTGAGAAAGGGTATCACGAGACTCTGTGGGGAGGCCAAGGCTGACTGATAACTTGAGTACAATATAATATTTGAAGACCGATGGATGGATTTGTACAAGTAAGCCAAATCCAAACCTGGGTCCATGTCATGAATACCAACAAACCAATTGTCTAATTTTAAAAGAAAGTAAGATAAGGACGTACAAGGATATATAGCAGCCTTGCTAATGAATGATTGAAATTTGAATGCGTTACGTTTTGGTTAACAGCATACATACACACACACATATATATATATATAATCACTTAATTATTTTAATTTTAATTCTAATTATGTGGAATTCAAAACTTGTGTTTCACAAGTTGGTGTAAAATAGTTTTTAGATGAAAGTTATGTTTTATGTCTTCAAAAATATAAAAAGTAGAAAAAGTTGTACAGATTTCAACACAGTAGGACAAATAGAAAAGAACTCAAAAGCGAGCAAAATAAACTTTATGATATGTGTTGGATCAGTGTTAGGAACTAACACTGGAACAATGGTTTCATCTATTCGAGTATTCGAAGTTTTGATAATGACAAACATTTGGAATTAAGTCCCCATTCAAGTGATTTAAGGAAAGATACAACTTCACAAGAAAAGTAAGGGAATCGTTCCCCATAACCCAAGAGTATACGTGACAAATTAATAGAGGACAAAAGAGTCTATTTACTGATGTCTTGGGTGGCAAGCACAAAAGGATAGAAGCGTCCCAAAATGAAAATATTGCACAGGGATACGCTGGTCATTAACAAGGATACCTTGCTCCCCAAGAAGAAGGACAAAAGCGTCATTTGAGAACAAGCCACTACTATAAGAGGAAAGCAATTGAGCTAGGTCAAGTAGCTCTCAAATCTGAATGAATAGTACTCTCAAGAAGGAAGCAAGCTAATCCGAGATAAAGAGAGAGCCAAGTACAATAGAAGCGAAGTCCACAATTAATCAACAAAGAAGGAAGCCCAGATCCGATTGATTGAGAGTACGTGAGCTCTACATCGATTTGAAAGACTGTTCCCATGCTAAAAGGAACTGCACAAGGAACAAGCCAGGTTCAGTTACTAGTATTAATTGTGCTTAGCAATCTTAGGAACAAGATAGTTTAATTCGATAGTATTGTTTGAATTTGGTGATTGCAAACAATATGTAGAGAAGTTCTTAATATCTTGTAACTAGAGATCTATCAATTTAATATCCTTTCTGTTCAAAATCTTTCATGAGAGGTAGAAGTTTACTCATTCAACTTGTTGACTGAAGTGAGGTTTCTCTATTAGGAATCGTGTCCACTTACTGCTTTAGATTCTTACATTCTGTGTTGTTATTTTCCATTGTATAATGGAATTGTCTCTGATACAGTTCTTGATTTGTCGAACTAATCAGATCTACGATCCTACAATTTGGAAATAAGTGTAGCAAAAAACGATGCAACAACAATATGTGTGTGTTTGAACTAAATTCTGCACCGAGTAGTAATTACTCCCCCTGTCTAACTCTATTTTGTCTTTTAGACTCAATTAATTGTCTAATTCTATTTGGCTTTTTAGCTATTTTGTCCAATAATTTCCACTTTTACCCTCAACTAATTTGTACTTCATTGTTTGGAATAAAAAAGGAGGAGAATTAATTATATGCATTTAGGATTTATTAGTGATATTTTAATAAGATTAATATTTATTTTAATATTTGTGTAAAATACTTAAAAAATAAATAGACTTAAACGCAGAGTACTAATTAGTTGGGCATTAATTTCACTTGCAAAATCCTCATGCGTGCATGTAGTTCACTCCTTTCCATATTTTGCTCGTGATACTTGGCGAACAACATTCATGAAAATAAATTAAAAATAGAGCTAATAAATTGAGGAAAAAATACATAAATTCGATCGATGAAATAATAGAGGGTAAGGTCATCTTTAACAATTTATCTATAATTTTCTCCAAAATGAGGAGTCAAAAGTCATATTCTCTAAATAAAATTACTTTAACCGCAATAACTTTTTTATTTTAGAGAATCTTACAATTTTTTAGTTTTATTTATACATATTTTTTTTTATAAAATTTAATATGACCAATCACAAATTTCAATGTATAATTGTTAATTAATTCATTTTTCAAATAAATTTGAATTTGTTTTTCTAAATGTAGGGAAAAAACTTCATCTTTTAGAGAATTTTTTTAGAAAACGGAATAGAGAATCTGTTGAATAATAAAATCTCCAAAAATATAAATACCAATGTATATGAGGAATCTATTTGGGATGCAACACTCCACATAGATTCAATAGATAACACACTCTTTTAATGAAAAACTAGTCGATTTCCCGTGATATTCCCGTGATATTCCCGTGATAATTTTACTAAAGATTATACAATGTTATGATATTAATATAAAATTTAAAACACTTGTATACAATATCATAATAAAATTATGTAATTTATAAAAAAAATCTTTAAGCTTTTGTGCCCCCATATTTTATCAACATATAGATAAAAAAAATTATATACTTGAAGCCCGAGTTTTGTTAAAAGATAAAAAAATTATTATGCATAGAATTACTATAAAATTATTAGATCAAGTTATTATCAACATATAGATAAAAAATTATATACTTGGATTCCAAATCTTGTTATAAAAAATATACATTAAAAATATCAAAATATAGATCAAGTTATTATCTTATAAAAAAATTGGATATATAGAAAAAATAGTACAATTAATTATAATATTTATTAATAAAAAATATAATATTATTTTATTTAAAAAATAACACGTGGCGACTTTTTTCAAAAGATGTGGTTCTTGTTTTATAATAACTAGGTGGATATGTTTAGTTGGCTTAACTTACGATTTATAAGGAAATTGTAATATAGACACATTATAAGACATAGAACATATAATTATCAAATGACCATTATTTTGCTTATGAAAGGAGCACGATCATTATTGGGTAGTTATATAATATGAAAGTGTACTACCTCTTTTTGACCAAAACAAAGATAATATATGAACATTATTGTTGATCACATATCATAAACAATAAAATGCTATATAAATACAGTATATATGCAATGAGGAGGTTGGTATATTTTATAATTTCATCCGATCTAATCAATTAGTCTCACTAAGAAAACTGTAGCTGACTAGCTGGTACAGCTGGTATGTGGTCCCCCAGGTAACGTGGTTTAGGTTGTAGAAAACGACGTCCTATTGTCAATGATTTTCATAATACGGAGTACGTGGTAACATCATTTTCTTTTGGATATTGTAAATGAAATTTTTTCAATTTGGCATCCATATTTTACATATAACAGTTTTACCCGTCGTACGACTATAATTCGATATTTTATACATTATAAATAAGATATTAATAAACAAATAAAATATAAAATAAAATTCAATATAAGTAATTTATTGCTCATAGAATGTATATAATTTTTTAATCACATATTATATTCTTCATATTTTATTACTTTTACATGTACGTAAATTTAGTGTTTATCATATATTTCAACATATCTATTAAATAATTTATTATCTATTTTTAGTATTTTAAAAATTATAAATATTTATCATTAATTTTTTATAAAAGAAAATCACTGTATATATCTATAAATAAATTCATCAAAGATATATGCTAAAGAATGTATATTTATTTTAAGGTATTTTAAATATTTTATCTTTAATTTTAAATACTTGTATAAGGAAGCTTTCAAAGAATATTAGTATACTAAATAGATATTTGGTTGATGTTAGAGATAAATTTAAATAGTTAAAAAGAATTTAATAAAAAGAATTTATAATAATAAAAATAAATATTAATTTTTTAAATATGAGGTGGGGCTAAAATCATTCATGTGGCTCGAAAAGGTACATCTTTAATATATAGTTATAGATATTACCTATTTTTATTATTTCTAAACATTATAAGTATTTATCATTAATTTTTGTATTGCAAAAGAAAAATATATCTATAAATAAATTCGTGAAAAGACATCATGCTAAAAGATAAAAAATATTTATACTTATTTAAACATATTTTTAAAAATTTATTATCTTTAATTTTAAATAATTGTATAAGAAAGTTTTCAAAAGATATTGTTATACTAAATAGATATTAGTTTGATGTTAATGATAGATTTAAATAGTTAAAGAAAAATTTAAAAGGAAAAAGTTAAGATATTATGAATAAAAATTAATTTTATAAATATGAGGTGGGGCAAGAATCGTCTTGGTGGCTCGAAAAGGGATAGCTTTAATATATAGTTATAGATTTTTTAAAATGTTTTTTCTAGCATAGTTAATTATACTAATTACAGAAACTAAAACTCTAAATAAAAATTAATAAAACTATATTGAAAAAATAATTAAATCTATATAAATACAATTTCAAATTATATTACCATTTTTTGTCTTCAACCTATATCTAGGTTAAAAAATCGTTCTTATAACTCTCTCTCTCTCTTTCATATGAACTTGAATGACACTGTTATTGTAATATTTTTGTCCCAATTTCATCCTTTTTACTTCGTCTTTTTAGTCCGTAATATCTCTGTTACGATAGATTAATCTAAAAAATACTATATGGATATATTTCTAAATCCTCTCACAAAATTAAAAATTGACAAAAGCATTCTTATTGGTGTAATTCAAATCTTAGGAAGAGAGAAATTATTAAAACAATTAGTTAAATGAGATGAAGATTTGTGTTTAGGATTCCACCACTAGAATCAGTAAAATAAAGATCCCTAATTAAGGGAAGCCTATTTGTTTACACATCTCTTGATTGTAGTGCATGTTGTAAAGGTATCCCAAGGTAAGTAATGGGAAGCTACCCTACTTGAGGCTGAAATGATTGGCAGCATTGTGTTGGTTAGACTGGTGCATGCTGAAGCAAAAAAATGGAGGATTTTTTTTATAGTTTCCATTAAGGCTAGAAGAGTTGGAGAAATTCTGAAATGTGGAGGCGAGAAGCTAAACAAAATAAGGGTACCCTTTGCTGAAGAGGAAAAGATCATCGACGAAGGCCGGGCGATATGTGCATCAGTTTGAGCTCTTTACATCTTGCATGATACGTACTTGAAGTTGTTGCCTATGCTCATTTTAGCTAACAATTTGTGCATGTACTTAGTTGCAAGAGCAGACAAATAGGGGGAAAGGGGACCCCCTTATCAGATTCCTCTCCGAGATTGGAAGAAGCCAATAGAAGTATTGTTCACATTGATAGAGCTAGTAAACAATTTCCATGCATGCTTGATTAAGATTGATGAACTAAGGAGGGAACCTAAAATCTTTGTGGATATTGATGATGAAACTCCACTTAATGGTGTCGTAGGCTTTCCTGATATCTAATTTGAGGTCCATTGGCTCTATTATAATGCTTGAGAACTTCTTAGCAAACAAGGACAATGTGCCATACACCTCTTTCACGAAGACATGCGCCTTGACAACAATCGATGAGCCTTTGTATTATTCTATGAATTCTAGTAGTGAAAATTTCGAGATTACTTTGTACATGGTATAAAAAAATATTAGTTTTGTGAGCGGGTAAAAATAACTAGCATAGTTATTTTCCTATCAATCGCCATAAAGGTATTTTTTTATTACGTATTTATTATCTTTTCGTATTTTCTTATAAAATTAAATATGGTGGTTGTTATACATAATGGAAGATTTTATCTTATTTAAAAAGATAGAATTTTCACTTGGAGTAGGGAGCAAGATATCACTTGCCATCGGGGATAGGATTTTCGGCCTCCCTAACCTTCTCCCTTCCATTATAAATACACGTCTTCTCCGTGTATATATATAGAGCATATTGAAATGCACCGTAAGAGCTTAAGCGAGATAATATTCGCTTAGCTTTTTTAAGAAAACTCATACTCGCTGAGTTCTTTGCTTTTCTAGTCTTTACCAATTTGACGTTCATTCGATAACTGCTCTTTTGACTTAGGCATCAGAGGTGGATTAGGGGTTCCACACCCCCTGTGTCCATTGTTTTGCAGGTTCCAGGTTAAGAGGCAGTTGGAACGGAAGAAAAAGGAGCATTTAATTAGTGCATTAAAGGCGAAATTTTTGTGCACAAACAAGTTTGTAGTTGTAGATTCTTTCAATCAAACTCTTCTTCAGAATCAAGTGGATAATAGAAGCATTGATCTGCTTAATAAGGAGTTCATTGGAGAAAAAACCAATTGATGCCTTACAGATATCTTCGCTAGTGATACTACATGTTTCCTTGAAGAAGGCACTACCAATTCCATCTAGCACGAGGCTTTTGGAGATAGGAATCGAGAAGGACTCTTTGACCTCCTCGATTCTAACAAGTGAGAAGATCATTACAACCTCATCATCATTAACACAAATGCCTTGTTGGCATGCTTCCAACCTCAATCTCATCAAGCAAAGTATTTTTGGTACCGAGTAGAGTATTTTTTAAAGGAGAGTATGTGTTGCTCAATATAATGGCTTTCATCTAGAGTGAAACCTTCGTCATTGACTATTGAAAAACAATGGTTTTCACGGCATTCCGTTGCTTGATATATGCATGGAAAATTTTATAGTTCTTGTCTTTACGAGAAAGCCACTTGATTTTAGATCTTTGAATGAGATCTTTGGAGACCATTTTTTTGTTGAGTACACACTTGGGTATTAGTTCTTTCTCTTTTGCGAAAAGAATAGAGTCAAGGGGATGATCGGCGAGGGCTTGTTGAATGCTCTTAAAGCTTGGATTTAGATGCATACGTTCGTAATAAGACTTCTTGTTGAGCTCCCTGAATGAACTTTCAAGGCTTTAAGTTTCCTCACAATGGAAACAATGGTATGACCACGATAAGTCTTACTCCATTCCTCATCAACAATGCATTGGAAATTATGATAAAGGTTCCATATATATATATTCCTGAATTTAAAAGAAGAAAACTTCTTCGAGGTCCCTTGAACCAGATGATTGAAGGGTAGTGGTCTAAAGTGCGCTTTTGATTACAAAAAATCCAGACACATTGAGTCTGATTATTGTTCCACGTGAAGAAGTTGCCTCTAGTAGTTACTGTTGAAAGAGGGTTACTTGACAACAAATAAATTTATAAGTCAAGACTCCGCTGAGTATAGCGAAGTTAGAATCGTTCCACGGGAAGCATGGTTGTTTGTCTATCAACTACTAAAACAAGAAAAAAAAGCAAAACAGGCTAAAACAGCTACGACCAACCTCGTTAACGACCTTGTCAGGGTCGTTAATGAACCTAGAAAACCTACGAACACAAAACAAATAACGACCTAGAACTCAGGCTCGTTACCGAGGGTAAGTGAACTCGATAACGATTGATTCGAAAGCAAACAAACTAATTCAATGAAATAAAAGATCTAGGACAAGAGTTACCACGACATAACTATGCATAAAAACTCATATGAAGATAAAGATCATGCCTTTAAAGATAAATTATATCAACTTTCGCTGACCAACAAGCAAATCAATCAATTTTCATAAATCAATTCACTCTATCACTTGTTTTGAATCCAAAGCTCGAAACTTTCGTTAACGAACAATATCAACATCCAAGTTCATAACTTTCTCTTTCGATCAAGTTGAAAACTCAAATTACCTCGACTATCTCCTAAGCATAAGCACAACAAGCAATTTAAAAGATAAAAGGCTATCAAAACATCAACTTACTCATTCAAACATGCACAACTATGTCGGGTTTCAACCCCGAACCTAGATAAGAAGACTACTCACTACTCATGGAAATAAAGCAAACAACTTTAATCAAAGAAGACATTGAAAACAAAACTAAACTTACTTGAAATTGATAAGAAAATATCGTCTTACAAACTTCATTGAATCCGAAAACACTTAAGAACACCGAGCAAAAATCCAATCACAGACCCTAAGTTCTCTCTCTCAAACGAACTCAGTCCGATATCTTCTCCTTACTCGACTTCTCCTAAAACTAATATGACACCCCCCTTGCCTAAGCTTAGAACAAAGGTATTTTTACTAAGAAACTATCTATTAAAAAGACTAAAAGATAAAAACTTACCCTATTTACAAGATAACAAGATAAAAGATATAACAACCTAAAGTCGGTTACGTCTCTACCGACACGAAACCCTCGTTAATGACCCCGCACAGGGTCGGTAGAGATTACTAATTCCCTCCTGAAAAATTCTATCTTTTAGCCTCGTTAACGACCTTCACAAGATCGTTAACGAGCCTCTGTTTTGACTTTTCTTGAACTTCTTTACTCTTTAACTTGGACTCTAACTTGTTCTTCTCATGAAAATCTTCTTCGTTATCTTCCATGTTTTACATCCTCCACCATAAGACCTCAACTCAGCTAAAAAAGTGCTCCTTCCTGCTAAAAAACCTACAAAAAGACACAAAACGGAGTAGCTTTCATACTTTTCACAAAATATGCAAACTCAACCAAAAACACACAAAACTAACTCTAAAACCTACTAAAACTAAACTAAACAAATTAAGAAACACACCAAAAACTAGACTAAAAATACAAACATCAGTCACATCAATGACTCCAGCAGAATCCACAACATTCTTGAACAAAGGACATCCCTGACTAAGGGACCCACTCTCATGTTGGTATTCGTCCGACCTTATCACAACATTGAAGTCTCTTAAGACAATCCATGACATTTGAGCACCACATCTAATTATCAAAAGATCATCCCAAAATATCCTCCTTCTGGTCTAATCATTTTGTGCATAGACAATGGTGATAAGGAATGGGATGGGATGACCCACAATGGTCTCGTTGAAGTGTAGAGATTTCTAAGAGATATAAACTTTTATTATTATATGAGTAATATGACTATAAAGTAAACTAGGTTATTATATGATTTTAGTTATAATATATGATAGTGATGTTAAAATGTCTAAAGACATATTATAATAATAAAATGGTAGAGAAACCTTATAAAAGTATTATTGTTTCAAAATTTGTGGTCATGGACTATAGTTTGACTTAGATAATGATTTTTATGAAAGAATAATATTATTAATAATTATAGTCATCATGTGAGAAAGATATTAATGTAATAAACTCTAAGTATAAAGAATTATTGCAAGACATAAGTTCCAGGTTAATATAAGAAGTATGATCTTATAATGAGTTATGATATTATATAGCATAAGGTTGACTTGTATGGAAAGAAACCATATAGCTATAGAAAAGATATTGTTTTAATGGACTATAAATATGAAGTAGGATATTTATAAGCCATGATTATATTTTATAAACCATGACCCTATTTTATAAGACTATGATCATAGATATTTTATAAGTCATATAATGTGAAAGGAGTTATAGAAATAGAATAAATAAGATTAATCTAAATTAAAAGTATTTTAGGCAAGTTACCTTATAAGGAAAAGTAGGAACTTCTAATTAAGAAAACTTCCTTGTAAGGGATTATAGACATGACAACTTTGTTTAAAAAGAATTATGTAGGTAAATACTTTTCTATTAAGAAATTATTTTTAATAAAGTATGTCTAGATAAGGTAGACATTATTCTAGGGTCACCCAAGAAGAATCGGAAATTCGAGAGTAATAGTTTATTTAACTTAATTAAGTAAAAAGGATTATTTAATAATTATTTTTAATAAACGTTTTTCGCAATAACAAGGATATTACAAAATCAAAATAATAATAAAGGAATATTATTATTTTAAAGAAAATAACTTTCTAAATTATTATTATAATAATTTAGAAATTCAAACCCTCTTATAAAAACATTATAAGAGGTGATCCGAACGTTAATAGAAGAATCGTGTTTTGAACCTTTTCGTAAATTCCATATCATTAGGTCGGAATCCTCGCTCGTAGTAGAAAATCGCCTAAGTTTCGTCAAAGCTCGTGGTTAGAACTCGTTACACTAAGGCAAGTGGAATTTCCCCTTGTGCCCCTTTTATATCCGTCTTTATGATGTCTCTCGATGTTGGGAACTTCTTGTATGCTTAATAAAAATGAACCTAGGAAATATCGATTGCTAGAAATAACGACCCTTGTTAGTATAGTAGATATTATATTCCTTGCTAGGATTATATTTGCTAGTGTGTGTACTCTTGATTGATTGCAATCTCGTTCAGAGATTTGAATTGAATAAACTAGAAAGGGGTGCGAGTTAGTCGACACCTCTATATAATCTTACTAAGTCGTACGTCCATACGACTTTCGGGATCATGATCTCCATCCGCTCCGATTGCAAGGAGGGATTGAGCGCACTCTAGCTAAGTGCAGGGGAATTGATGTTCTCCTTCGGGTGGCTCGGTTTATCCGTGTCCCACCACTCTCTCTTGTAAAAGTCATCAACAAGATTGAATATTTTCGTCACCATTTAAGATAAGTGCGTATGCACATTTAAGACACCAAAACCGGACCGGTCTCAAATGATCGCTCCGGCTCTCGGTCCGCTCAAAAGCGCGAGAGGTTTTCACTTGTATGAATTAATAAATGTTCCCAACATTCTATTGAAATCCTAGAGAAGTCTACAATCTAGTAGTTCTTCTATCGCTTTCGAGTTATCTTCGCTTAAGATATACTCTTCTTCGAACCGTTAAAACTCCACATAATCAAGCCTTATCGTATAGCCTCATCGTAAACACAACCCGTTTATCTCTCTCGAAAATAATTAGAAGTTACCAAATTTTCCCTCGGGAAGTTCCATTCCCGCTTGCTTAGTCTTTTAGACTAATTCTTCTTTTCCACATGTTTGCCTGACATTCTATCGCCCCTCGCGAAATATGTCAGAATCTAGGAATCCCCATAAGGCGTGAAGCGAAGTGAAGACGAAGGAAGAACGAGAATTTTCAAGATGTACTTCGTTCATCATTTTTCTTTGATTTCAATATGTTTCAAGGACAAGTAGTTTCGCATTTAAATTCCCGAACAACTTTATATTTATCAACGATGTAATATGTTTGTAAGAACCAAGTCTCCCTCGGGAGCACCTTTTTATGTAATATGTTTTTATTCCGCATTTAATTGTTCTATATCATTCTAAAAGCCTTGGATGACTTTAGACGGTAAAGTCTGAGGTCACTGGCGGTAATACCCAGTGTTGTAAAATAGGGGTGTTACATCATGTTCTTTGGCCACATCCTCTAGATCAAAAGTGAAGACATCTTTGTTGACATTGGGTATGTAAGTGAGATTTTCCTTCTCCGAGAGCATTCTATTGTCGGTTGGGAGGCCAAAAGGTTGTGAAGAGTATGTTGTGTGTTGATTTCCATGAACTGAGGAATTTTTTAGCGATATGAGAAGTTTGTCCCATCGAATGCGAGTCTCAAGTAAATTGATGATTCTAATATTAAAATCTCTAATGAGATCCAAAATTAAAAATTGTTTGTCAAGGGTGTTGCACCCTCTCACATTTAAACTTGCAAAAGAGACTCTATCAATGAAGGATATGGGTTGGTTTTCGGGGCTTTTCACACTCACCCCCTTTGAAATGGATTGCAATATGGTCCACCGGTGAGGTTAGTCTGAGCAATTGCTTGGGGCTTGCCAATGGAGTTTGGGACATGCTTTCCATTTTTAGTTCTAAAGCAAAAGGTAACAACCTTTTCCCTTGCAAATAATTTTCCACTAATATGCATCAGAGGTTGTGGAAGGAGGACTAACCTTTTCAACCTAGTCCTGCACGTGATTCTCAATTACTGATGCTGATGGAGGAGGCATCAAGGTCTCGTTTACAAGGAGCTTTTTTGAATTTTTAGGCTAAATATGGATGCTTTCAATCTTCCATATTTTCTCACTGCTAGGTCCGAGGCAAGGGTTGGTTGTTCTAGGATTAATGCACTTGCCATTCCTATGAGCATAGGAATTGCATACTCTGCAGGCCCAAGGTTTCCAATCAAAGTGGACTGATTGTTTCATGATGTTCCTTTCTAGATTCTTGATCATGATAAACTTTCGATTGGTATGAAGCCCATGCACCCATGACTCCACAAGACACCGAGGACTTGGCTCATCTTCCCTTTGATGGATCGACCATTAGAAACTCAACCAAGAAATTGAGGAAAACTACAAGGGTTCTTCTAGCTCGTATTTCGGCTATGGTGGACAAGCCTAAGGAGCCTAGATGGGTCACACTAGTACACAAGTGGGAGGTAAGATACCAAAATTTTAATACCAGTAAAAAAATCGGCATCCGTTTATGCTGCCACATACCGATTTTTAATTAATTACCGGTGTGTGAGATGTTTATAAATAAAATTAATACACGCATACCGGTTCTTTATAAAATTCGATATGCGTATGGGCTATTGCATACCATTTTCCAATAAACTGGTATGCGAGATATGATTTTGTTTTTAATAAAATGGTTCGCCACAACTCGCAAGCCTTATCACCAATTCATCAATGAGGAGATTACGGTGCTTGTACAAGAACCAAGGTATGTTATCCTAAAATACTATCACTTGGTCACAAAAAATATTGTGGCAATTTGTTTTGTCTATGCCCCTCCTAACGCTGGTGATAAGGAAGAATTTTGGAAAAAAATAACTGAAACATTACAAAACTTAAACCTACCCATCCTTATGATTGGGGATCTTAATGAGATACAAGACGCAAGTGAGAAAAAAGGGGGGGTATATCCTGAACCAGGGCGATTTGAAAGGTTATTAAACTTTAAAAACGATTGCCTTCTAGAAGATATTCCAACTTATGGCAACACTTTCACCTGGAGGAAAAACAAAACGGAAATTGACAATATTTACGAAAAACTAGATAGAGTCCTTGTCAGTAGTAGTGTTATCCAAGAATTTCCAAACATTAGTACCAAGAATCATGCCTTTACGACCTCTGACCACTGCAAAGTGACAGTTGAACTAAGTAAAGAGGAAACTTTTAAAGCACAACTGTTTAAGGTAGAAAAGATGTGGATGTATAGAAAAGATTTTAGAAATGTAGTTAGGCAAGCCTGGAGAGTTCAGTTTCAGGGGTCGAATATGTTTCAATTGGTGAAGAAAACACAACTATTTAAACAACATGCTAAGCAATGGAATAAGCATACATTGGGTAACATATTCGAGCAGCTTAAAGAAATAGATGAACAATTGGTCGAACTCCAAAGAGATATCCTTATTTCTCCCCAACCAAGTGCTATCCAAAGACAATTACGAATATTGAACAAAAAAGAATGTATTCTAAAATTTCATAAAACATACTGGAAACAAAGAGCTAAGACAAAGCATATTAAATTGTCCGACGCAAACACAGGGTACTTCCACAAAATTGCGAGTGGTAAACGAAACCGGAAAGTAATCAAGGAAATTACCACAAACGAAGGCACACAAATATTAGGAACAGATAATATTAGGGATGAAATAAGAAATGACCTTTAAAAAAAGGTTCACTAAACAAACAACATATCTACACAATGCGAATGGATATCTTGATCTGATAACTAAAGAAATAACGGAAGAAGACAACACCATGTTAACAAGCGCCATCACTAATGAAGAAATCAAAATGACAGTAATGAATCTGGGCTCCGATAAATCACCGGGACCGGATGGGATGACTGCAGAATTTTACAAGAGATATTGGGATATAGTGGGACCAACAATAATCAAGGCAGTTAAAAGTTTTTTCCACTCAGGGAAGATGTTACAACAAATAAACCATACGTTTATAACCCTCATACCTAAGATAGAGAACCCCAAGTCAACAAACCATTATAGGCCAATAAGCCTATGCTCAACGATATACAAGATCATTTCTAAAATCATAACGAAAAGGATTAAGAAGGTAATCACCAAAATTATCCATCCCCTTCAAGGGGCGTTCATAGCAAACCGGGCAATACAGGACAACATACTAATAGCACACGAAATCTTTCACTCCTTTAGGAATACAAAAAACAAAGAAGGTTGGATTGCAATTAAGCTAGATATGGAAAAGGCTTACGACCGAGTTGATTGGAAATTTCTATTAGATGTAATGCAGAGATTTGGCTTTCACCCGCAATTCATTGGCTGGATCCGTGAATGCATATGCTCGGTTTCGTTATCTGTACTTGTAAACAATGGACCAACAAATCCCTTTAAACCTGAACGAGGACTTAGGCAGGGTGATCCAATTTCACCTTTCCTGTTTGTTATTGCATCAGAAATCCTCTCAAGAAAATTACAATTAACTAGTGAGCTAGATAAAAGTTCTATTGGTTTCCCGATTGCTCGAGGAGGAATTCGAATTCCTTTTCTATCATTTGCAGATGACATAATCATCTTTGCAAAAGCATCCCAAGGATCGTGTAACAAAGTTAAAACCATTATAGATGAATTTTGCAAGATTTCAGGACAAAAAGTAAACTATAACAAATCAACTATACAAACGTCTAAAAATATGACTACTCAACAAAAAAACATAGCTCAACAAACTCTAGGAATTGCAACAATGACGAACCTAGAAAAATACCTAGGTTGCCCAATTATTAATGGAAAAGTCAATAGGGAAACTTTTAAGGACTCCATTGGAAACACACAAAAACAACTCACCAAATGGAAAGCTAGTTCGTTGTCACAAGAAGGAAGAACGACACTAATTCGATCCAACCTAGCCACAAAACCGAACTATGTAATGCAGAGCTTTATGTTACCCACATATGCACATACAGAAATGGACAGGATCAATAAAGGTTTTTTCTGGAATAAGGATAGAAACTATAAGCCTCTGGTGGGCTGGGACAAAATTTGCAAACCAAAAAACAATGGGGGACTAGAAATTAGGAAAACAGAACATATGAACAAAGCCTTGCAAATGAAACTACTTTGGAAAATTATTGCAGAACCAAATAATATATGGGTTAGGATAATTTCACAAAAATATTTCAGGAATGATAACTTGTTTACGTACAAATTAAAAACAAATACTTCATGGCAATGGAAAAAACTCATGCACCTAAGAGATGAATTCTATAAAGGTCTTATATGGCAAATTGGAGACGGACACACAGTAAAATTTTGGGTAGACAACTGGCATCCAGGAGGCCCACTCCACACACACGCAAAGGATCCTGCGAATATTGATGAAATGATAACAGTTGATCAATGGATTGATAATGATCGTAGGTGGAAAGTGGATGAACTAAAACAAATTCTGCCTGACAATATCGTTGAGCAAATCCAAAATACCCCGATCCTAGACAACCACATTCAAGATAGACTGTATTGGGCACCTAGCAAAAATGGTTGGTTTTCTACGTCATCTGCAGTAGAATTAATTACAAACCTACAAAGTCAAACACATAGCCTAAATAATTGGCTATGGAAATTAGACACATACCCAAAAGTTAAAAATTTCCTTTGGAAAGTAGATAATAATGGACTCCCTACGAAAGCAAGACTTAGAGAAAAACAAGTTATTACACCTGGAGGATGTGCTTTATGTCAATGTACCAATGAGGACACTAATCACCTACTCATAAATTGTCCATACACTCTTTACATAATAAACAAAGTAAACTCACACATTGCCAACACTATAAGAGCATGTGACTCCAGGAACAAAGTGCCTAGAACGATCCTAAGCGAAATCTACCAACTCTTAGGGAAAAAAGACTTCACATGTCTAGCGGTTGTTTGGTGGAGTATTTGGCACCAACGCAACAAGCTAATTTTTCAACAAGATCATGGTGATGGAATTGCGGATTTGACAACTTATATTAGGAATCACATTACAAATTGGGAAAAAGCAACAAAATGGACGGAAGATGAGGAAATCTTATTAACAACTCAAACGAGGAAAACAAAGAGGAAAGGAACAAACCCGAAAAAATGGAGAAAGCCTAGACATGGATATACTAAAATCAACTTTGATGCCTCAAGACTTTCCAATGGCAATGTGGTTGGGGGTCTAGTGTTTAGAGATCATTTCGGACAAGTAATAGATATCATGACAAATAATTTTGGAAAAGTTTCGGTTGTTAAAGCTGAAGCATTAGCTCTCAGGGAAGCTATTAGACAGATAAAAAATAGAAATCTAGATCGAGTAGAAATTGAGGGGGATAATCTCCAAGTTGTTAATGCAATCAAAAACAAAAACCACTGCCCGTGGGAGATCGAACTCATAATCGCGGATGTCCTTGTCTCCATTCATGGATACCAGAACATTGCGATTAGCCATGTTCCTAGGGATTGTAACGCTGTGGCTGATAAAGTTGCTAAGCTGGGCCACAGTCTCCCTGTCGAGTTTATTAAGACTCACCCAGAACTTCTAGTTCTCATTCGAAAGGATGCTCTAGGGCGCCCTCCGTAAGGAGAGCACCCTAATTCTTACCTAATCAAAAAAAAAAAAAGTGCATCTTTATTAGAAACCCTTTTTATTTTATTTTTTAAAATAATATATGTATCTGATCGAGACTAGGTTTCCTCAACCCTTCTCTCTCTCGACTCTAAAAAGGCAACGACGCTCACCGACTTGCGCGCGTTCACCGCCTCCTCCTCTTTGTCAGTCCGACCACCAAACACCGTCTCGACACCTCCTTCTCTGTCCTTTCTCCTCGCTTCTCTTGATCTCTGCCTCCTCTCAAGTCCGACCATGGTGCTCTCTCCCTTCTTTCCGAGCGCTTACTGCCTCCTCCTCTTCCTCCTCCTCCTCCTCCTCCTCCTCTCTATTGTTGTCTAATTAGGATATCTCCTTCTATGCTATTAATTAAGATATCTCCTTTGAGTTAATTATTTATGACCAATTGTGCTATTAATTAAGATATCTCTTTTGCTTCATTTTCTTTTATTTGGTCCTTTCTGATGTTAATGGAGGTTGTTTGTGCTTAAATTGAAAGGTATTACTCACACCGGGGTTTGAATATTAATCGCTTAATGTTGCCTCTAATTGAAGCTGCAATTTTCATTTTAATCAAGCACTGCTTTCATAAGATAAAGTTTTGGTTTTCATAGATGATATAGGTTTCAATATATTGTACTTTTGGCTCTTGTAACTTTTTTTGTTTTTGTCAATGTGTCTTGATGCTTTACCCTTATGAACACGTGGATACTAGATAACCTCTACTTCTTTTAACTAGTGCTTTACTTTTTTTTTATCATGAAATTGATTTGAAAATGCATAATATATAGACAATAACTATTATGAGGTCCTTGTTTAATTAACTTGTTAATCTTACCATTTGAAGACGATTTGAGTTGAAAAATCTTCAATGTTGTTGTACCCAATTCTTACAAACACTATCATCTGCTTGTAGTTTTCATAAAAGGTGAAGTTGGGTAGATTTTCACAAGTTATTCATTCTTACACAATTCATGTACAGTGCATTTATTCTCTTACATAATTTGTATACACTGCATTTATATTTTTGCAAGTGTTATTGATTATAGATGAAAATAAAAGCTCAACATATTGTAAATGGAGGCATTCTAAACATGGATTGGAAACTTTGTAAGGTTTAATAGTTCCACTTACTTGCTAAAAGGCTTGCTTAGCTTCAATTTTAAGATTATATATCTAATAGAAAACTACAAATTTGTAAACTATTATAGAAAAGTGCAATAACGGTTGATTTTGCAATTCTAGATCATTTATGGGTTTTGGGACATTAAAGGTATAGAAAAGTGTCCAACCATAACTTCATAAGTTTTAGGGTATGAAAAGTGGGTTTACCTAATGTCATATTTTGACAAGTGTATTGAATTGTTAAGATGCCTTTGGTTCCTTTTTCTAACTTACCAAAGGCACCTTAGCATCATGGTTGCAAGTTACATACCTTAATGTTTTCTATTGAATGTTAGAGATTCCCCATGTCTTGAACGTGTACTGTTTTTCCCCTTCTTTTCTAGAGACATGTACTCATCTTATTTTTACAACAAGAACCTATAATAATCTAGGAGGGTAGTGTTAATCTTTGTGTGCTTTCACAAACATATCTATACCAACCACTCTTTAGAAAACCTTTGAAACTGATTTTGAAATCCATGTTTATTTCAGGCATTAAAGTCTACATTAAATCTGAATGATGGCATTTTTATGTGTACATGTAGAAAAAGTCGCTCTAGCTTGCTCACTTGGGAGTGAACTGCATACCATGGGAAACAGGGAAGACCCTTGACCCGATGTCGGTGGCGTCAACAAATGATAATGGATCCACACTTGGATACCGACAAAGACCTTATTAAATCAAGGTCTACTAGCACATTAAAATTTAAAGTTGCAATGCATTTGCTTGTCTCAAAGCTCTACTAGCACATTAAAATTTCCCATGTGTTGCACAAAAATCATGTAAATAGTGAAGAATGTTTTTTGTGTTTCTCGTCATGTATTGTATTTAACTTGGGATTCTTTCTTATAATGTTTTGTCAAGAATCCTAGACAATTGTATCTGTCATTATGAGTGTGTGAGCGGGTAAAACAAACATAGTTACTATAGTTATTTTCGCTATTAAAAAGGTATTTATTAAATTACTGTGCAATTATTATTATTTTCTTTATTTTCCATATTATAAAAAATATGGTGGTTATGCAACTTAATGGGAGAGACACATGTGCATATCAGCATATTCAGAAACTCAACTCTGGATAGGCTAATACTCGCTTAGCTCGACTGTTCAGGGATTCACCGCTCTCTTGTTGTACCTCAACGTTCAATTCGACAGACTGCTCTTCTGACTTAGGCATCAGAGGTGGATTAGGGGGTCCCCGCCCCCTATGTCCATTGTTTTGCTGGTTTTAGGTCAAGAGATTGAAGGCGGAGCGGAGGAGGAGGAGGAGTTCTTAATTAGTGCATTAAAGACGGAGTTTTTGTGCACTAACAGAGTGTATCTTGGGGAATACGAGGTGCTAATAGGTAACAACCTGTTACTACTTCCATAATTGCTTATGAAAAAAAAGCTTCATATCTTAAGTTGATAATTATTAGTAAAATCTAATTTTCTAGATGCTTTGTAGGTTAAATTAATTGTGGATGGGGAGTGGAAAGTTAATCCTGAGAGAGAAATTACTACTAGGAGTGGAATTCAAGGTAATATTGTCCGAGTTGATGGCTAGTATATATTCTGAAGGTAGACAATATGGTAACATGATTTCATGTCCTCAAGTTAGTTAGTCGTTAGGTTGTTTGTTTCTATTAAGAGTACCTTTTGTACAATATATTTAGCTTAGCATTTTCATTGATAATGTTGTCCCTAAGCCGTTGACCGTTGTCAATGTTTGTTGACAACTATGGAATAGGGAAGATCCCTAACAATGAGATACATAAGATTGTGAAGGATAATTTGATTTCAGGCCTAAAGATAATGTGTATCAACGTTGATCTGAAGAGGGTGGAAGCTCAAGGTACTTGAAGATTGTTGCTTATGGTCACTTAGAAGGGAAGACCCTGACTTCACATTGGAGGTGATCAAGCACTCAAGTGGGAGCAACTCAATCTTAAAACACATTAGTTGATAATCAGTATGAATGAATCAACAACACTTTCATTCTTCTGAATACTGTTATCATTAAGCCAAATTCTGTGCTTTGTTAGTGCTTTTAGAAAATTTTTGTTCTCCAGTCTCTAATTTTCTAATTAAATATTCTGCATTGGTTTGGTGTGTACTTGGCATAAGTATGTGAGAAAGAGTCGTGTGAGAATGGTCGCCTAGGTGATAATTAAGAATAAATCTCGCTCGTCCATTCCAAAAAATCAATGCCCCTGATTAAACATTCATTAAAAAGATAAAATATGGCACGAGCGAATTTTCCTGTATTATTTGCGTATTTTTCAATAAAATACGGTAGGGACGAATTATTCACGTATTTTTCGAAAAAATACGTTTTTATGAGACACGCCTAGTTTGTTCATAAAAACTAGCGATTTGTTCATCCATATTCACCATTTGTTCATCAATACTAACTAATTGTGCATCGAGTTTTTGATAACAATGTTCATCGATTTCGAACTTTATAAAATTTAAAACTTATTTTTTAACCTTATCTATGTGTATGAATACAATATTATCTAGTTTTTTATGCACATAATATTATTTTCAAACTAGAAATGGTTTTCTTATTGTTAAAGATAAGATCATTACGATACTTCCAAGTTGTCTACAACATATAAGCAAAAGTTAAACCCCAAAGGTCTTCTTTTTTCAATTTCAATAATCGATGCCAAACATCCGTCTATGACTCCTAACGAAGTTGAAGAAAAGCTAAAGGTGTCATTTGACGGACCAATCACAAGAACTTGAAACAAGAAGATACAAGATGCAACTCATGCTCTTCTAGATCATTTAGGAGCCATGATAGATCAAGTTTCGCAACCTCCATGGAATATCATGCTTAGACATCAAGTTTAGACAAACCCGGGCTTGGATCAAGAGGTCTCAATGCCCATATTTGTTCATTGATATAGTTCTATTTGTTCATTGATATAACTTGTTGGTTTATTGATATACCCATATTTTCATTGACATACTCCTATTTGTTCATTGATATAACTTTGTTTGTTCATTGATATACTCTATTTGTTCATGGATGTACCCCTATTTGTTCATAGATATAACCTTTTTTTGTTCATTGATATAACTTTTGTTTGTCCATTGTTTGTTCATTGATATACTCTATTTGTTCGTGGATATACCCCTATTTGTTCGTGGATATACCCTTATTTGTTCATTGATATACCCTTTTTTGTTCATTGATATAACCTTGTTTGTCCATTGTTTGTTCATTGATATACCCTATTTGTTCATGAATATACCGCTATTTGTTCATTGATATAACCTTGTTTATTTATTTATTATACCCTTATTTGTAAATTGAAAGAAACTTATGTTTATGTGTAAATACCATCACAATGTTGATGAACATATTGCATATAATTTTGATACACATTTGTTCATTTTTTATGTACAAACAATAGATTTTTGATGCACAAGCAATAGTTTATTTATGCACAAAATCACAGTTTTGATGAACAAAATCACAGTGTTGATGAACAAATCCACAGTGTTGATTGACAAATGCACACTATTGATGAACAATTTGGGCGCACGTCCTATTTTCGTTTTTTTCAAAAATACGCGAATAATTCGCCCGTGCTGTTTTCCCCCTTTTAAGTGAAATGATCATCGCCTTTGATTTTTCTTCATCCAACGGCTCTTGTTCTTTCTTATTTCGCACTTGGGCGCCCATTTGCACCTGAATCGGACCCTAAGTATGTTATCAATTTTTAATGTAGTGGCATTATAAAAAAAGTGGCTTCTGAAGGAAAAAATGGTACAATTTTTTCTTAAGAAAAAAGTGTGCGAATGCATACTAGTTTTTCAAAAACTGGTATGCGAGTTTTTTTTCTTTTTTTTAAAGAATAGCGAGAGTCAGATACCAATTTTTAGAAAAGCTGGTATCCGAGTGTTTATTCATATAGGTTTTTAAAGACTGTTATCCGAGGGGTAGATACCGACTCAATTTATACCAAACCAAAAACCGGTATCCTTTTCATAATAAAACCGATATCCACCCATTCCTTATGTATTAGTGACTTCTATTCACCATTTTAAAGCTTGACTTGGACAAACTTACATGCAAGAGTTGTTTGCATGCTTTTCTTAGAACCTTATTATTTATAGTGCTTTCTATATTTGATTTTCTATTTAAAGGTTTTTCTACATATATGGACCATGCGTTATGAGTCATAATATGTGGCCTTATGGTTTTCAAAGTTAAGGAGCATAGTATCTTAACAATTAGACCATGCAAGATTGGTGGGATAAATTTGGAAGGTAATATGGGTCTTACTAGGAGCGTAAGTTTTAGTTGCTTTTTATATTATTATTAGATAAGATAGAAGGTTATTTTAGGATAGAATATCTTTGATATGGGTCTTACTTGCGACTCCAAAAATTTGTGCCTTTGCATTTTTTCTAACCAGAAGGCACCTCAAAAAATCAACAGAAATTGCCGCCTAGCAATTCGCGTGAACCCTAGACAAAACCATGATCGAATCATTGCGATCAGTGTCGAGCGTAGTGCGTGCTACGAAATCAACGACACTAGGGCAAGGAACGACCTTGCCCTCCCATTGTCGAATTCAATCCCACCTAAGGTTGGTAGTCGACAAACGATTGGCCGACTGACTTTGGGTGCGCGCCCGGTAGCCTAACGTGAAAAACTTGATCTTGAATCGGATATCAACGATCAACCACCATCAAAGAGAAGAAAGTCTAACAAAGGAAAGTCAACAACTTTCTAGAGCGGAATCGGGACCTGCACAAGCAGCGACGATCGATATTTGCTCGATCGGACGCGTGCGGCGACCGAAATCCACCGCTAGGAAGACCGCGACCGCGACCCATGCCACCGCGACCGTGGTAGCCAAACCCACGATTGTGAATCTTCTGAAACTAAAAATTTTCGTTAAGGTTCCCGTGACCGCGACCTGAGAAGTCGTGACCGCAGACCCCCAAAACTAAAGATACTCGAAAAACATCACGTCGTAACGAACCGGAAAATCTGAGCAGAATAGACTCGGAGCTGAGTCGGAGATCCGTAGGAAACGACGAGCCCAAGAAGAAGTTTTCCATTCGGGCAAACCTTACGGGAAACAAGGTTTCATCCATCACACATCTATTGCGAAGTAATCGTGACTTCTTTGCTTGGAACTCATACAACGTGCTTGGGATAGACCCAGATGTGGCCTTCCATCGGCTAAACGTCCTCTCGGAAATAAATCCGATCGTAAAAGCAAGCAATACAATCCTCTATCTAACATATTGAAGCCTTAATCACTGAAGTAAAGAGATTAAAGGAAGCCATCGCTATTCAAGAGGTGTGGTATCCAACTTGGTCATCAAACACTGTCATAGTCTAGAGATATTGAAGAGTCTGCACGGACTTTACTAGTTCTAATAAAACATGTACAATAGGCTCGTTTATGCTTCCAAAGATCAACCAATCAGTGGATTTCACGTCGAGCTACAAGAAAGCGAAGTTCTCAGAGGATGTAAACGAGTAGTCGATCCATGCAAACATGATGCTAGAATCGATCTCTTACAACCAAGGAGCAACCTTTCTTGGTCCCGAAAGAAAAGCGAACTCGCAAACCCTAAATCGCCAATGAGTTTGGGCGCCACTGCGGCCCAGTCCATCGCGACTGCTGCAAGGGTAGCATCGTCCACTACCCACAAAGCTATTAGAATAAACACTGATCTTTGCTCGGAGAACAATCACAACCCGCATGGCGATCAAGTGAAACTCCAATATTCACTCGGAGGATCCAACCCTAGCACATACTGAGCAATGCGCCTTGCTTGAAGACGATCAAATCCATGATCCGACCTCACTTGCAAAGCGTGGCCTCTCTTCGTGCAAGCCAACAAGGTCTAGATCAAGCGACGAAATTGATTATCGTAGCGCTGCACAATTTGATGGATTCAATCATCTCTAGGAATCAGCGATGCGAGTCGCAGAATCCGAAAGCAACCAAGGTAGTGGGGCATCGACCACCTCCAAGAATGAAGATGAGATTGTGGTTACAACACACTCTAAGCTTCCGCTCTAAGAGAGAACAAGCGGATTCAAAGCTAGCGTCATCAAATGGAGTCTCGCCTCAATCAAGCTTCAGAAGAAATTGCTAAATTGAAGCTCACCTTGGGTAAAATTCAAGGGAAGCGCACTTCATTAGTGAATCGGAGATCAAAAGGACCAATTGACAACTCGCTAGTGTTATCGAATTCACCAATAAGAACTGATGAAAAAACCGAGGGGATGCAAGTAGACTACGAGAAGCAATTGCCGAAATCGCGGAATTCCTCAAGCAAAAATAGTCGCGGGCATGGATTGCGAGGCAATGCTCGCGGACAGGGACACCGCGGTCGCGTCCCTTGATGGCGTGGAATGGGACAATTCTTAGAAACAAGAGTCCGTACAATTAACAAGCTTCACGGGTGCGAGTTGCATAACTGCGATCGCGACTCAGCCCAAGGAGCTGTAAATCAAGATTGGATCCTTGAATACGTACGACGCAAGTTGCAATCAAGTATCCACGAAGACGGAGTGTTGGGGCATTGTGAAACAATGTGAGCTTGGAAGATGATCGCGCAATAAAAGCGAAAGATATGATAGAAGAGTTAGAGCAATGTGAGCTCGATGCGAGTCAAGGTAACGGGTTATCCAAGCTATTGGAACCTCAATTGAAACTGCAAGCAATGACATGCCTACAACCGTGACCACGTCCGTGACCGCGGAAATCGCCTCAGCAGAGGCCACGGTCACAAGAAGCGAAACTGCGCAGGATCTCAAAAGGCAAACGCCCTTGGTGCGCAACTTGGATGAGAACGTCACGCCTTCGTATATCGTCGAGGCCTGGGAAGTTCTCTTAAGGGCTCATTGGTTTTTTCTATCACCAGAAGAGATTCTATATCGTCGGTCTTTTTTCGGGCCAAACCTGAGATGCGTACTCCCAAGGAAGGTTGAGCCTCTGATATATGAGATCCATGAAGACATATGTGAGATGTGCGTCGGAGGTTGCAGTTTTGCATTCAGAGCTCTTATTGGTGGCCTTATATAGTGTCTCGAGACAGCCAAGAGAAGAATCACCACGCTTTTTTCGGCCACCTCGTCTTCATCAAGGATCGCCAAAACGCTGCAGCTACACGAATTGCATCCTACAGGCCAATAGGTGGTCGTATCCTAACGCGTGGAATACCGTGCTTGTTCAGTCGGTGACCTATACGTCGGAAATCAGGGAAAGCACCCGCACATGGCATAACTTGGCCTGAATAGGGAGGGATCGTATTAGGTGGCCGCAACATACGGTTGGGGAGCCTAATTATTAAAGAGTTTGACGGGAATGTTGTCCCTCGGACTTGGGATCTCGCCGATTTTTGAAGAAGTTACTCTTGTAGAGCAAACCGCGACCGTTAATTATCGCCGCGACCGCGGGTTTGTCAACCGCGGCCGCATGCCATGTAGTTGCGGGCGCGGATCACCGACAAAGAGCTCTTTCAGGCCCCCTCATGGATGTCAGTTTTTGAGAATGGCTAATTGGACAAGCTCGCTTTTTTGTTTTTATTTGTTTTCTACATAAAATCCCCGATCAGGAACCTTTTTCAACATTCTGTCGTCCCTCTTCTATGTTTTGCTTGTTTCAATGAGTATATCTTGAAATCCCGCAGACAACATCGCACACACGCTAAGGAAACATGTCGAATAATCCGCATGGCCACTCCGTGTGGCAGCTATAGTAATTACGTCTTAGTTGCATTCTAATGTAACTAACACCTAAGTTGGGCATTTTTGAGCGGGTAAAATTAATTGCCATAATTATTTTTGCTATAATCTGTCACTGATAAGCTTTAGTTTAGTATAGGTTAACTCTTGTATTTTAGGTATTATTTGAGTGTGTTTAGGTTAGTTTTGAGCATAATTGTCATATGAAGACCGAAGACACGATTTGGAGAATTGCAAGAGTTTTGAAGACAAGTGTTGATTTGGAGTTGTTTTGACGCCATTTTCTTGTGACACATCGTTCGGGAGCTACGGTGGTCGGATGAAGATGAATTTGGTATCAATTGAAAGCTGACTCGAAGAGCTACAATTCATATTTTTACTCCGATTCGAAATTCCCATTTTAAGGTGGTCAAAACATCTTCGGAAAACAGCGCTGGAATTCTGTCACGATCAGGTCCGCGATCGCGGAGAGTGTTCACCGCGCCCGCGGAAGTCCATGTCAGCATAAATTCGAGGCGGCGACTGCTCTTTTTGAATATCTATCTTTATTTATTTTCTATATTATTTTATTCCGTATGTTTAGTTCGAGACTATTAAGACCTAGTTTTGGAGCTTTGTTTTGTATTCTCTCTTAGATCTAGTTTTCAATTATTCAGATTTTAGTATTTTTCTCTCTTATGGAGAACTAATTTCCTTTGGAGTTTGTTTGATCAAGGAAGCCTTTTTATGAATTTGTGAGATTCTGGTAACTTTTCTATCCCTTTGTTAATATCAAAACTCTTGTTCTTACTTTTATGATTATCAATTGATTTCTCTTGGTGCGCAACTTGTTGAATTTGATTGATATTCTACTGTTTGGATTAGTTTGATTGTTGTCTGTGCAATCTTATTTATCCTTGAAACAACTCTTTTCTAGGATCGTGGACTAGAATTGAGAAAGAGTATTTGATTATTATTTTATGCATGAGACTCGTAGCTTGATTGCATGATTTAATATCTTTATATCCTTAATACTTTGCATGATTTGAATTAAGCGTTCTTGTTCATATCATGATTTCGCTTGGACCATGGACAAGCGGAAATCTTTTATAAGGATTGGAATTAACTAGGGAATTAATAGAAAAGTGGATGAATTGATGATCGAATGAGTAAAAAGGTGGAATTGATTGAATGAACTCTGCTTTCTTTCCATTGATTTAATCCCAATAATATTTGCATGTTTGTTTATTTACCTGAAGTTCCAAAAACCCCTGTCTTGTTACCTGCTGATTGTTCAGAATCCCGATTCTCTTGGGTTCGACCCCTTACTTGCACACTATACTAGTTGTTAGTTTAGGGTTATTTATTTTTGATCTTCGCAACAACGATTTTAGCCGAGTTAGTCACAAAGGTATTTTTATTTACTATGCTTTTCTATGTTTAAGTACTTTACTATAAAATTAAATATGGCAATTATTCGTTATGTTGGATGATTCTTTCTTAGTTGAAAGAAAGAATTTCCACTTGGATTGTGGAGCAAGAAATCGCTAGTTGGGCTTGGAGCATTATCGACCTGCCCTTAGAAATAGAGTTTTCGACCTTCTCTTTCCCTCTCCTCCATTATAAATACATGTCTTCTCCGTGTATAATGAGAACCTTATATTTGTTGAGCTCGCACCCAAGTCTTGTCCGTTACCTCGACGTTCAATTGAAAATTGCTCTTTTGACGTAGGCATCGGAGGTGGATTAGGGGGTCCCCGCCCCTTGTGTCCATTGTTTTGCAGGTTCTAGGTTGAAGAGGAGCATAGAAGGGAAGTTGAAGAAGGGAGTATTCAACCGATGCATTGAAGATGAATTTTTGTGCATTGACAAAATTGCATTCCATCTTCTTCATATCGTACCTTGTTAGTGCATGATGTTCATGTGACTATGGGACATGGTTGGTTAGAAAAGACCTTAGTGGGACTTTAGGAACACTTTTATTGGCCTAAAATGTCTAACTTTATGCTAAGATTTATTAAAGATTGTGTTTCTTGTGCTAAAGGTAAATCTAAGCTTAACCCACATGGTTTATATAAACCCTTGGCTATTCCTAACAACCCTTGGGAAGACATTTCTATGGATTTTGTGTTGGGCTTGTCTAGGACTAGAAGAGGACATGATTCTATTTTTGTGGTAGTAGATTGGTTTTCAAAAATGGATGATTTCATTCCTTGTCACAAATCTGATGATGCATCTCATATTGTTGATTTGTTCTCTAGAGAAGTTGTGAGATTGCATGGTATTCCTTGTTCTATTGTGAGTGATAAGGATGCTATGTTTTTGAGTTGTTTTTGGAAGTCTTTGTGGTCTAAACTTGGAACTAGATTGCTATTTTCTACTACTTTTCATCCACAAACCGATGGTCACTAAGGTTACTAACTGTACATTGGGTGTTTTATTATGCACTATGCTTAAGATTAACCTTAAAAAATGGGAGAATTGTTTGCCTACAATAGGCGAGTCCATTCGGCCACCAAGATGACAATGTTTGAGATAGTGTATGGCCTTACTCCCATGACCCCAATGGTTCTCACACCTAAGCCCATGATGGTCAATGAGTCATTTGAGGCTAACAAGCAGGCTGAATTCGTAAGGAAGTTACATGAGATCGAGAGGACCTAGATGCATCTAGAGTGCAAGACCGCAAAGTACAAGCAATAAGTGGCCAAGGGGTGTAAAAATGTCCATTTTGAAGAAGGAGATATTGTGTGGGTGCATTTGAGGAAGGAGAGGTTCTTGAACAAGTGCAAGTCTAAGTTGGATCTCTGTGGTGATGGTCCGTTCCGAGTCGTCAAGTGAATTGGTCACAATGCATACCATTGGATCTTCCCAGTGACTATACCGTGCACCCAACGTTCAATGTAGCTAATTTTAATTTATGTGAGCTAGATGATGAATCCGACAATGAATCGAGGATGCTTCATGGCCAAGTGGAGGAGAATGATGCAGCCAATGCACCCGTGACTCCACAAGACTTCGAGGACTTGGCTCATATTCCCTTTGAAGGACTGATCAATAGAGACCGATCCATGAATTTGAGGAAAGCTACAAGAGTTCTTCTAGCTCGTATCCCGAATATGGTAGATGAGCCTAAACATCCTAGATGGGTCACTTCTATTCACCATATTTAAGCTTGACTTGGACAAACTCACATGCAAGAGTTGTTTGCGTGCTTATCTTAAACCTTATTATTTATAGTGCTTTCCATATTTGCATTTGTATTTATAGGTTTTTCTGTATATATGGACCATGTGTTATAGGTCATAATATGTGGGCTTAAGATTTTTAAAGTTAAGGAACATATTATCTTAGTATCAATTGGACCATGTAAGATTGGTGTGACAAATTTTGAAGGTAATATGAGACTTACTTGGAGCCTAAGTTTTAGTTTCTTTTTATATTACTATTAGCTAAGGTAGAATGTTATTTTAGGATAGGATATCTTTAAAATCGCATGGAATTTTCGGCCATCTAGTCTATTTAAACTCTTGTAATTGCTACTTTCTATGTTATGTTGAATTTATATCTTTGGAATAGAAACTCTTATGTTTTCTTATTCCAAGGATTTTCAACCAAACCTATCTTTTCTATATATCTTCTAATTTTCGTCCAAATACAATCCAAATTCATATTTGAGTTCTTCCATTTCACACGAAATTCTCAACCCAACAACACATACAAAGATCGTTACTTGCTCTTTAAGTAATCAAACTTCAAATCATGTTGCCTTGCAATCCAAGGAAGTGTTTGAGGACCGTTTAGTTGAAGTTTTTCCAAAAAAAAGATTGAAACTTAGCATGTAGAAGAGAGGAGTTGTTGCTTGACAAGATCGGGCGTGGCAAACAAAACGGATACGTAGCGCGCGAGCCGATCCATTCCGTATCAAATAGTTTCCACATCAACAAGGATGCAGGCAAATGGATATCTATCCCAATGGCCGGTTAGCTTTTCTGAAGTAATCAGATTACCAAGGCTACCAATCTTACTAAGGGCATTGGACGTTGAGAACCTAATGTCAAGATTAAGCAAAGTTTCCCACAATGGGAGAGTTTAGAAATTGGCAAGTTCCAATTCAAGCTTCAATGTCCATTTTTGCTGAAGGATCGAGCGAAGGCCACCAAGCATCTAAGGGCCTCCCTCCAAAATTAGGCTCCCTCACATAAATTGAAGCAAAATAGAAACCTCCCTGTTAAGAAGGATTTTTGTGTGTGTGTCTGGGGGGGTCGAGTGGATAAATTTTTTAATAGCTTGAACAAAAACTCTAGGTCCTGGAACATACTCAACAAGAGAGGGCTCCCAATGAATAATGGAGTCAACAACGTCTTCGGCAAGGATGTCAACAAGGTTCTCATTGATTCCCGCTACCTTCTAGAGTTTAATCCCATCCCTAATCATTCTGTTTTCGGTGACCACTTCAAAGAAGGATTTGGGTTGGATAAGAGATAGATGTGTAAGCTTCTAGGGCGAGGCGATGTTAAGGAGCAACATGGTTGAGGTCCTCAAGTTGGGCTCAGTTTCTCACCGTTAATAAGATCGTCTATTGGAGGAGTCACATCAAATATGAAGGTTGCCTTGGTCCATCTACGACGGAATTGGCAACAACTTAGGTCGAGAGTTGCACATCACTATTAGAAGGCTTAGAAGCGGAGGAATCGGGGTCAGGAGCCGACTCGATAGTGAGAACGGTAGAGGAGAGCATACCATCGCCCGTGGAGTTTCTGGTGGGAGATGCTTGTTTTCGGCTGCGAAGGAGCATGTATGAGTTGGTTGAGGTGTTAGAGGCTTTGTTCGAAGAGGCCCTCTTTGTCCTGGCCATTACCCGAGGCGAGGATGAGGCATCACTAGGCGGCAAGGCGCTTGGAAGCACTCAAACTCTATCACTTTTAAGTGTGTGAGGTGGTTTATTTTAAAATTAAGGCTTCAATAATTTCTTTTATCAATGTTTCTTGTGAACTACTTGCTTGTATGATTTTTTTTTATTTTACATATGCGTATGTGAGCATTTATGTTTGCTTGTGTGCTCATTTGTTTTTATCTATATGGACATTATTCATAAACTATTTGTACATGTATTTCTGTTTATTCATCTCTCGCATATTGAATTAGGGGTTTATTGATGAAACCAGTCTTATGTGAAGACGTTTGGATGGAATTCCAACTACTTGTGCAATACTAAGAAACTACATATATTGCTAAATTTTTCGAAAACAATATAAATATCAAACTAATATATACATAAGGGAGGGATCAAGAGAAACAACTATTATAGAGAAATCATGGATGGAAATAGGTCCGTATGATTAGGCAAAATCAACGGATCTGATTATAGAAGCATGATAACAAATATGAGCATAGAAATATATGATATCTTCTAAACGGAAATTTTGTGCTAACAAAATAAATAAATAAACTAATGTGCGTAATTTTAGAAGATTAGCTTATGGGGCGTTTTTTTTTTATGGAAGTTCCTAGATTCTAGGCTAAATTTAAGGTATCGTTTTTTTGTTAAAATTTGAATATTCGAACAAATTTTACGAAAAAATCAGACAAAATCTTACACAAGTTTGTTGTCACTCATTGTAAATTCGATTGTATAACTTCAATATTCGAGTGCAAAAATATCTAAATTTGCCATGTGTATGTTTGAATATGTTCTAACATTTTTTTAATATTATTCAAATATTTTTGTATTTGTCATGGTTTGAACATGTAGTCCACTTTGTTGAATGTGTATTATGTTTTGTCTTATTGAAAGTACAATTGTGTATCGAATATAATATAGTGAACATTGAATAAGTAATTGTAATATATTGAATATGATAAAAAAAGGGTCATTACATGTTCACACTCTAATATCATAAATGACTAAAAATTAGAATACAATATTTGATTCACAATTTATGTCTATGAATTCAACAAACAACATATGAACATTTAGAGTAAAATGACGCCTCTTTAGTTAAGTGTCGTCTTTGGTCTTTATCATCCTTCTTTCATTCTCCTTAGGCTTCTTTATGTTCTTCAACCATCTCGAAATTTATCGACCTTCAAGACTGCATATTCAACATATAATACATAAACATTCGAAATACATTAACTATAAATTCAAATTTGCTTGTCTAACATTCACAGATTCAAATATATGGTAGTCCGTGAATTTCAACCTCATATTCGATTATTAAGAATGCATATTCAGAATATCAAATTGCTTATTCAATAAAACATATGCTCAATATGCATATTCAATCGTTTAATATGCATGTTCTTTCATTCACTAATCAATCTTTTCAAAATTGTATATTCAACAAAAAACACATAAACATTCAGAGTACAATGCAACGAATTCAAAAATATATGCATTTCAATCTCGTATTCGATTGTTAAGAATGCATATTCAGAATATCAACTTTCATATTCAATAAAATATACTAAATATGCATATTCAATCATTTATTATGCATATTCTTTCATTCAAATATCAATCTATTCAGAATTGTATATTCAAGAAAAAAACACATAAAAATTCCGAGTACAATGCCTACGAATTCTAACAATATACGCATGGTTTCTCTATAATAGGTCAAATAATACTATAACACCATAATTACTATATTCAATTATCTACCATGAACGTTCAGACTGAATGCTACACACATTCAAGCATTAGCACATAATCAATCCCATAAACTAACAAATTCGAAATGTTTAATAACCATTCAAACTACCATTACAACATCGATTCTTACATATTCCATTTACCAATCAATAACATTCAGTATTATGCTTTAGACATTCAATCTCATATACATATTCAAACTCAACAACGACTATATTCAAAATTGAAAACCATACATTTACCACATGCTCACCTTTGACAAGCCTCCTTTTGCTCTTTTCTTTATTCTTTGGACACATTGCAACTCTTCGAACCTAAAAATAAAAGATCAACCTAATTAAACAAATTTCAAAATACTAAAAAAATCGAATTGGATGTCTATTGAACCCAAAATAAATGCAACACTCGATTCTCCATATGACAAATTACCAACGACCTCTTCAATTACAAACCCTAACACATCCACGAAAACCAAATCATTCGAAAATATGCGACAGATCTGACAAAATAATCTAATCGATTAGTTTATACCCAACTTATATTATCTATACCTACTAATAAAGAGTTCAATTGATGAAACCATGACCAATTCCAACTCGGAATCGTTTACCATTCCATACCAAAATATCAAAAAATCTAGTACACAAGAACCCTAATACGAATGACTACATCGAGGCACTTATCGACTGATGAATCCGAAATCGAGAAGCACTCCGACGACGATGGATAACTGATGACAGTTATGATAACTGAAATAGGAGGGCTTGACAATGACAGGAGAAGAACGAACATTTCAGTTTCTCTCTTACGATTTTAGTTTCTCTCTTTTGTTTGGAAATTCTGATGTGAAAGAGAAACTAAAAAAAATCTAGTACATCTCACCATATTAGTCTTACACACACCTCTTTTTTTTTAATCTGAACCCTTTAAAAAATTGGATCCAACAGATCTGGTTCCGTCCACAGTTTCTCTATAAAAGTGTGTTTCTCATGATCCTTATTCTATATATATATATATATATATGGAACATTAAGGACTAGGAATGCACACTTCAACACCTTGAAGATTTCGATCAAATACATGATCAATTCAACTTTAATGATCAAATACACATAATCAATTCAAAACTGCAATAACATCAACATACATAATCAAATCGACATATCAATTTGGTAAGTTGGAGGAAAAACATTAAAATATCACCTAAATACTTTAATTGGTTTAAATTGGATGATTGATAAAGGGAGAAATCAAACTTAGTTTCATTAAATAAACCTTCAAATCTCATGATCGAAAGGACTTTCCCCTTTTCCCAAACAAGGGAAAACCTTCGAACACTACAATGGAACCAAAAATCTCAAGCCTCTGCCTTAATTGGCCTTGCTCTCCTCCTCTCTTGTACTTTAATCTCCAAAAAAAATCAAGAACACCTCTGTCTATGAGGTGATTTGGCAATTCTCAAACCATAAATTTGTCAAGGATAACAATCGACTGAACCCTTTGCAGTGCTTCTCTGACCATATGGTGATGAATAAGCCCAATTGGAATGATGGTGTTCCTAAATCAGCGAAGAAGAGGAAACAACATAGGTGGCGTGCGCTATTCCTTCGAGTGCCTCATTCAATTAAGGGCCTAGGGTTTGAGCTTTCGTGTCTCTATTCGTTTCCCTGATTGCGTAGAATGTTAGGAGCGACGGAGCAGCGAGCTAGAGTGCGAGTTCTCAGGAAGGAAGACAAATAGGAGTTGCGCAAATCTTCTCTGTGAGGATTTTGGTCAGATCGACATCACTTGGCTTATCCTAGGTGTTACTACTCCTTCTATACTAATTGCAAATTTTAATGTCGATAACCAGGTTTATGAATACTTGGGGGCTTACTTGTGTAAGCCTTTGGACAATTTTTTTTATGGGAAAGGTAAGCAACTTTTTAAGTTTGTGTTTTGTTTTGATAAGAAATACCCCTGAGCGGCTGAAAGTCGTAGTGCCAAATCAAAATATAAATCCCTATTTACAGAACTAGTATAGCTGGTAAGTCGGGGTCGACCCCAAGAGACACTTGTATCCCAAGTAGTTATTATTATCAACTCAAAAAAGTAACAAAGGGGGGATTTTGGATTGTAATTCTAAAACCAGGGAAATAAAAGCAAAGCAATCAATGAAACAAGGCAAAGATTGAGTTTTTTTTTTTATCAATTTAGGGAAAGCAATCCTATTCAAGCATCCACTTTCATCATCAAGTTATTGATCATATATTCAAACAAGTTATTTCTTTTGGTTATTTCTATCCTGATTAGATATATAACATGGCAATGAGACATGCAAACTTAACATCCAAAGAATTCATGAAACAATCACAAATCATAAGGACATTAGCAATTGGAACAAGGATAAACAAGATACATGCAATTAAATTCCAACGAGTCAAACAATTAACATGCATTCAAATCTCTTTCTCAACTGTTTTAGTCCAACGAGTCATAAATCAATTGAGTTGCTACAAAGATTAGGTTTTACTAGGAGAAAACCTAGATCTAGCAATATAGAGTATAAATTCCAACAAGTTGGCTAGACAAGCAGAAATCAATACAATCAATATTAATTAAGCACAAGAGAATTGAAATAACTTGTAGAAATAAACTTGAATAGAAGAATCTCACAACAAAAGTGAGTCTGAAAGGTTCAACTTAAATTGAATCTAGGAGTTTAGTTCTCCAAAGAAGAGAAAATACAAAAGTCTGGAATAATATAAATTAGGTCTAAGAGAGGTCTCAACAAAAGCTGAAAAATAGGTTTAAGTAGTCTCTAAAAAAATAAAATAATAAGATAAAAGGAAACTAATGTAATAGATGAACAAACAAATAAATCGTCGGCTCGAATCTTTGCCGACGTGGAAAACCGCGGGCGCGGTGAGTCGTGGCCGCGGTCACGGACCTGATCATGATAGAATTCCAACGGTGTTTTCGGAAGATGTTTTGACCACCTTAGAGTTGGCATTTCGACTCGTAGTAAATTTATGAATTATAGCTCTTCGAGTTAGCTTTCCAATGATACCAAATTCATATCCATCCGACCACCGTAGCTCTTGAAATAAGCGTCATAAGAAAGTGGTATCGAAACAACAACTTCAATGAATAGCCTGGATTTAAGCGTTCTTTTCCACAACTTCTTGAACCTTAATGATCATCAAAAGTTGCTTGACTATCATTGGAAGAGACGCTTGAATATTTTCAATTTTAAATTATTCAACTTAACCAATCCTTGCTCCTCAAAACGATCTAAAAACACGAAAGTACAAGAGTAGACACCAAAATGCAAAAACTACAAAAACTAAGCTAAATGCATGCAACTACCCAAGATTTAAACATAAATATGCCCTAAAACTAACACCTAAATGCATGTTATCAACCCCCATTGAAAAATTTGAACAAATGAACGCTACTGAAAAACATGAACCCACCTCTATTATGGTCGAAGAGACAAAAAATAGTAGTTCATACCAAAACAAAACTGAACCTAGCCCCTCGAGAACCAAAAATGATAAGGGAAAAACCAAAAACATACTTGACTTGGAAGCTTACCTTGCTAAGTGTTGGGTCGTGTAACCCTTTAGGTCCGAATGCACAAGGAAGAAGCCTATTTTTCAAGCGGCGAACGACGAATACGAATGATGTGCGAAAATTACGCCGGCAACGGTTCTCCAGTTAAAGGCTAGGGCAAGATCTCCGGGACCACTAGCTGGTAACACAACAACGTCCTGGATGAGATCGACTATAAAAGGCTAGGCATATGAGGGAAGAAGGACATGAAAGATAACCCGAGTTCAAAGACACTGATTCGATATTTCTTATTTTGTTCACATACAAAGATCCAGTTCGATATTTGAAGTGTTCAATCATATTCATTGTGTAAACCTGTTGAAGTGCAATTGCAATCTCATTCTGCAATTCTGAATTAATATTTCTCTCCTTACTTGTTTAATAGTCCATTCTTTGTTTTTTCTTCATGAATCCCTAATTAGTTGTGAGTTAACGTGTTTAAATTGTTTTTTTTTCTAATTTTCCCTTACTATAGCAGATAACTGGTTTACGTGTTAATTCTTCCCAAAAGAATTGGCGCCCACCGTAGGGACCTTAGCGAAGAAATATCAATTGAACACTATACATCTTTACTTCGTGGAAAATGGCCAACAATAACAATCACTACGATGGTCCAGAGGACAACGAGATCACCCAAAAGACTATCGACCCGCGCGCTGTGCACTCGGGGGATGAGCGTACTTCTATGGAAGGAATTGTGAAGCAACCACTTCTGCGGTTGTGCATGAGCATGCAGTAACAACGAAATCCATTGTCGTCACTGAATTATGTGCATCCATGCTTGTTCTCCAAATAGACTTGGAGAACAAAAAAGAAGCCCATACTCTGTTCATCGAGGTATATGAAAAAACAAATTCAAACTTTGACTAATGGGAGAAATTTGCTTCAATCTTAGGTATAATCACGACCCAGCTGGCCGCGCGTCACGGGAACGATGGTTGGCATCGTCCGACAATTAGATCTAGACGACCCAAATCTGGTAACCCCAAACGAGTCTAGACGGGTAACCAGTTAATAAGTAAACGATAATTATCTCCATGTCGTCCGAGGGGTCATGGAGTTAACTCTGTTACGCGAACATTTGTTGGCCCTGAGATAGCGTATCACACAAGTTCCTAGAGCCCCTCAACTAATAGCGGTGCAAAGGAGAGATGGGTATACTAACTCCCCCTTCATTCGTGCTATCAGACATTTCGTGAAAATACCATGTTCCAGATGTACCAATGTATGAGGGAACAACGGATCCAAACCAACACATAACCGCCTTTAAACAGGCCATGAATATTAGCACAGTTCCCTTCGACATGAAGGAAATTGTCATGTATCATTGTTTCGAGAATACCTTATACGGACCCGCATTAAATAGGCATTTCCGTTTACCACTTGGAAGCATATCCTCTTTCGCTGAATTGGTTGACAAGTTCAGGATCAGGTTTGCTAGTAGCCGACATGCCAAGAAACGCAACAGTGATTTGTACCGTTTGATCCAAAGGTCTGGTGAATCCTTGAAAACCTTGCAAAACATGTACAACGAAGAGTTGGTTACAAAAGAAGGATGTGACACTGCCACAGTTGTAGAAGCATTTTGAAGCGGAATCTCCTCAAGTAACCCTGAACTTTACCATGAATTGACTAAATATCGTTGCTCAAACTTCGATGAAGTAAAGGTTAAGGTGTTAGCACATGTACGATTGGGAGAAGACGACCTCTTCTCAAACAAGTCGACCAGTTCATATTGACCTGAGCGCCGAAACGGCCGACGAGATACCAGATACAACCCTTACCCAAATTCATCTCCCGTCAAACCAACCGTAACTGCAACGACATCAAAGGCGTACAAATGGCACAATAATCCTAAGCTTCCCCCAAGAATGTATTATTAAAATTTCCGAGTAGACGCGACTAAAGTCGTTAAAACTCTCAGCAAGATGGGATATACAATCAAGTGGCTATGAAAGAGTAACACCTTATTATCAAAAAGACAAGTCAAAGTGGTGTGACTTCCATTTCGATCATGGCCACAAAACAAATGAGTGCATCGCGTTGAGAAAAGAGGTAAGCGAGTTGCTATGCAGGGGGCACCTAAAGGATCTCATATCGGAAAGAGCAAGGGAGCAGATTGATTGTAACAACGGGATAGCTAACCCACCGCCGCCACCAAAGCATACCTGGGTTTTCAAGGTCATCACAAGAGGGCCTGAAGTGTGGGGAGTCACCTATTCCGCATCCAAGAGAACCGCCAGGAGTAGCAGGGTTGAGGAAACTAGGATCTCAGCCCGAAGGAGTTAGGGCGTGATGCCCATCACCTTTGATGGCATCGATGATGATGAAATTCATCACGATTGCTTGATTATTTCATTAACAATTGCAAAATTTCTCATTAAGCGTATGCTAATTAATAATGGAAGATCTACTAATTTGCTAATGTTGAATGCATTGTACAACCTAGGTTTGGGGCTTAATGATATCATCAAGAAGTCAAGAACATTGGTGGGATTCAACGACAAATCTCGTAACACGTTAAGGGAAATTGTTCTTCCCACCATCGCATGCAAACTCAATTATTAGGTAAAATTTTTAGTACTTGATTGTCCATCTCCTTTTAATGTTATCTTGGGTAGGCCTTGTGATAACTTGCATTTTAGAGCATATTAGGACATGCATTTAAGACTATATGTTTTCATGCATTAGTCTTGTGTTTTCTAGTACTTTTAGTTTATTTTCCGTTATAGATGTCTACACGCGTATTTGTATGCTTTTCAGGTACTTTGGAGAAGTTTGAGGTTCATTGGAACGCGTTTGGATACTTGGCGGATTCAAGACTTCAATCTAGGAGGCAACGGGACCAGAAAACAACGATTCAAGAGCCGAAAAGAAGAAACCACACGATCAAGGCCAAGGTCGTGCACTCAGGTGCACGGTCGTGCAGGCGGTGTCTATAAATCTTCGGGGTGCACGATGGTTCATCTCGGTTCAGAGAAAGGCACGGGTCGTGCGTGCCAAACGCACGACTGTGCGGTGCCAAGGCGTGGATCGTGCATCACCATGGCTGGAACCGTGCGCTAGGTATGGGTCGTGCAGCGTGGCGCATGATCGTGCATCTCCTAGGCCACACGCCCATGCGTTTTCTGTCTAAGGTCGTGCGTCGTGGCGCACGATGTGCGCCGTTGCTCGTGCGCCCTTTTTTCTCGGGTTTTGGGCTGCCTCTTCCACCCTATCCTTAGTATAAATACGCTCCTTTGTCTTCTAGATTGGGGTTCGAGTTTTTAACCTAATTTCTATTTTTTGAGAGACAATTTTTGAGAGATTTATTGGAGATTTGAAGACCTTTGTTGAATTTGAGTTTGGATTTGCTGGATATTAATCAAGTTTGCTTGTTTCTTCAATCTGATATGTTTATTCTCAGTATTGAATTGATTTCTTGTTTCTCCATGTCTAGCTAAACCCCAAATTCTAAGATTGAGGTGAACCCAATGATGTCTAGGTAGACTTATTTATTAAATTGCACAATCCGTTGTATGAAGCTTTGTTTGATTCAATCCTAAATGCTTTATGCCCTAGTAATTTATTTGATTGGGAACTTGCCAAAGTTTGAGACTGAAAGGTGAAAACTTTGATAAGTAGTCAGACGGGGGATTGAGACTGAAAGGTACTTTTTCCTATTGGAACCCTAGAATTTGAACCTGAGTTTTCTTTATTATGAAAGTATTTTGAAATCTCTTGTGGAATAACAGTTGTCATAGAAATCTTAAGGTTGGGTTGAGTTAGCAAGTCGCGAAAGCGGATGTTGATTCAAATAAATCTAAAATTCTAAGTGCTTAAAGGTCTAGATTTTAATTTGCAAGTCACGAAAGTGGATGTTTAATTGAGTCTAGATCCATCTGTTAACATTCGAAAAAATTTAGTGGATACATTAGACAATTTCCTTCAAACAAAGTTATAATTAAGATTGTACAATCATCTTTTATAGTCTACCGAAGCATTATTATGGTGATCCTTAATCTTAGAAGCCTTTCTCTCATTGATTTCTCATAATTTACGTGTTTGCATTGTCATAATTAGTTTCATAGCAAAAATCACAAAACAATCTTTTCTTATTTCTACGACTTAGTCTACTGATTTGACTACAATTAATACTACATATTTCTAGAGTTCGACACCTTGGTATTACAACCGATCTCGTACACTTGCGGGGTAGGATTTGGCCTATGACCTTGGATCTACGGGATGAAAGCCATTCCTTCGACGTATCACCAATGCGTTAAATTCCCATTGCCTTGGGGGGATCCAAGATTAAAGGTGAGCAAAAGATATCACGAGAATGCTATTCAGTAACCATGAAGGCAACAACCTCAAGAACTTCGAAGACTGTCACAGAGAAGAAATCCTCAACATAGAAATTACACGAGTGTAAGACGCCGACCTATTACGTAAAGCCTGAATCCCCATAACTGGAAGAATTTACGCTCGATCCCGCGAACCCCATGAGGAAAATTCAGGTAGGAGCCGAATTAACACAAAAACTACGGGAACAACTAGTTGGCATCTTATGGTCCTACGTTGACTACTTTGCTTGGACGAATGAAGACATGCTCGGGATTAACCCGGACGTGATTACTCATGCACTCAACGTCGACACGAAAGTGTTGCCAATCAAGTAAAAAAGACGTAAGTTCGCTCCAAAGTGTAATCATGTGATAAATGAAGAGGAAAATTTTCTACTTGAGTTCAGTAAAATAAGGGAAGTAAAATATCTTGACTACTAGAAAATGTGGTCTTTGTGAAGAAAAAGAATGGAAAGTCGCGTGTTTGTGTCGACTTTACCGATCTAAACAAGGCATGTCTCAAAGACCCGTTCTCTTTGCCTCACATCGATGCAATGGTGGACGCGACATCGAGACACGAATTGTTAACTTTAATGGACGCGTTTAGTGGATATCACCAAATGATGATGCACCCTAATGATCAAGAAAAAAGGGAAATTGTGACTAACCAAGGGATCTTTTGTTATAAGTTTATTAAATTTGGCCTTAAAAATGTAGGTGCCACTAATAAAAGATTGGTAAATAAAATGTTTTAGGAAAAACTGGGGGATACCATGCAAGTATACATTGATGATATGTTAGTAAAATTCCTAAAGGCGAAAGACCACATTCGTCATTTAGGGTATGACTTTCAAATTCTAAGAAATTACCATATGAAGTTAAATCCAACGAAGTGGTCCTTTGGCGTTACCCCGGGAGAATTCCTTGGCTATATAGTGACACAAAGAGGAATCGAAGCCAGCCCAAAACAAATAAAGGCCATCATGGAGCTCCAGTTGCCTCGATGCGTCAAGGATTTCTAGAAGTTAATAGGTCTAGCAGTTGCACTAAACATGTTCATATCTAGATCATCTGACAAAAGCAAGATGTGTTACAACATCTTGAAAAAGAACAAGTCGTTCGAATGAACAGTAGAGCATGTAAACGCGTTCCAGGAATTAAAGAAGTATTTATCCCAACCGCAAATACTATCAAAACCAAAACAGGAAGAAAAGATATACCTTTACTTGGCAGTAACAAAAGTTTTTGTGAGTGCGATCCTGATACGAGAAGGGGATGGAAGTCAATTACTAATCTACCATGTAAGTAAAAACTCTACTCAATGTGGAAACAAGCTAAGGTATTCTCTTGTAGAGAAACTTGTGTTATCATTGGTCATGGCTTCAATTAAATTACGTCTCTACTTTGAAAGTCATTCTATAATTGTAAGGACTAACTTTCCAATGGAGAGTGTCATGTGAAAGCCAGAATTATCAAGATGGCTAGTAAGATGGTTGATTCACTTGAACTGGCACGCCATCAATTACGAGCACCGAACAGCTATGAAGTCGCAGGCCGTAGTAGACTTTGTGGCTGACTTAACTCCTCACCTACTGGACGACATAGAACAAGAAATGTTGCATGTCGGGAAAGCATTAACCTCCAGCAAATGGGTGATGCATACTGACGGAGCATCAAATCAAGTCGGCGTCCGGCTTGGGGTAATACTGAAGTCAAAGCTATTTGGTGCACTTTCAAGGCTAAAAACAATAAAGCAGAATACAAGGTGCTCATAGTAGGATTAATCATCGCCAGAGATTTGAACGTGCAAGAAATATAGGTAATATATGACTCTTTGCTCATTGTCAATCAAGTAACCGATTAAAAAGTTTAAAATATAAATAAAATAAATAAATAAATTATTTTGCTATTTTTTTACTTTATATTTTAAGTCTTTTTACATATATAGAATGATATAAATCGAGTATAAATATAAGACCATAAAACATACTATAGTAAACACCCTATCGAAACAGTGCCTCAAGGCTATTCGAATGGCGATTATGAAAACCCCCAATTCTCAGAACCCTAATCTTGAAAATCTCCACAATCTGCCTCTCCAAATCTCTAGCAAATCCCATGGGTTTATTCCTAACACCCATGGTGGAAAAATCACCTAAAAATCCGGAGAAATTCCGCTAGTGCTAGCACGATTCTGATGAAGCAAAAAGGAGGCTACTATTCCAAAAATCAGAAGTCGATTTATCGATATCTGGAGCATCAATTGGAGAAAGAGGCATAAAGTAAGGAGTGGAATCTGGGTTAATCTCTGGGATGTACAGGGTATCCTATCCCTAGAAGCTATTTCGAAACGCCATAACTTGGATTCGGGTGGTTCGCTCTCTGCAATTTCGGGGAGGATTAGTGAGTGGTTTTCACGCTTGTCGTTTCTTCATTATGAAGAGCTTTGTGGGAGGCTCTTCAGAGGTGTGACAGTTCCAACTATTATAAATCGGCTTCGACTGACAAGGTGGACTCCTTCCTTGTACCTTATACTTTATTCTAATTGTAGTTTATTGTGCGTGTTGTGCTCGATTTCTATCTATAAATGGAGGAAGTGGCTTGAGATGGTATTCCCACGCTCTCTTCACTCTCTTTCAAAAAAACTGAAATCTCACTATATCTCTCTTTCAATTTTGAACTGGTGGAGTTGTGGCATCTCCGCCCTTTGGTGTGATTTCTCTGCTCTAATGGCGAATGGTAATCCTCGTAAGAAATCTTTTAAAGCAACTCTATGCTCTGAGAAAAAAACCACTTCTGAACAACTGCCCTCTTTGAACAAAGCTAAGAAAACCAACCCTTTGCCCACTATGGTCGAGGAGACCTGGGATAGTGGTGCAACTCTAAACAACTCTGGTCCCAGTTCCTCTGGCACCAAAAAGAACAAAGGCAAAGAAAAAATGAACCTTGACATGTCAGCCTTCTTGCCTCAACTGTCTGCTGTCAAAGGGAACATTATCCACCTCAAACAAACCTCTCTCTTTGGGTATCTTATAGGTGAGCCTGTTGATGTTGCTAAACTCAGACCTAAGTTTAGGAATGACTGGAAGATAAAAGGGGAATTTTTTGTGCTTGATAGAGCCAATGGTTGGTTTGAAATTAGGTTTGCCAATCCTATTGATAGGAACCAAATTTGGGATGGGCGCCCTTACCATGTTTTTGTCCAACTCTTACTGTTAAAACCTTAGAAATCAAACTTTGACACCTCAACTGAATCCATTTCCCAAGTGGATATGTGGATTAGAATCCAACAACTTCCTATTGAGTACCTTAGCTTTGATGTGCTTAACACTATCATCCAATGGAACAATCTAGGGACATTCATCAAACTGGAAGCAAAGGCTTCGATATGCTAGGTTGTGTATCAATGTGGATCTTCTCTCCATTGATGACAACAAGCTTATTGTTCCTGATGAGAATGCAAATGTGCACACCTATAACATTTGGTTTGAGGATTTCCCTAGGGGTTGTGGCTTTTGTGGTGACCCCTCTCACACATACAATTTCTGTCCTATGAAAAATGCTAGAAGCCAACCCATAACTGTCCCTTTCTTTAAACCATCCTCTTCTAAGAACCCAAAACATATGCCTGGTAATATTAATGAGAATGACGAGGCTCAGTGGGTTAAGGTTGGCAATCCTAACCCCAAAGCTGGTGATAAGGGCAAGGGAGTCATTATAGACCTTGTGAACAAGAAAAAATCTGGGATCCAAGTGATCTACAAAACGGATTCTTCCTCCTCAGGCTCTAAAGACTCCAAATTATCTAAAGTCTCTGAGGCTCCTCCTTCTAAGGCTGTTGGTGATAACTCCCAAGAGGAGGCTGAACAAGGCAACAATGATGAACCAATCCAGGCTACTGAGCTGCCTAACCCCCCTAATGATGAGCTGTGCCCGGGTGAGCGTCTGTGTACTCCCATTTACTCCCCCTTGAGCGATGACAATGATGATCATGAGGATGGGCTCGCTCTCATGAATGAATTCTTGTTGAATGATGAGGATGATGAGTATGAGAATGAGCTGACTCAGGAAGAGATTGAGGCCTTGATTGTCAATGAGACTATACCAACTGTGCCTATGAGATGTCCCAATCTCTGCCTTCCTATCATTCTCTTGAAATCCAAGTTCTGTGGTCATGAGGTTGGAACAAATGGAGATGCAGCAGCCTACTGTTTCAAAGTCTGAGTCAAGCAAGAGGAAAGGGAGTGAATGTGGCTATGACACTGCCACCTCTCAGCTGAAGGGAGAGGAAGCCACAAAAAAGATGAGGAATGAATGATGATGATGCAAACTAACAACCTTTTGCTATATAGGCCTGCTGGTGGCCACCACTACTATGTTTTTATCATTTTCAGTCCTTGTGTGATGAATTTACCACCTAAGTTGTGGTGCCTTTTGCTTGTTTTTGTTAAGAAGGGGATAACCTTTGGTGGTACTCTCATGACTAAGCTGTTTTTGAACTGTGCTGATATGTTCTACAATGTTAATTCTAGCTTAGCTTATTATGGTAATGATCTAGATGTGAAAATATGTAATGAACCAGCTAGTTGTACTTTTATCTTTTCTATGAATATATGGATTAAGTACTATTATCACTACTTGTTTACTGGGAGCAGCTTGTTCTTTTGGAAGTCTTTATACTCATGCTTTTACAATGAACATTTAATGTGCCCTTATTGGTTGTGGTCTAAGACTTGGAAACTGGATGGAACCAACTGGTTTGGTTCGTTGTTGGGCTACTTGTTACAACTGGCTTCATCTCAGTTTGAGATTTGGTATACCAGTGATGTGCATATTGTAAGGATGCAAGTAAATAAAGCTGAACAACAAAATCATAAACAATGCATGCCTCGGCTTCATGATATCAATTTTTGGTGCACATATTTTTCTTTTGCTAGATATGGCTCCACGTGTATGAAAGCAAACTCCAAGCACCAACATAACCTCGAGTATATGGAATTGCTGCAGTATTCAATGATAATTAACTTTCATACTTTGATTAGATATTATTGGTTGTGGAATAAAAAAAATAGTTTTATAAGAAATAACAGTACTAATCAGTTGGAGTGTATGTGGATTAATGCAGCTCGTAGGTGTAAAGTGAAGAATGTCAATGACCAAACAAGGGAAATGCAAGTTTCAACAAGAATGTCCAAGTACATACTTTGTGCAGGAAGAAATTTTAATCTTGATAATGATCAAGCGAGGGAAGACTAAATAAGACGAAAATGTATAAGATTCAAAGCCAATCATAGAGGCTTGTTTTTGTTAATGAACAAATGTAATCATGCATATTACCGAATCTTTTATGAGTGTAACCATTATACTAATGTAAACCCCCTTCAGTTGTATAATGATCTACACATGATTTTTGTCTCCGATGATAAAACAAATATTACCATCACAAATAAGCTCAGGATAAGAGCAATATTCCTAAATCTTTGTTATGAAGATAAGCTTTTGGAATAGTAGGGGAATTGGCCGGAAATCTTTCTGGCCGGAGATCCTTCTGCAAATTAGAAAGAGTTCAGATTATGGCTATTGCTGAAACTAAAACAGATGTAGCTCCGACAGATCAATCCTGGAGACGATCGGGGTTCGATAACATTATTTGGTCACCTGCTTCAGGGCGATCAGGGGGAATATATGTTTTATGGAAGGAACATCAATTAATTAACGAAACTATAGAATTACTTATACAAGAATCAAGGTACATAATATTAAAATTTACAAACTTGGCAACTCATTATGTCATTGCGATTTGCTTTGTATATGCTCCACCAAATGAAACCCACAAACAAGCTTTTTGGGAACAACTAACTAACTGCATTAAAAACTTAGCTTTACCTACCATTGTGATAGGGGATTTGAATGAAATACAACAACTAGATGAAAAGAAAGGTGGGGCAACCCCTGACCATTCAAGATTTGGTCGTTTATTTCAATTCAAAAATGACTGTGACCTTATAGATATACCAACTATTGGTAACAAATTTTCTTGGAGAAAAAATAAAACAGAAATTTATAATATCTATGAAAAGTTGGACAAAACGTTAGTTTCTGATCAAATTATTCAATGGTTCCCAGAGGTCAAAACCCAACATTTTGCATCCACCTCCTCGGATCACTGTAAGATTGCAATAGATCTTAATAATGGAGAAATATCAAAAGCCCAACCGTTTAAATTTGAGAAAATGTGGTTATACAGAAAATATTTCAAAAATATTGTCAAACAAGCCTGGAGGGTTGAAGTGGATGGGTCCTTTATGTTTCAGCTCACACAAAAAACAAAGCTATTAAAAAGTCATGCAAAAAAATGGAACAAGAAAACTTTTGGTAACACCTTTGAGCAACTCCGAGTCATTGAGGAGAAACTCCAATAACTACAAAACCAAATTCACACATGCCCTCAACTAGAAATCATACAAAAACAAATGCAATTCATAAAGAAAAAATAATGTATTCTTAACTTTCATAAAACTTACTCGAAACAAAGGGCGAAAACAAAACATATTAAATTAGTTGACACAAATGCAGGCTATTTCCATAAAATTGCAAACGGCAGGAGAAATAGGAAAACCATAAGAGATATCACAGCAACAGATGGAACACGTATAGTAGGGGAAGTGAATGTAAGAGAGGAAATTCAAAATGAGTTTAAAAAAAGATACTCTAGAGAGCCGATTAACTATGGGTTGATGAATGAGTTTCTACAGCTTGTATCCACTGAAGTAACTATGGAGGACAATAAAGAACTAACCAAACCTGTATCTAACGAGGAGATCAAAAATGCAATGACAAACATGGGTTCTGACAAGTCTCCTGGCCCAGACGGAATGACAACAGAATTTTATAAATCTTACTAGGATATTGTAGGCCCATCTGTAATCAAAGCCGTTAAAGGTTTTTTCCACTCTGGTAAAATGTTGAAACAAATAAACCATACCTTCATTACACTACTCCCAAAAGAGAGACAATCCGACTACAACAAACCACTATAGACCAATCAGTCTCTGCTCGACTATATATAAGACGATAGCTAAGATCATCATAGAAAGATTGAAAAAGATATTGAGTAAATTAATTCATCCCCTTCAAGAGGCCTTTGTAGCAAATAGAGCAATACAAGATAATGTATTAATAGTCCACGAAATCTTCCACTCTTTCAAAGGAAAAAAGAACAAAGACGGATGGGTAACAATAGAAACGATAGAGTGGATTGGGATTTTCTTTTTGCAGTCTTAACCAGATTTGGGTTTGATTTAAAATTTATAGCCTGGATCCAGGAGTGTGTCAAAACAGTCTCCTACTCTGTTCTGGTCAACAACGGTCCCACTGACCCTTTTTCCCAGGGCAGGGGTCTGAGACAAGGAGATCCTCTCTCCCCTTATCTATTCATACTTGGCACTGAAATCCTTGCAAGAAAACTTCAACAAGTAAGTATGCCATCAAACAAAACTATAGGCTTCGCTCTAGCGAGAAATGGAACCAAAATCCCCTTCCTATCCTTTGCAGACGATATCATAATATTCTCCAAAGCCTCGCAATCAGCATGCGGCACAGTTAAACAAATCATTGATGAGTATTGTGTAGTGTCGGGTCAAAAGGTGAATTACCACAAATCAACCTTCCAAACATCAAAAAGTGTATCGAACCAGCAAAAAAAACAAAATCCAACAAGCCTTGAACATCTCTACAATGACAAACCTTGAAAAATACCAAGGATGTCCCATCATAAGTGGAAGGATGAACAGAGACATTTTCCAAGATACAGTTGGTAACACCAAGGATCAGTTAAGTAAATGGAAAGCCAACTCTTTATCCCAAGAAGGAAGAGCTACACTAATTCGATCAAATCTAGCAGCTAAACCAAATTACATAATGCAAAGCTTTATGCTACCCACCAACATTCATGATGAACTCGATAGAACATGTAGGGGCTTCTTTTGGAACAAAACCCCGAATCACAAACCTTTAATTGGATGGGATAAAATCTGCAAACCAAAGTTATATGGAGGACTTGGAATTAGGAAGACGGAACACATGAACAAAGCTTTACAAATGAAATTATTATGGAAAATCATTTCAGAACCATATAACATCTGGGTTTGAATAGTGTCGGAAAAATACCTAAGACAAGATAACCTCTTATCATACAAAATAAAGACTAACACGTCTTGGCAATGGAAAAATATGATCAAGCCAAAACCCCTTTTCGAGGAAGGACTCATTTGGCAAGTAGGAGATGGCAAATCCATTAAATTTTGGACTGATAATTGGGCAATGAAAGAGCCACTTCTTAAATATGCGCTAATGTCGACACCGAAGCAATTGTCAACACGTTCATAAAATCGGAAAAGACGTGGAACAGACTCATGCTAAACGAACATCTCCCTACAAATATTGCAGATATTGTTGCCTCCACGATTATACCAGACAACGAATTTAAAGACCATCTATACTGGGCCCCTAGCAAGAATGGTTGGTTCTCCACATCATCAGCAATTGAGCACATAACGAAAATAAAAACCTTCGAACCAAGTCTTAACAATTGGATTTGGAAGCTAGACACATTCCCAAAAGTTATGTTTTTGCAACTATGAAGACACCAACCATCTACTAGTCAATTGCCCCCATACTAGAATAATATGTGATTAAGTCAATTCAAAAACATCACAAGTCCTAACCCAGTACAACACAAATAACAAAACGTCACGACAAGTACTCAATGACCTCAAAATCTCTTCTTGGAACAAAGGACTTCATAGAATTGGCGGTGACATGGTGGGGAATATGGTATCAAAGGAATAAACTTGCGTTCCAATCAACACCCCAAGACGTAATTCCCGATCTAGCCCAATACATTAAAACACAGTTATACCAATGGGAAAAATCAAAACAATGGGATGAAGAGAAACCACATGTCATAAAAAATGCAAGAAATACAAACACAAAAACAAACAGACAGTATAACTGGAAGAAACCACCACCTGGGTATCATAAACTAAATTTTGATGACTCAAAATTAAGAAGCGGAGAAACAACAATAGGCACTATTATCAGGGGACCGGAATCAGAAGTGATAGATATAGCAACCCATAAATTTGGTCACCAAACAGTACCACAAATAGAAGCTATGGTGCTCAAAGTTGGAATTCAACGAGCAAAATACCTGGGAATTAGAAAATTAATAATTGAGGGAGATAACAGAACAATAATTATTGCCACTAAGAAAATAGGACAATGCCCACGGATTTACTGATCTCGGACATCACCACATTCCTTACCTGGTTTGATGATGTTAAAATTCTTTTTGCTCCCCGAGCGTGCAATGCTGTGGCCGATAAAATTGCTAAGCTGGGCCACAACTTTTCTTCTGCTTCCCTTAGGAATCACTTAGAATTTATGGTTCTCATCCGCAAGGATGCTCTAGGTTATCCCCCCTAGCGGGGGAAACCTAATTCTTACCTTATCAAAAAAAAAAGACCATAAAACATAAACATACAATACTAATATGTGTACGTATTTATATTATATGTGAACATATACTAAATTTTCTGAAATTAAAAGGTGGTTATATGTGAACAACCCTTGTAATAATATGAACTAGATTTGCGATCCTTACTATTATGATAGACTGAGGTAATCCCTTACCCACTAATTATCCTATAGATTTCATTTGTTCTCTAATATGTAAATTTCAGCCGCCCTCTATACAGCCATAATACTACAAATTCAATTACAAATCTAGATTTATGGTTAAGCCATAAGTTATGAATTTTATTTTTACATATAAAGTTTATAAGTATCTGGCTCTCTCTAGTGTGTATAAAATATGTGAACAAAATGTAAGATGTCATGCGTCGTTTTTTTTGCAAAAACAAGCGAAAAAAGAAAGAAAATAACAAAATAAAAATTATTTTTTATTTTTTTCATATTTTTTTAGCCGTTTAACGCCTGTATAATCGAACATGAACATATGATCATAAAACATGAACAAACAGTACTAAAATGTGAACACACTTGTAATATATTTATATATGTGAACGTATTATAAAAATTTTGAACTGTTTAAGGTGATAATATGTGAACATGTCTTATAATAATGTGAACATATGCATAAAATATGTGAATGTAACGTAAAAAAATCAAACGTCGTAATTTTGAAAAAAACGAAAATAAAATATTTTTTTTTTATTTTTGTCAAAATTACTTTTTTACCCTTATCTCTTTTAATCTTAGTCCTCTATTTATCAAATCCAAGCGTCCTAATTTGTTTATAGTTTTCTTGATAAACCTCATTTTCATGTGAATCAACCTCATTGACCGGTTCTATGTCGAGGTAAAATTATACTATTTATTTATTGTATAACCAACTTAAAATTTATATAGATGGTTTCTCTAAAATGTTTCACAACAATATCCTAATAAAGGCTTTCATGATTCAGTTGTGAGGTATCCAATTCTCAAGCTCTCAACTATTACGTACTTTTTAGTAGGCCATCTTTAAATTAGTTTGCTTAAGCATACCATGAGTGTCTTTTGACCCAAAAAAGAAAGGTACGAGATAAACAATGCAACGTATAGCTGCAGTAGACGACAAGGCTGGCCTAGATTGGATCCAGAGTGTCCTCGTAATTGATAGGCTGGATCAGGGAAGACAAGACTGCGTTAGATTAGATCTGGATTTGTCCACGTTATAGATAGGCTGGATTAGAGATAAGTATATATCAATATGGGTTACTATGATATTTAAGGAAGTTAATAGCATAGGTACGGAGTAATCAGATTTGTAATAGTTTTTAAATCGAACAATTCAGATGTAACTGGATTATATCCATCGAGAATGTTTTTATTTTATGTTTATAATATATGATGATTGAATCTAAGAGCATTCTCCGCAAAAACTGTTAAACGCTCTTTCAAGAGCATAATATTGTAAACATAGCACATAGGACTGAATAGGCACACAGTGATTTTGGTTCTAGATTTAAAAAGGCTAATTCGATCCGCGCCGTCAGATTTTTGAAGCGTCCAGTATTTTTCGTTGGTTACCTCGACAAACGTGTAAGGAGGTCGGTTGAGGCAATCGAAAGTTTAATATTTTTTAAGTAACTAGTGTAATTTCCGTGCCTTGCACTAGATTTATATAAAAAAATTTAAATATTATTTCATTTATTTTTATTATTTAGATGATAGAAATGACAATAAAATAGTAGGCTTTAGAAAATAAAAAAAATTATTTAGTAACATATAACTTTAATAGTGAAGAATCAAGTATGATAAAGTAGTATATAAATATATATAAAGAAGAAATTAAAAATCAGTAATTTATTTATTATATTTTTAATTGGTTAAAAATCAATAATTAAATTTGGGAATAAATCAATTATTTATTATATTTTTATAATTAAAGATTTTTCTTCAATTTACCGATTCTTTGTAATATTAAAAAAAATCAAATGAATAAAACTATTCTAACATTGTTACAAATTAATTTTGGAATCTTTTTTTGACAAAATATTTCCAGTTGAATCTTATAAAAATAATAAATAATTAGTTAAATCTTATTTTATGTTATTGTTAAAATCATAATGATAATTTTACTGATAAAATATATCAAAAAATATCTATCTATTACTAATAACTAAAGCCGAAGCAATTTCTGCCACCACATTGCGCCACATCACCCCTTTATTAAAATAATAATTTTAAATAGTTAATTATAAAAAAAAATTATCTCTAAGGAAATAAAAAGATAAAATAATATTTTAAAAAATTTATCCTCAAATAAGCATAAAGATAAATTAATATTATTAGATTTGACCAATATAGATAAAAAAAAGATATTATATTTATTATATTTGTAAGAGAAATTAAAAAAAGATAAGAAAAAATATGTACATGTAATCATATATATCTTTGAAATAAAAATAGACATATCTATCTATAACTATATATTAAATTTGTAACTTTTTTAGCCACCACATTTATTTTGGCCCCAACTTATATTTAGAAAAAATTATTTTTATTATTTTTTCCAATTGAATTCCTTTCTTTTTATTTATGTGGAAATAATTAATTCAAATTTTAATTAAAAATAAGGAAAACTATTTGTCTTTTTCATTTTATCTATTTAAACAAATATTTATCTTAAATCAAATTTTGATAAAGTAAAAAATTTAAATATCTATATAAGTAATTGCCTAAATTAATTTTTTTTTAAAAAATTACATTATCTTTTCATTAATTTCCTTTTTGGATTGTTTATGTAAATATAGACGATTTTTTCCCTTAAAAATTCTATATTTTTTTATTTTTTCTTATTAATTAACATTTTATTGAAAAGATTTTTAAAGAATTTAATTTATTAAATTCTTCTTAGAATTTACATTATTTTTCGCTTTTTATTTATTTTTGTATATTTACTTGATAAATATCATATTTATAATATATCTAAAAATTGCTGAGTCATAGTCGTGCATGACACGACAAGTACAACTAGTATTATCTATTGTAGTAAACTAATACATAATCCATAGACAGAAAATTATATTCATAAAAAATTATATAAATATGTTATCTATTTAGTTAAATTTAAAAAACTATAAGTTGTTATAGGATTTATAAAAATATAATTTTACATTAATTTATTCAAAAATACCACGTGGCGCAAATGTTACAACTGATTTGGGTTCTGCTTTATAATGTATTAGGGTAGATGAGTAAAATAAATAATTCTAAAAATATCAAAGAGATACTAATTAGTTTGTTCTTAAAATATTATAACATTGATTGATTAATAGTTATTATACTAATTTGTAAAAGATCATAATTAACATGCATCGAATATTCGAATATATATGCATTGAGATATGATTTGGTAAGAAAAAAATCAGATAGTATTTTTCAATTTAATTTCCCTTGTTTATTTAAATTTATTTACTTTATTTATAATTCTATAGTTGTTTATTCTTGGTAGAGTAAAAATAATATTTTATTTGATTTTAATTCTGCAAATAAAAGAATTGGTCAAAGAATTGATTTGTTCTTATCTAATTCTTTCCTTACCCTAAAGATAAAAAAATATTTAGCTAAAAAATATAATTTCAATCAAAAAATATTAAAAGAATTAAAAAAATCTTAGTGTATGAATTATTTCCCTATATTATTTCGATCAATGAAGATCAAAAGGAAAAATTATTTCGATCAAAAAATTTCAACAAATAACGATTATTTCGGTTCAAATCTTATGTCCTATTATTGTGTCCCAAAATTGTGTCTCTCAAACCGCAATTATTTCCCTACATATTTTTAGCGTATGAATTGTTTAATAAAAAGAAAATTTTTCTTGAGATTAAATTATTAGATAAAAAAATTGTTATTACATATTCTAAAATAAATGCACACACACAAATATATATATATATATATATATATATATATATACACACATATATATGTAAATATAAGGATATTTCTAGAGCAAAACAGGTATTCTTTGTTGGTTTATTGTGGATACTTCTATTTAGATATTTTTATTTTAAAATATGTGTTCTTTAATAATGTAGATCATAAAATTGAAGTTTTACAATAGATCATAAAAATAACTAATTAATAATTAAAAATAATATTTTAAAATCTCTGTATATATCTATGAGATTTTTTTTTGTAAATTATCTAGGAGAGTTGTTAGCATCAATTGTTAAGATATGCTATCCATATAGAAAATATAAATTTTGCCATATTTTTAACATAGCAGTTTTTAAAAATATTTTAACAACACTTTTAAAACATAAATAAAGTAATTTAGATTCTACGTATCAACCATCCAACTCTACCCTAAAAAATTCCTAACAAAAATCAGGTTAGGTCTAATTTCTATCTCACCCTAATCTTCTTGACACTCATTCTCCCCATCCAGTTCTAATCAATCCAAATATGCATCGTCGCATTCTTTTCCCTTTGTCTAACAATGACGCTCCGACTCCGATGTTGGTTCTGCAAGATCCCCGAGTTCCTCCGCCTTTGAGTTCTTTGTCGGGGATGGGCACCACAACATATGGTTCTGGGAGGCATTGATACAAGTCAAGGGAGGATCCAAGCGAATGATTCGTTGAAGACAAATGGAGGCCAAACACCAAAACCTTTACTAAGGTCCCGAACATTCAAGTTCAAGAAGGTTTTCATGGATTTAATATTATCCTTTGATGATGTTCATCAATGGCGTCCAAGGCCACCAAGAAAGAGGATCAAGTTTTGAAAGTTCGAAAAATTAACAGACCCATCAAATTAAAATGATCATAACTTGGGCTAGAAAATTGCTTTCAAGTCCGTTCAAATTGGGTTAGATAGATAATTAAAAGATCTACAACTTTGTAATTTACGTCGAATCAAGAATCCAACAACAAAGAGGCGGAAATTGCGATTTATTGAGAGTTGTTCAAGTCTTACGAGAATCTTATCTTTAGTTTAAATCTCTATCTTTATTTATTTTATTTATGGACGTTTTTATGCTAGAATAATTGGAGAATTTCAGCCATAGGCATATGTTAGTGGTTGATTATTCTCTCTCCTATGTTTTATTTTATCTTTTAGATATTTTGAGTTTGTTAGGATATTTTCCTTAAATAAATAAATCAACCATGATTTATTTTATTTAGGGGAGATCTAGTTAGTTAAGCTTTAGATATTTTATTATATCTTGGGAAGCAAGACATGGGCCTCTCTCTATTAGGGCCGGCCATAGGGGTGCCTTGCTCTCAAAGGAAGACTCTTGTATTCTACTATTTATACTTTGCAATTTCATTAATGAAAAATCAGCTTAAGAGAGATTAAACCCAATTGGTTTAGTCTTTCTCTTGGGCTCCAAAATAATCACACGTGTGTTGCAATCGAGAGTTCGAACATCATCATCAACCGATGGCCATCATCTCACGATCTCTCTTCTCTCTTTATTTCGAATCTGAGTTGTGGTTTGAATCAATTAGATTGTTCTAGTTTTGATTGTTAAAGATCAAACTAGTTAATCATTCGGATTTAGCGTTAGAGCCAATCCGTTTGAACTATCAATTTGATTTTCTCTAGAATTCAGATTGTTCTTCTCATTCAATAATTCAATTCAGTTTCGTTACTTGATCAACAAGATATTAACTTTGAAGCAATTTCAGGATTGAAATCATATTACAAGGCAAGATCGGGACTTTGTGGGATAACTACGAGATTTCTAAGGAGGATTCCGAGGAAATCACGTATCAGGCATGTACTACGTCCCTCCCCCGTGGTAGCCACCGCCCCATGTGCATGGTTATATAATGCCGCCTAGTGTGGCTGGCCTTCAACCTTCTCAACCTCCTCCACAAACGGATTGAACTTTGGTAGAAGAAATTATAGAGATTGTAATTAATCTTTCTTGATTGGAGTTTGGGGTTGAATATGAGCGGAATTAGTCTTGTTTGAGTGTTTCATGATCGATTTTTTTTACTCTTTCAATATATTATAATATTTTTTGTCAATTGGATTGAAGAAAGGTAAATAATATGATTTCTAAGTTATTAAATGACGTGTAAATTGATGTGTAGGGAATGATGATGTGTAATATGAAATGTTAAAAATTAGATGACATGTAAAATAAATGGATAAAGGAAAAATTGACATGTTTTAAAATCATATGTGGCGCAATATGAGATCGCCAAGTGGCATAATCTGACGTGGCGCAATGTGGTGGCTAGAATTATTAGCGGTTTTAATTATATATATGTGGTGCTGCTATAGAGAGCAGCAGGTGGGGCCCGCGTCGGTCACCTCCACCGACGCGCCCCCACAGAGAGACGTTGCAATTGCAACGACTCTCTTGCAAGCCTTATAAATTGGCTAATTCCTCACGATCGAGCAAGGCAACGTCGGGAGAAAAAGAAGGAAATGAAAAGAAAGTGAACAAAAATAAAATAAGGAGGTTATTTGGAGGTAAATAAAAAAAATGTTCAAAAACACCGCCTCCGTCTTGAGCGCAACATATAGATTTAAATGAGACGATGATGGAAACGACTCAAGCCGAGCAAGAGGAGGTGCCGGTTCATCCAACGACACCAAATGCGTTTGATTTTGATTTATCCCAACCGATGGGATTTGATTTAGGTACGTTATTATATATTGTCTTAAAATGTCAATTTAGATTTTGATATATTATATTTTAATTTAGTTGCTTTAATTATATTTATTTATATTGTAATAATTATTATGCGTATCAATTTATTCATTTTATTCATATAGTAATATATTAGAACTAGATTTGATCATCGTAATATTTATAGTTTATATGATACGTAGTAATTAAGTATAATTTTTTATGCGTAGATTGGTCCCAACCATAATTTGACTTCTCTACCTCTCCTTATCCACAAAACTTCATATCAATCCACCCACTCAAACTCAAATTGCAACACCTGATTACTAAAATTTGTGGGCGTTATCTAGTTCCCAACCCACACCAAAACCCACATCTTGATTTCGGGCCTACTCGAAATTTACAATTAGAATTTGAGAATGTAGTGACGCTAGCGACTGACAAATGTTCTGACCCATTTTTCCTTCGTATGATTTCATACACCCCTCTATCAGTCCCGTTCGATCCCCACCAAGCCGGACCTTCCCACCAAGGTGTCGGACCTTCCCACTTTCTACCTGAACCCACCCACTATGAGGGCGATCCTTCTTATCATGAAGCCTACCATTCATCACCCCGAGAGGCCGATCCTTCGTACCATCCAGCAACTCCTTTTTATGTTGAGGTCGAGCTTGCACAAGTGGGATATGGTGGTTAACCTATTGATACGAGTCTATTGACCGACTTCAACAATCATATTGTGAATGCTATATGGGAAGACCTGAGCAATGTAAGAATGATGTTTAATCTTTTAATTAATTATCATTTTTTAACTTGATTTTACAATGATTTTTTTGTAATGGTTTCAGTTGAATCGACGACTGTTAATGTTACACAAGCAAGGAGGGATTGCTTGGTGGAGGGTTAAGATGGAGTCTATGGCGGAGTGGGTTGGCCTTGTGAACCGCAACTGATTAATGCGCTTACAAAACTAGGAGTTTAACGAAACAGATGAAGCATTGGTTATGGCGTTCGTCGAGAGGTGGCATCCGAAAATGAATAGTTTTCATTTTCCTTGGGGCGAGATAACGATCACCCTCCACAATGTGCATTTCATTTTGGGATTGCCACTGAACGAGATAAAGGCTGCTAAGACGCATAATGATCCTGATTTGAAGAGCTGGATAATGGCCACCTATGACTTGATGGCGGAGCAAATTCAAGGGTTGTTTCGATCGAAGAGTGTTTCCATTCTATGATGGCATTGTTGGAGGAAACCCGACATTATTGGTGACATGGTATCATTTCGAGTTGTTAGGATGTACGCTATTCATTGATAAGACAGACGATGGGGCGTTGCTAAAAGTGATACAGTTGGTGATGAACCATAATCTGATACTTGAGTTTTCATGGTGCTCCGTGAGACTCTCATACTTGTACCACAACCTCGGAATGGATCCCGTGCTGATGCGGCACAATAGGTGGTTGCTTATATGTTCTACATGTGAGTAATGCTATCTAGTATTACTATTTTTTAACCCAAATTTATTTGTGTCACTTCTTTTACCTATTTTGTAGAATTTTATTTAGAGGTACTTTCCTAGTTTAAGAGGTCACATTAACCATGATATTGCACGCGTGCCTGGGGAGGCCTTCCTGAGAGATATGGGTCGAAACAAGAGTACTAAGTCATTGAAGGAGTATCGACGGATTTTGGACAAGATAAGAATCGACGAAGTAAGTATCCTCCACCTCCAGTTAAGGATTTTGGACAAGTTGTTCATTATATGAGGGGGGAAGATTTGGAGGCTTTACTCGCCAACCGTATGACATTTCGTTTGGGATACAACCTCCACCTCCAGTTCCCCCCCGTCAGAAGGGTGCCCCACGACAGCCTCGTCGCTCACCCTCCTTCCAGCCGCCTTGTCAAAGTGATGTTGGCTACTATAGGTAGTTTAGGGTTTAGGGTTGAGGCTTTAGTCTTACACTTTGTATCATTCATTTGAAATATAAAACTTGTTTTGCTCTTGAAGGCTTTAGTCTTGTACTTTGTATCTTTCATTTCAAATTTAAAACTTGCTTTGTTCTTACAAACTTTAGTCTTGCACTCTGTATCTTTCATTTGAAATTTAAAACTTGCTTTGTTCGTGAAGACTTTTATTGAACAAAATAAACCATTCATTAAAGTAAAAAATAAACCATTAATTAAAACAATAATATTACAACATTCAAAGGAGGGGATTTACAATGATTAAAATATCCCAAACTCCTAAGCATAGGGACGACGCAAATCTTCTTCAATTCGATACCGATCGAACGTACATATATGATCCAGATATCGGACAATTGTGGAGAGGGCCTCAAACAATCATCGTGCAATATAACCTACAATTTTAAACAAAACAAGCAATCATAAGTGTAATAAATAAACTACAATAATAAACAATAATGAGAATATGACTTACCGGAATGTTGTAGTTCCCAAGGAAAGCAATAGATGCAACTTTGTCCCAAAGACGACTCTGAACACCCTTGTATCATATGATCGGGAAACATGTGTGCGAACTACGATGGGACAATATGACCAGTGCACATTGAGGTCTAGTAGCAAATGCAATGCCCATCGCAAGTGTCTCCATCCAGTGCCCCGGTGGACAGTGCGGGTACAACCAGTTGACGCTATGGATCAACTGATCAATTTGAGTGAAGCCTCGACCTCCATCGCCGAATATATCTCGTGGTGGGTCCTCAGCTCCTCGAAAGCTCCTATCACATTCGTAGCCATCCATTTGCCGCATTCCACTCTATTTGAGAAGTGAGCGCCCTATACCCACAATGACCGTCTCCTGGAACATCATGCGCATCGGTGATGTATTCCATCATGAATGGGGGTACATTAGAAATGAGATCTAATCCTCCAAAGTGGCAAGTGAGAGGAGGGATCATGGGTGGAATAAACCTTGTTCCCGATGTGGGAGGGAAAACCGGGTTGTCATCTTCCTCTATGTCATCATTTTCCTTTGGCTCGTCATCTTCCTCTGGTTCATAAACATCTGGTATCGAGGTAAATGCGTGTCCTGGCATAGAACGAGCGCCTTTCCCAACCCTTTTGCACTGTGGCGGTTGTTGTTGTAGATGCTCCAACCTAGTCAACCCTCTTGGCTGGACCTTCAATTTCTTCCTAGGTCTCCCCCTCGACTTTCTACAATCAGGTTTTTCTAATATGCTTGTATCATTGATCTTAACATAATTGTGGATCACCTGACGTTGTAGTTGTTTGGCCATCGTGCCTGCATTATAGTTTGTTATCATCTTCGCTCATTCAACATTTTCATCTTCTATGCAATTATCCTCGAGCTCTATCGTTGGAAGGCGTTCTCATACCCATTACTTCCAAAAAGGATGGATCATTGGAAGCTCAATAGGCTTACATTGAGTGATGCATTATTGGACTTGGTGAGGGCACGGGAGCCCACAAGCAGTTGTCCACCACTGATCATTTCATATCGGATGATATCCACTATCTTTCTTCATAGGGGTCATGATGTGATACCATCTACCGAGTCATGGCCCCATGATTTGAATGAAGATTCCATCCCTAAAGGGAAGCCCAATTTGCACGATAAAGGGGAGCCAATACTTGGACAAGCAACCAAAGACGATGTTCGAGGTGCTAAGAAGCCGAGACAAGGAGCCATACCCTATCTTGGGCGCATCACACGAGCCCTAGCTAAGTCTATACTAGACAAAATCAAGGAGGAGCTCGTGGCTCATAAGTTTCCGATGGCTAATGACGGTGAAAGTTGGAGTGTTCTTGCGACTGTTGGTTCGACTAGTGCTAAAACTTGAATTATGTTTTGTTAAGGGTTTTTAGTTGTATTTCTTGAAATTTAAGGGTGTTTTATGTAATTAGAGAGAAGTAAGGGTTGCTGAGTTGAGAGAGGCGTGGCATTAGGGTTATAAGGACCATTTTTGGCCTCCTTTCTCCCTTAGAGATTGGACGAAAAACCTTGTTGCTTACTTTCCTTGCATCTTTCAATTCAAGTACTTGTTCTTTTTTTTCGTTCGTTCAATTCTCGTTGTTCAAGTTGTTGGTGAGTAATATCCGACAATCTCGGACATCCTAGTTTATTTGAGAGCTTGGTGAGTCATATCCAAGTTGTCAAGCATCCATATCCCCATGTTCTTCCCATTTCGATCTATCATCCATCTCGGTGGTTTCTGCACCCCCTCAGTAAAATAGACATATCTTTCAATCCACTCATCATCTAGGTCTTAAATTTTGAGGGATTAAACTAGACTCAGGTATCTAACTTCTCCAATTAGAATCACTCAATTCCGAGTTCGGACAAGGAAGATCCATCTCGTTGAAGACGGGTCAGTTGCGTGGTGTTTGTTGTCGGAATTCCTTGGATTCTCGTGGCGATCTCTTTGCACCATCATCCCCTCCATCGATCCTTTCATCAAGTGGTATCAGATCCACGCGAAGGTATCTCCATCTAAATCTTGTTCCGACCTTGAATTTCCACTTGTTGCAAGTTTTAGGTTCGAACTCCTTAGAGCTGCGTTGTTGTTGTTGTGTTCGGTCTTTTCCGAATTGTTGTCTTAAGTTGTGGCGTTTTTGAGTCCTTGAATTGTTGAAGTTCTTGGCCGAGTTTGATGCTCAACCATGGCTGAAAAGCTTCTCAAAAAACGTCCCTAATAGAACACCAATGGCCTTCATTAGTTGGTAGTTGAATGGTTGCTTTTGTTGCTTGTTTAATGCCTTCCTTTAGTGCATGAATTGAAAGAGCCTTTGCTGATTTTTTTTTGTTGTGGAAAAAACGTGGGCATTGAGACCAAAAACCAGCTTTGATTTTGTGTTCGTTACATGCTTGTTGAATTGGATCGACTCTAGGATACGGGAACGAAACCAAGAATTACTAATCTTGCTTGGTTGTTTCTTTTCTTGTTGTTGTGTTTGAGTTTTTTTTGTTCCATTTTGTTGGTCATCTTCTACTTGCAACTTGTCGGATTTTCATCTCGGGCAAGTCTTGGTGATTAATTCGTGTGACCTCTATACCTTGATCTTTGCCTTGTTTTTACGATGACAAGTGTAGGTGATGACAAGAATAAGGAACAAGTTGAGGAGGCGTCCACTAGTTCGGTGGCTGCCATGTTACAAACTTTTCAACAATCCATGCAACAATCTGTGGAAGCTATGAAGACACGCATGGATGCCTTGGAGCGCCGAATCCTAGGGCTGGACGAGAGGACACAAGTACCTCAAGTGGTGAAGATCAAGGAGACACGAGAAGAGGATCAAGGTTCGAGGACGACCCCTTGTAAAGGGGAGGAGACTTCCTTCCAACAAAGAGTGATGAGTGACATAGAACAAGCAAAAAGAGAGACTCCTTTCCATGGATTGGAACAACTCATTACCATCAAGTGTCCAATAGAATTGATGCACATATTGCAAGAAGAGGAGGAAGTTGTGGAATTGTCTCCTAAAATCAAGCATCGTCCTACAATCAATCCTAGCTCTATGAACTCGTTGGCGACACCATGGATGGATGCATTTCCTATGATTCCTTCATGTTTTCCCTTCTTGCTCCATGAGGAGGACGAGGTTGTTTTAGTCACTCCAAGCGGTGATTACATTCCCTTTCTTGTGGAGGCCAAGAAGGATGTCTTCGTCATGGAGAATGCCACACCAAGGGAGCTAGAAGCCCTACCTTCTTTGTTGAGCTCACAAGGCTTGATAGATTCGAGGACGAATCTTTTTGAAGGGGATGATGATGATGTGATACCATCTACCAAGTCATGGCCCCATGATTTGAGTGAAGATTCCATCCCTAAAGGCAAGCCCAATCTGCACGATAAAGGGGAGCCAATACTTGGACAAGCAACCAAAGACGATGTTCGAGGTGCTAAGAAGCCGAGACAAGGAGCCATACCCTATCTTGGGCGCATCACACGAGCCCTAGCTAAGTCTATACTAGACAAAATCAAGGAGGAGCTCATGGCTCATAAGTTTCCAATGGCTAATGACGGTGAAGGTTGGAGTGTTCTTGTGACTGTTGGTTCGACTAGTGCTAAAACTTGAATTATATTTTGTTAAGGGTTTTTAGTTGTATTTCTTGAAATTTAAGGGTGTTTTATGTAATTAGAGAGAAGTGAGGGTGGCTGAGTTGAGAGAGGCGTGGCATTAGGGTTATAAGGCCCATTTTTGGCCTCCTTTCTCCCTTAGAGATTGAACGAAAAACCTTGTTGCTTACTTTCCTTGCATCTTTCAATTCAAGTTCTTGTTCTTGTTTTTGTTTCGTTCAATTTTCGTTGTTCAATTGTTGGTGAGTCATATCCGACAATTCGAGCATCCTAATTTGTTTGAGAGCTTGGTGAGTCATATCCAAGTTATCAAGCATCCATATCCACTTGTTCTCTCCATTTTCGAACCATCATCCATCTCGGAGGTTTCTGCACTATCTCCATAAATTCGACATAACTTTCAATCCACTCATCATCTTTCTCTCATATTTTGAGGGATTAAACTAGACTCCGAGATATAACTTCTCGAATTGGAATCACTCAAATCCGAGTTCGGACGAGGAAGATTCATCCAGTTTAAGACGGGTCAGTTGCGTGGTGTTTGTTGTCGGAATTCCTTGGATTCTCGTGGCGATCTCTTTGCACCATCATCCCCTCCATCGATCCTTTCATCAGGTCATGACATGCTCGAATAAATGATCTATACAATGGCTGGATACCTTCGTTGGGAGGAGAGAGAATACCATTTGGAGCGGTTCGACCATGTGATGGATGTCCAGTGGAAGAATGGTGTGATCATTTTCCATCCCACATACGTTGATAATTTGGATTCTGATCGCGTTGTGTATCTTCCTCATTATAGTACTGAACCGTCCAACAAATGTTTTCAAGTAATCCTTTAGCGTGGAGTGTTGTGACTCGACCCTACTATGTTCCTCAATTTTTTATTTGGAAAATAAAACTCAATTTTTTAATTTGGAATGAGAGGCAAAAGTAACTTATTTTACCTACTATGGTCCTCGTAAAAAGGTTGAAGCGGTGGTTGGTGAATTCTCTCACATCCGATCGCTCCAAGGGGTGAGCCAGGTGTTCTAGAGATATGTAAATAAGATTGGCTGCACGGCTGATTTCACCATTTGCAATCGCGCCACTTACTTCTCCACAGTCGTCGAACAAAATAGCTCCCACTCTTTGTTCATAAAAAATTCCTATCCGACAACCAATGTCCCAATGTGTATGCCCTACAGTCGCGTTGGATGTGCAACCAATAAAGCATATGTTTGGCGTTGGGAAATAAGAGATCGACAACATTCACCTCAGCAAAATCCCGATCGGTCAGTATGGCTTCTGGCTCTCTTCCAACCATCTTATATATCTCTTGCAATCGGAGTAATACCAATTCATATTGGTCTTGAATCTTGATACGCTGGTTTTAGTACAATGTAATTCTGTATTTTTATTAGGATTTCTGAGTGTTTTAGGCTAGATTAGGGTGTTTATTTGTAATATCAGAAGAGCCTACAATTGAAGATATCGAAGACAGAAGTCCTAATTGAAGCTGAAGACTTTACGGAAACAAGACCCGCACCCTTGGTGTTGGACCCGAGCTCGCGGTGGAGAGAAGAATTCGAGAGGTTTGAAGAACGGAGGACCCGTGCTCGCGGGTCGGGACCGCGCTTTCGGTTGGGCGAGTTTCCGCGGCCGAGGGTTGAAGACTGAACCCGTGCTCGAGGTTTTAAACTACGCTCGCAGGTGGCTGTGTTTCCGAAGCGTAGACTTTCTGTTTTATTTTATCTTTTATCTATTTTTATATCTTTAGGTTTCGGTTGTTTTTCTACTATTTAAGCCTAGTTTCATAGCAGACTTTGTAATCACACATTATCTAGCATACTTTTACTTTTTCGGTTTTATTATGGAGAACTAATTTCCTTTGGAGTTTGTTTGGTCAAGGAAGCCTTTTTATGTAATTCGTAAGATTCTGGTAACTTTTCTATCCCTTGTTAATATCGAAACTCTTGTGCTAAATTTTATGATTATCAATTGATTTCTCTTGGTGCGCAACTTGTTGAATTTGATTGATATTCTACTATTTGGATTAGTTTGATTGTTGTCTGTGCAATCGTATTTATCCTTGAAACAACTCTTTTCTAAGACCGTGGACTAGAATTGGGAAAGAGTGTTTGATTGTTATTTTATGCATGAGTGACTGGCTTAGAATAGTTGATGCCAAATCAAAAATAATTCCCTAATTACTCAACTAGTATAGTCGGTAAGTCGGGGTCGAACCCAAGAGACACTTGAAATTCTAAGCAATATTATTATCAACTATAAAGTAATAAAAGGGGGATTTTGGAATTGTAAACTACAACTAGGGAAAATTAAACAAAGCAAAACAATAAATCAAACATGGAAAAGGTTGGATTTTTATCAATTAAGGAAAACAATCCAATTCAAGCATCCACTCTTCTTTCTCAAGTTACTGATCATAGATTCAAACAAGTTATTCCTTTGGTTATTCCTATCCTGATCAGAAATATAACATGGAAACGAGACATGCAAACTTAATATCCAAACAATTCATGAAACTATCATAAATAATATGAATATTAGCAATGAGAACAAGGATAAAGAGGATACATGCTATTGAATTCCAACGAGTCAAACAATTAACATGCATTCAAATCTCTTTCTCAATTGTTTTAGTTCAACGAGTCCTAAATCAATTGAGTTGCTACAAAGATTAGGCTTTGCTACAAGAAAACCTAAATCTAGCAATAGATAATATATCCAACAAGTTGGCCAAACAAGCAGAAATCAACACAATCAGAAATAATTATGCACAAGAGAATTGAAATAACCTATAGAAATAAACCTGTGATGTAGAATCTTACAACGACTTGAGTCTGAAAAGCTTCAACTTGAATAAGATTTAGGGAGTTTAGTTCTCCATATGAGAGAAAATACCTAAGTCTGAAAATATTGAAAACTAGGTCTAAGAGTGAATATCTCAAACAAAGGCTGCAAAGTAAAACTAAAAATAGTCTCGAATAAGTAGAAATTAAAAAGATATTAAATATAAAATATATAATAAGCGGAGAAATCTGATCGCGTTGATCTCCTGCTGGCCGCGATCGCCATCAACAAGGGCTGCGATCGCTTCCTATCTTCAATCCGCGACCTCCATCAGCGATCTTCAACCGCGATCGCCACCATCGAGCATCGCGATCGCGGCCTTCCGTGTCATCGCGGTCCTCCTCGCCACCTTAGTCTTCCTCTGCAACATCCACCGCTATCGCCCTTTGGGGTGGCAGCGATCGCGACCTTCAGCATCTTCGAAATCTTCAAATTCTTCATAACTCTGAACTCTCGGCCTTCAAATCTGTTCTTCAATAATGCTCCTAATAGGCCTAAAATACTATAGAAATATGTACGAAAAAGTCCTAGTTATGCTGTACAAAACACAACATATCAAATTCCCCCATACTTAGACTTTGCACGTCCTCGAGTAAGCTCAAAATAAAATCAAGCATGACAAATCAACAAAGGTCTACAGACAGCAATGGGAGAAAATGATCTAAAGTAGATCTTGGGCTTTTGGGTTCCTTCTCTAGTAGATTAAGGCTTTTCCACCCCAATTCAAGCAAAGAGTGATGATGGGACTAGGATCGAGTGCTTTCGCCCTCGTTCCAACCACTTCTACACCTCGATCATTGGGGAAATCCCCTTCAAAGCAAGATCTTGAGATTGACACATGTTCACTTTCGCTACTTTGCCAATCTCAAGCCTTGATTCCCAACTTTCGCAAGGAATTGTAGCTCTATGTAGAGTGGGTTCCTTAGATCAAACACTCAAGGATATGGAATTGGGGTTTCTAGCCCAAACCTAGCTAGGGTTTTCCCCCATAACCCAAGATCAAGGAGATCTACTCTATGTGGCAAGCAAAGAAAGCAAACAAATCAAAAGGGAAAGCAATCAACATCATCAATCTCAAAACAAAGTTCATTCAAATCAAAAGCAATCCACAAATTCCAATCAAGAGTTTCCAAATCCACAAGATCAAAACAAAGCAAAGCAAAGCTAATCAACAAAACCTATCAAGTCTTCCTCTCTCTTGGCCGATTCTCTCTCTCTCCCTCCTCCTCTCCTTTCTCCTTGCTCTCCAAGTATCCTCTTCGTTGCTTGCCAAGTGTGGGAACCCCTAAATTAGAAGACAAGAGGGCCTTTTATAGATTAGATTAGGGGAAAAAGTGGAAGTCCACAATTTCGTGCCTTGGAGCCCAAGTAGTCCGGTGACCGACTCGGACCGACACGGAGGACATCGGGCCCGAGGTACTGTGCATGTCGGTCCGAGGTTGAAAGCTCCCAAGTCGGGCCCGACGTGGTTGCAACTCGGTCCGAACCTCGTTCCACCTTCTTCTTGTTGGCTTTCCTCTTGTTCTTCTTCATGGCTTGCTCCTCTCTTTCCTCCTTTAGCTCGGCCTTTGCTCCATGTCTCAATCCTCCTTCAAATTGATCCTCGATTCATGCCAAATTACCTACAAAACACATAAAATGCGCATAGTCTCCGAATCTCATAGAAATACGGGAACTAAGCTAAAAAGGAACAAAACACGCAAGAAAAAGGGAAAAAGAAACATATTTACAAAGGAAATCACATTTGAAAACACCACCAAATAAAGAGACATCAAAATATATACCCCTTACTTAAACTTGCTTGTCCTCAAGCAATAACAATGTAAGCAAGACCGAAACATAATCTTCAAGTAAAGCCTCGTATGAAAACACATTTTAGCACAAGTGATTGATATTCAAGCAAGATTACATCATCACATATGATTAAGTGTTCCAAGGAATAGAGTCAATGCAACTAAGCCTCACTTTAGGGATATGTGAATGTGTATCACTCATCATGTGTTTGGGTTTAGCAATGAACACTCAAGCTCAAAATTCATGCAAGTAAGGACTTTACTATTGAAGCTAATATCACCAATTCCTCCACCTAGAGATGCCTAATACAAAGTACACAAAGAATTTCGAACTTGGCTCAATGGAGGTCCTCAAAGAGGTTCCATTCGGCCGGGTTGTAATGGGGCCTTTGGTATTTCTCAAGGTGGGAATTATTTGGTCTTGTGGTGCTTACAATGGGGATTGAACAACCTAAGCTCTCACCAACTTCACCAAAATTCCATAATTACTTTCACACTCACCCAAAAGACTTAACATTTTTTTCCTTTCAACCCAAAATTTCACTTAACATTCCACTTCATCTTCGCTCTTAGGCTTTTGGTTGGATTTTCCACACTTTCTACATTTTGGACCGACTTTCTTATGACATCGGGCCCGATGTTGCGTGTAACTCGATCGGACCATTTTTCTTCACTTAGGCCCTTTTCCTTTGTTCCACTTTACATTTCCAACATTTTATTTCTTTCTTTTCTTTCTTTTTTTTTCTTTTCATTTTTGTACAGCAAAGATGCACTACCCACATGATTCATAACACCATTCTTTTCCCTTAAACCCAAGAGAATCTCAACTCTTCAAATACAATCCAAACCTCTCTTCTAAAGTCCAATCCCATAAGGGTTAAGTCATATAAGGCTAGGAATAATATTTTTGAGGAGTTTCAAACAAAGGCTTAGGCTAGAACGGGGCTACAAACAAAGGATTAACTTCATGGTAGGATATGGAACATTTATGTGACTAGAAGAATAAAGTTCAAAATCAATGTGACAATGCTAGGACAAATCTCATGACGGTCTTGGAAAATAGATAAACACCGCAATAGCAAGTTTTACTAAGCATGAATGAGCTAATCACACAAGAAACATGAGGGATATGCAAATATGAACAAGCATCCCTAAAATGGCCAAAAATCAATCTCACAAGGGTCACTCATACTTAGTTGCATAAGAACTCATCCTAGAACTCACATGTTCAATAAAACAAGCAAGATATCATGATCACATCAAAAGCAACATCATTTTAGAGGCTAAACTATCCAAAAATATGCAAAGGAATTTACATGCTCACATCATCATTAGCTTTTATTTTGGCAATTTAAGATGGGAATTTCTAGTCCAAAACCTACAAAACACCAAATCTTTTTGTTGTTTTTAACACAATTTTTCAATTTTTTTATTTTTATGGATTTTTGCAAAAAATTTCTCTAAAACCAAAAACTCATCCATTCAAGACCAAATTAATCATCCATGTCTTTCATCAAACCACAAACCAAGAAGCAAACATCCCAAACACAAACTAAAAACAAAAAACAAATATCCTCAAAATAACAAACAAACATAAGCGAGTGAAATCATGAACACACTTACCCCCACCCCATACTTAAAATTTTGATGTCCCCATCAAACAAGAAAACCAAAACTTTAAAAGTAAGAGAGAATAGTATGAAGAGCTCACAATTTCTTATTCTTCAATGGCATGTCTAGGATCACTCGAAGGGGTTGTCACATTTACGTCCTCTTTGGAGCCTTGCTTGACGCTCCCTCTCGTACACTTGCTCTTGGTAGAAGTCTTGTGGGGGTGGTTGGAGTTGAGGATCCGGGCGTGTCCATTGGTCCTCACGGGAAGGGAAGTTCCCGCTCATCCATGTGTTGAAGCTATCTTGGACCCGCCACCTTTGGTCTTCCACCTCCCTAAGCTCCTCCACCTCTCGTCTAGTGTAGCCGAGGGCTCGGTTCATCTCTTGTTGGCTAGCTTGGAAAGCACTTTGTTGTTGAAGCATTTGTTGTTGTTGTTGGTACACTTGTTGTTGTTGTTGGTACATTTGTTGTTGTTGGAGATTCACTTGATGGACCTCTTGGAGAACATTCTCTTGTTGAAGTTGGAGATGGGCCATTTGGTTGGCCAAGAAGGACATGTCCACCGTTTGTTGTTGCTCGGGAAACACCATTTCCAGACCGTACCATTGGGCATAGCCTTCATAACCGCCACTTTGAGCTTGTTCTCGCCTTGCACCGCTCCCTTCTCCACGCTCATAATGCCTCGGGACCTCACCACCATGGAATGAACTGGACCGACGTTGAGGGAAGTTGGGCCCGACTTGGTGTGTACCTCGGTCCGCCAGTGTTGGAGCTTGGTGCGTGGCTCGGAGGTTGGCCATCAAGCCTTGGAAGCGCTCATCTTCTTCATTTTTCTCTTGATCGACATTCATGTCTTCCCCACGAGGTGCAAACACGAAGTTGTCTTGGTCGGAATCCGGTGTAGATGGAGGGGAGGTAAACCGAATGTGTTGAGATTGTTGTCGCCGCCCCTCTCTTGAACCTTCGGGGTCACCAAATGAGTGTGGCTTGCCGGCCCACACTTGGTACCAATTTTGATACCGATAAAGATCATAGAGGTTGTGCACCAATCGGATCGACACTACATCATAGTTTGAGTGAGGGGCAAAGGAAATCATGTAGAGCTTCTCCTTGATGATGTTGGCCTTCTTGAAATACTTCATGTTCATGAACTCAACACCATTCGGAGCCGGAGAATACTTGTCGAGATCAACTCCTAGACGCATGGCGAGCCTTGCTATCATCCCGCCGAAGTAGATCTAAGAGGAGCTTTGGAAGTCCCGCACCATCTTGACCCACTCCCATGCAAGGTTCATGGGCTTCTCGGTGTTGAAGAGCATCTCATGGAGCAACATAATCTCTTCCTTCATCGGCTTGCTCAACTCATGACGAGCGTAGATTGCACATCCCAAAACTCGCACCATGACCCAAAAAACAGGGCTAGCAATCTAGGTCGTGGAGGCGCCTTTTCTCATCTCGCTCTTTCCGGCCACAAGACGCCACACTTCGTTCACCTTCTCATTGTTGACGCCGGTCTCTTCTCTTGGGCATGGAAACCCGAAGTAGGTAGCCAAATCCCTAAGAGTGAGATTGTGGTCCTCATTGCCCAATTTGAAAGTGATCGCCCCTTCCTCATCCTCCACATTATCATAAGTGCACTCGAATGTGGCCATGAATTCTGAGGTGAGGGCGGGGTAGTGGGTGTTGTCCCACCTTAGCATCCCATTGAGACCAATGTGGGAGTAGCACCTTGGAAGGGCTTGATCCATGTCCATCTTCCTCACGGCTTCCCAATCAAGCCACCTTGTGTGATGCTCAAGCGCCATATATCTTGCATAACTCTCCACTTGCTCATCATCCTCCAAATAGACATCATCCAACTTTGGCTCTTTCCTTGACTTCTTGGACTTCTTCCTTGGCCTTTCCGCATGAGATGATGAAGCTCTAGTCTCCATGGTACCTACACACATCCAACCAAACAAAAGGGTCCAAGATAAACTCCATACAACTCAACAAAAGCACTCATCAACACACAACAACACTTCAACACAAAGGGAACCCCATACTTAGTCTCTAGACACACATGCACCTCAATCCAACATAAATCACCATGGACATCTTCTAACAATGGCTAAGAAAATGATCATTCTACATCATGATTAGACTATAGCCAACAATGAAACACATGAATCCACATGATATCACAAGAAGAAAGCAAAAACAACATGGATTGACTTCCAACCTATGTCGGGCCCGACTTACTCAACCTCGGTCCGACTTGTTGGACCGACATCCACAACTCGGGCCCGACTCTCCTGGGCATGTCGATCTCGACCTAGTTCATGCTTCGAATCTAACCTCAAATCAACCCAAATTACTCTATCATGCACTTAAATTTCAAATTCAACCATCAAACATCCCTAATCGAAGTTCTAAATGGATCTAAGCATGCATAAACAACTTTAAAGCTCAATTTCACAAATCATGCAAATCCACCATTGATGCTCAAGCTCAAGCTCTCAATCAAACATGGCATCACTCAATCTATGCAATGAAAGCACCAAATTTTCAAAGAAATAAGTAGAGATCGAGTAACACATACCGGATTCGAAGAGTATTGAACTTTTAAACAAATAATCAACTTAGAACTCAAATTTTCTCAATCTAGATCGAGATGGGGGATGAAGGACTATATTGAACTCGAAATTTCTACTTGGAATCGGGGTAGGGAGGCCTTTTTGTGGTTGGAACGAGATGAAGTAGGGAGGATGTGGATCGAGTATGGTGAGGAAGGGGGCGGCCGACTTTGGGAGGTTTTGAGGGGGAGGGGTTGTATTTTGGGAATGGTGGTTGATATGAAGATTATAGGTAGGTGGGGGGTGGTATTTAATGGGGGAAGGGGACAAATTAGGTCAAGGGCAAAATTGGCATTCCAACTAGTCAAAACGGATCGGATCGACTTCATGGACCGACGTCCCTATGTCGGGCCCGACTTACCTGGGCTCGATGTGGGAGTATTCGGGTCACCAATTTTACTCCATCCTCTTGCAACTTCTTTCCCATATTTCCATTTATATATTTCACCTCAAATCCTACACAACCTTGAAGAATACACAACACCAAGAATCCTCAAAACACTAGATAGAGATTGGTTAGAGAAAAGCTAGGCTAAACTAAGAAAAATCAAACTAAAATTACGAAAAGAAAGCTACTAGCTCGGGTTGCCTCCCGAGAAGCGCTCGTTTAGAGTCACTAGCTTGACTTCCTAACCTCAACCTTATGGCGGGTGAAACACGGTGAATTGATCGCCATTGTTATGCCCATTCCCATTGCCTTCATACCCATAAAACCACCAACGATGGTTTATATAGGCATGGCTCTCCGATCTCAGGCCTCTCTCATCATACTCCTCCGACGGATGAGATTCCTCCTCCTTACTTGCTCCATCATGTTTTTCTTTTCCTACACCAAAGTTATCCAAAGAATTCCTAGGAGATTCTACCAATTCATCTTTCAAATCACTAAGGGAAATGTAGGAGTCTCCTAAGTCATCGTTCAAATCACTTAAACATATGTAGGAATCAAAAAGTTTGGGAAGAATTGTGGTCATCACCAACATCAAAAGGATATAAGTAAGGATACTCTTCATTTCTTCTTGGGCTAGCATTGATTGTTGACTCATTTGGATCCTTAAATTGCTCCAACAACTCCCTTACTTGTATTTGTTCATTGAACCCTTCATCACTTCTCAACACAACGACCTCTCTAGCAACTTCCACTTCTTCACCTTTTCTCTTGGCACTCTCTTCAAGTTTGAGGATAGCCAAGGCGTCCGGCTCATTCAAAGCTTTGTTGAAGTGAAAATCGACCTTTTCTTCACCCATCTCAAAGGAAACCTTGCCATTTTTGACATCAAACCTTGCCCCCACCGTAGCTAAGAATGGTCTTCCTAAGACTATTGGGACCAAGGGGTCCTCATGCATGTCCAAGATCACAAAATCATCGGGGACAAAGTACTTTCCAACTCGCACCGGCACGTCATCCAATATTCCCTTAGCCTTGATGATGGAACCGTCGGCCATAGTTAGGGACATATCGGCCGGCTCCATTTCACCCAAATTTGCTCTTCTCCAAATGCTAGCGGGCATCACCGAAACACTTGCCCCAAGGTCACATAAGGCTTGGAAGTTTTGAGACCCCACACCAATAGTTATAGAAAAGCGACCGGGATCTCCTAGCTTTTGCGGTAACTCCAAGGTCTTGACCTCATCTTGCATTTCAAATACGGATCTCTTCTTGCTCAGAATCTCCTTTAAAAACTTGGCATAAGATGGCATCTCGCTCAATGCATCGGTGAACGGGATAGAGATGTTCAAGCCTTGCAAGAGTTTGAGAAACCTCTTGAACTTGTTCTCAACAACATCTTTCGGCTTCTTCGAGGGATATGGAAGAATTGTTGCACCTTGAATCTTGCTTGGATCAACCTCTTTGGACTTCCCTACTTCACTTGCAACATTTCCTGGTTAGACCGACTTAGGCACCATGTCGGGACCGATGTTGTGAGTCTCGGTCCTGGGCAGAGGAGTCAAATCGAGGTATGGGTACGTCGGGCCCGAGTTGCTCTCAACCTCGGTCCTGGGTAAAGGGGTCGATCTTCTTGCTGGGTCGACTTTGGGGAGCGTCGGACCCAACTTGCTGGGTAAGTTGGTCCGACTCTCTTCATTCTTCTTAGGCATGTGTGGCTCGGGTAGGTTTCGGCCACTTCTCAATCCAATTGCCCGGACTTCATTTTGATTATTTTGAGCTTGAGGGTTCTCCTCGGGTCGGCCCGGAAGTCTCCCATTCTCTCTCGGGGCTTGAGTTGCGATTTGGGCAAATTGCTTGTCGACTTGCCTCCTCCATGCACCAAACTCATTGAATTGGGTCCTCGTCTCCTTGAACCCGTCTCTCATCTCTTGAGCAAATGATTGTAGCTCATTGAATCCCGGTGGTCTATATGGTGGTGGTGGCGCACTTGGCTCGTTTTGGTTGAAGTTGTTGTTGTAACCTTGAGCTTGACCGTTGTTCCACCGGCCATTGCCACCATTGTTGAAGTTGCCTCTTCCATCGAAATTTCCTCGAACATAGTTTGCCTCCTCAATTCGCTCGGCCAAGAGCACTTGGCTCTCATTTGGACAAACTTGTGTAGCATGTGCAAAGGATCCACACTCCTCACAAGCTATAGCATTTTGCTTGTAGTAGTGGACTTGCCTCTTAAGCTTGCTCACTTCACCTTCAAGGAATTGGAGCTTCACATCCCTATCAATGTCTTCTCCCTTTGGATCATATAACTTCCTTGCACCTTCACCTTGAACATATGGTTGATCCCAAGCTTGATCCGGTGTCAAGTCTATGAACCCACAATCGGTGTGGAGATTGAGCTTGTCCTTCGTTACCGGATTGATGCCTTGGAAAAAGATGTCTTGAAGCACATATGGTTGTTGGCCATGAGTAGGACATTGGCGCAACATCTCCTTGAAACGGTCCCATGCTTCGAAGAGAGGCTCATTCGGACCTTGTTGAAAGCTTGCAATCTCCCTTCTTAGCTCGGTTGTCTTTGAGGGCGGGAAGAACTTCATCAATAAAGCATCATAGAGTGTCTTCCAAGTTGTGATTGACCTAGGAGCTTGGCTCTCGAGCCAATGTGTGGCCTTTCCCCCAAGTGACCATTTGAACGCCTTTAGAAGCACATACTCCAATGTCTCCTCGTCGGTAGAGATCGTCTCACACATGTCCACAAAGCGTTTGACGTGCTCTATGGGACACTCATGTGGACGGCCCTCGAATTGATCACGCTTGATGAGGGAGATGAATTGCGTCTTGATCTCAAAATTCTTGGCAACCTCAGGAAGCACAATAGCCGGTTCGGGTACCCTCAACTCCGGATGCATGTATTGGCGTGCATTCCGGGGTAGAGCGTTGAGTTGAGCCTCGACTCTCATCCGTTGCTCCCGTTCTCTTCTCGCCGCCTCCTCTTGATTGTCCTTCTCATGTTGCAATCTAGCCATTTCGGCTCTAAGTTGAGCCAACTCTTCATCAACATGGAGAGCTTGATTCACCATCCTTTTCCTTCTTCGGGCTTCTTTGAGAATACTTTCCGAATCACTCACAAACTCAAGCTCAAGTGTTCCTCGGGAGGAACGAGCTAGCATACACCAAATTGGCACTCAATGCACTTAGACTTCCCCGGCAACGACTCCAATCTTTTGATCGCCTCTCGGTTGTGCGAGGGTCTAGAGATACAATTTATAACCCGACCCCGTTGTAGCACGTGGTGGGTGTCAAACACTCGGGAAGTCTACTCGATCGATGTGCCTAGGCACTTGAAAGCTAGAAAGGAGAGTTAAAAACAAAGGAAATCGAGAGAACAGTCGGGACCGACACTAAGGTCACGTCGGGCCCGATGTTGGCGACAAGAGGAAGTCGGGACCGACACTGGGTAAGTCGGGCCCGAGGTAGCTGGGGTTGTCGAACTTCAAAGATTAAAAGTAGATCTTGGGCTTTTGGGTTCCTTCTCTAGTAGATTAAGGCTTTTCCACCCCAATTCAAGCAAAGAGTGATGATCGGACTAGGATCGAGTGCTTTCGCCCTCGTTCCAACCACTTCTACACCTCGATCATTGGGGAAATCCCCTTCGAAGCAAGATCTTGAGATTGACACATGTTCACTTTCGCTACTTTGCCAATCTCAAGCCTTGATTCCCAACTTTCGCAAGGAATTGTAGCTCTATGTAGAGTAGGTTCCTTAGATCAAACACTCAAGGCTATGGAATTGGGGTTTCTAGCCCAAACCTAGCTAGGGTTTTCCCCCATAACCCAAGATCAAGGAGATCTACTCCATGTGGCAAGCAAAGAAAGCAAACAAATCAAAAGGGAAAGCAATCAACATCATCAATCTCAAAACAAAGCAAAGTTTCATTCAAATCAAAAGCAATCCACAAAATAGGATTTGTAAATAAGATTGGCTTCACGGCTGATTTCACCATTTGCAATCGCGCCACTTACTTCTCCACAGTCGTCGAACAAAATAGCTTCCACGCTTTGTTCACAAAAAATTCCTCTGTCTTATCCGACAACCAATGTCCCAATGTGTATGCCCTACAGTTGCGTTGGATGTGTAACCAATAAAGCATATGTTTGGCGTTGGGAAATAAGAGATCGACAACATTCACCTCAGCAAAATCCCGATCGGTCAGTATGGCTTCTGGCTCTCTTCCAACCATCTTATATATCTCTTGCAATCGGAGTAATACCAATTCATATTGGTCTTGAATCTTGATACGCTGGTTTTAGTACAATGTAATTCTGTATTTTTATTAGGATTTCTGAGTGTTTTAGGCTAGATTAGGGTGTTTATTTGTAATATCAGAAGAGCCTACAATTGAAGATATCGAAGACAGAAGTCCTAATTCAAGCTGAAGACTTTACGGAAACAAGACCCGCACCCTTGGTGTTGGACCCGAGCTCGCGGTGGAGAGAAGAATTCGAGAGGTTTGAAGAACGGAGGACCCGCGCTCGCGGGTCGGGACCGCGCTTTCGGTTGGGCGAGTTTCCGCGGCCGAGGGTTGAAGACTGAACCCGTGCTCGAGGTTTTAAACTACGCTCGCAGGTGGCTGTGTTTCCGAAGCGTAGACTTTCTGTTTTATTTTATCTTTTATCTATTTTTATATCTTTAGGTTTCGGTTGTTTTTCTACTATTTAAGCCTAGTTTCATAGCAGACTTTGTAATCACACATTATCTAGCATACTTTTACTTTTTCGGTTTTATTATGGAGAACTAATTTCCTTTGGAGTTTGTTTGGTCAAGGAAGCCTTTTTATGTAATTCGTAAGATTCTGGTAACTTTTCTATCCCTTGTTAATATCGAAACTCTTGTGCTAAATTTTATGATTATCAATTGATTTCTCTTGGTGCGCAACTTGTTGAATTTGATTGATATTCTACTATTTGGATTAGTTTGATTGTTGTCTGTGCAATCGTATTTATCCTTGAAACAACTCTTTTCTAAGACCGTGGACTAGAATTGGGAAAGAGTGTTTGATTGTTATTTTATGCATGAGTGACTGGCTTAGAATAGTTGATGCCAAATCAAAAATAATTCCCTAATTACTCAACTAGTATAATCGGTAAGTCGGGGTCGAACCCAAGAGACACTTGAAATTCTAAGCAATATTATTATCAACTATAAAGTAATAAAAGGGGGATTTTGGAATTGTAAACTACAACTAGGGAAAATTAAACAAAGCAAAACAATAAATCAAACATGGAAAAGGTTGGATTTTTATCAATTAAGGAAAACAATCCAATTCAAGCATCCACTCTTCTTTCTCAAGTTACTGATCATAGATTCAAACAAGTTATTCCTTTGGTTATTCCTATCCTGATCAGAAATATAACATGGAAACGAGACATGCAAACTTAATATCCAAACAATTCATGAAACTATCATAAATAATATGAATATTAGCAATGAGAACAAGGATAAAGAGGATACATGCTATTGAATTCCAACGAGTCAAACAATTAACATGCATTCAAATCTCTTTCTCAATTGTTTTAGTTCAACGAGTCCTAAATCAATTGAGTTGCTACAAAGATTAGGCTTTGCTACAAGAAAACCTAAATCTAGCAATAGATAATATATCCAACAAGTTGGCCAAACAAGCAGAAATCAACACAATCAGAAATAATTATGCACAAGAGAATTGAAATAACCTATAGAAATAAACCTGTGATGTAGAATCTTACAACGACTTGAGTCTGAAAAGCTTCAACTTGAATAAGATTTAGGGAGTTTAGTTCTCCATATGAGAGAAAATACCTAAGTCTGAAAATATTGAAAACTAGGTCTAAGAGTGAATATCTCAAACAAAGGCTGCAAAGTAAAACTAAAAATAGTCTCGAATAAGTAGAAATTAAAAAGATATTAAATATAAAATATATAATAAGCGGAGAAATCTGATCGCGTTGATCTCCTGCTGGCCGCGATCGCCATCAACAAGGGCTGCGATCGCTTCCTATCTTCAATCCGCGACCTCCATCAGCGATCTTCAACCGCGATCGCCACCATCGAGCATCGCGATCGCGGCCTTCCGTGTCATCGCGGTCCTCCTCGCCACCTTAGTCTTCCTCTGCAACATCCACCGCTATCGCCCTTTGGGGTGGCAGCGATCGCGACCTTCAGCATCTTCGAAAACTTCAAATTCTTCATAACTCTGAACTCTCGGCCTTCAAATCTGTTCTTCAATAATGCTCCTAATAGGCCTAAAATACTATAGAAATATGTACGAAAAAGTCCTAGTTATGCTGTACAAAACACAACATATCAAATTCCCCCATACTTAGACTTTGCACGTCCTCGAGTAAGCTCAAAATAAAATCAAGCATGACAAATCAACAAAGGTCTACAAACAGCAATGGGAGAAAATGATCTAAAGTAGATCTTGGGCTTTTGGGTTCCTTCTCTAGTAGATTAAGGCTTTTCCACCCCAATTCAAGCAAAGAGTGATGATCGGACTAGGATCGAGTGCTTTCGCCCTCGTTCCAACCACTTCTACACCTCGATCATTGGGGAAATCCCCTTCGAAGCAAGATCTTGAGATTGACACATTTTCACTTTCGCTATTTGCCAATCTCAAGCCTTGATTCCCAACTTTCGCAAGGAATTGTAGCTCTATGTAGAGTGGGTTCCTTAGATCAAACACTCAAGGCTATGGAATTGGGGTTTCTAGCCCAAACCTAGCTAGGGTTTTCCCCCATAACCCAAGATCAAGGAGATCTACTCTATGTGGCAAGCAAAGAAAGCAAACAAATCAAAAGGGAAAGCAATCAACATCATCAATCTCAAAACAAAGCAAAGTTTCATTCAAATCAAAAGCAATCCACAAATTCCAATCCAGAGTTTCCAAATCCACAAGATCAAAACAAAGCAAAGCAAAGCTAATCAACAAAACCTATCAAGTCTTCCTCTCTCTTGGCCGATTCTCTCTCTCTCCCTCCTCCTCTCCTTTCTCCTTGCTCTCCAAGTATCCTCTTGGTTCCTTGCCAAGTGTGGGAACCCCTAAATTAGAAGACAAGAGGGCCTTTTATAGATTAGATTAGGGGAAAAAGTGGAAGTCCACAATTTCGTGCCTTGGAGCCCAAGTAGTCCGGTGACCGACTCGGACCGACACGGAGGACATCGGGCCCGAGGTACTGTGCATGTCGGTCCGAGGTTGAAATCTCCCAAGTCGGGCCCGGCGTGGTTGCAACTCGGTCCGAACCTCGTTCCACCTTCTTCTTGTTGGCTTTCCTCTTGTTCTTCTTCATGGCTTGCTCCTCTCTTTCCTCCTTTAGCTCGGCCTTTGCTCCATGTCTCAATCCTCCTTCAAATTGATCCTCGATTCATGCCAAATTACCTACAAAACACATAAAATGCGCATAGTCTCCGAATCTTATAGAAATACGGGAACTAAGCTAAAAAGGAACAAAACACGCAAGAAAAGGGGAAAAAGAAACATATTTACAAAGGAAATCACATTTGAAAACACCACCAAATAAAGAGACATCACTCACCAACTCACTTTCACTCTTTTTAGCCTCTTATTACCCTAGCCTAATGCGGGTCCGGGCCCCTGTAATTTTTCCCGAGCCGCCCTTTCGGGTTTTTAACTCAGCACATGTTTTAATTTTTTTTTCTTTTTTTTTTCATTTTTTATATATATGAATCTGAAATGCAGAAACTGAAATGCAACTGTACATATATACAACAGTGAGTACACCCTCCCCCATACTTAAACCTTTCATTGCCCTTAATGAAATAAAGACAAATCAGATAAAAAAAATAAAGGAAGGGAAAACAGAAGACTAACTGTGGTGAACCTGGTGGATGATACTGTGACCAATCAGGAATGTCTGGCCACATGTGGCTGAAAAACTCATGGTGTTGCCCCTGCACCTGCTGAATGGATTGAACGGTGGATGCTAGAGCACTCTGCTGAGCTGCCAACTCTCTGTGCTGCGGTACGATATCTCTCTGGGTGGCAACTATCTTATACTGGGACATAGTAAGTCGTCCCATCTCCCAAAACATTCGGTTCTGCCAATCTAAATCAGAATGCACACCCCCATGAACTCTACTTGCAGCAGCATCCCATACAGAGGTGTCTCCATATCCTCCATAACCACCTCTGTAAGTAGCAGCTCCACCAAAACCAGGATTAAGACCACCATCTCTAAAATCTCCTCCCCCATCCCCACCATCACCTAAAGTACCAACACCACCTCCAGGCACAAAACCAACTCCACCAAAACCAGGATTAAGACCACCATCTCTAAAATCTCCTCCCTTATCCCCACCATCACCATCATCACCATCATGGTCCTCCATCTCTACATCAGGAGCAGGCATATCCTGCTGAGCCCCACCCCCACCAACAAAATCAGACGGGATGTATAGATAGGCTAAACTAGGGCCAGTGGGCATGTGTATGGGAAGACGAAGATAATCATCAACTGAAGAACCCAAGGTCCAGTTATAACCTTGCTCTGTTGATCCCTTCAAACAATGCGCCCTCTTGAGCTGGTTCTCATTAAACGTATACTCAGCACTGTAAGGTCGTCCCAACACCTCATCATTCACAAAAACTCTGGCAATCAGAGTAATCATCCCACCTATAGCAAAATTGTCTGTATCCTTCTTCAGGATCTTCTTAACGCTCCCCAGAAACAACTCAACCCAATCAGGAATTGTATCCTTCATAGGCATCAAACACTAGATCATACTCATATCAAAACGAGATGCCTTGTTAACCTCCCCTTTCCCTAGAAAAGTCATAGACAACACCTTATGACACAATCTAATGCAGGGATGAGTAATGCAATAGTTATACTCCCCCTTCTTAGGCAAAAACCCAAAACCTGTAATCGCCTCCCAAAATCATTAAGGCCTGACTCTCTATTAACTGCCTCCCAATTCTCAATAGGAACACCAGTAATCCCAAAAACTCCTTTCAAACCATCTCTATCTATATAATATGGCTCATCTAAAATATGAAACTAAAGCAAGCCATTATCATCCTGAAATGTAGACAGAAACTCCAATACAATATCCCTATATGGTGGGGCATTTAGATCAATAAAAAACCCTAATCCACCCTCCATCAGAAATCTCAGAGTACAGTCATACATACCTAGCGTCCTAAGCATCTCAACATCAAAGAACTTTGTACTAGTAAATTTCCTTTTAGCCAAAGAATCCCATTTTTTTCTTCTGTGCAGCAGTTAACTTCTTAACAGGATACGCCATTTATAAAGCAACAAATCAACTCAACAGTAGAGGCGAAGAAGCAACTTAAAAAAATCGAATTTCGTGCACACTGTTGAAGGGCCGCGATCGCCATCAAGAATGGTAGCGATCGCCGTTTCTGGGCAAGGCCGCGATTGCCAAAGCAAGGAGACGCGATCGCCTTCTGGGTCAAGGCCGCGATCACGATGGTTCGAGGGCAACGATTGCGGTTGTCTGCGTTCACTGTCCCCGACAGCGATGTCCTTCGGTGTCGCGGCTCACTCCAGCACCGAGCCGCGGTCGCCTTTTTGTGGCGTCTTCAACAAAAACGAGGATGAAGTGGGATATATGGAGGTGGTAATTTGAAAGATATGAGGGGAAGATTTTTGGGGTTTTTAGATTTGATTTTGGGAGAAAAATAGAGGGGTAGGAGAGATTTTATGAACGGATTCGGATTTAGGATAAGGTGAGGATTGTAGATTCGGGCTTTTTAAGAAGTTTGGAAGAAATTTTTGAGGAGGTTAATGGAGCTTGAGGAAGGGCTTCAATGGTGGTTTATGGGGGAAGAAGAAGAAGTGAAAAGATAGAAGAAGAAGAAATAGAAGATGGAGCGTGGAAGAGTGGGGTCGGCGGTGTGAGTGGCCCCACTGCCTTGGGTTATATATTTTTTTATTATCTCTGATGGCCGCGATCGCGGCTAATGGGGGCCGCGATCGCGGCCTGCGCATTGTACCGTCAATTCTTTCGGAAAACGCCCCGTGATTTCCCTTTATAAGGGGCGGTTGCGTTTTGTCCTCAGTAATGTTCTTTCGAACCTAATACCTGCGTGTTAGCCTCAAGATATGGAAAAGAAAAACTAAACAAAAAAAAAAAAACAGAAAAAGAACAAGAAAACTTACCTCGGTTTGCCTCCCGAGCAGCGCCTTTGTTTAATGTCGTTGGCTCGACATTAGTGCCTTTTTAATTTGCAATTGGGTTGGATCTTCAAGACCCACCTCCTCTAGCACTTCATGACTGACTCCCTCATGGTATTTTTTCAATCTTTGTTTATTATCCTTGAACACCTTTTGAGAGTCCCCATCCAATAATTCCACAGCCCCATGTGGAAAGACTTGAGTAATTATATACGGTCCAACCCATCTAGAATGGAGTTTTCCTGGGAAGAGTGTGAGACGAGACTGAAAGAGAAGAACCTTGTCTCCAACTTTGAATTCCTTCCTTAGGATGTTCTTATCATGCCATGCTTTTGTTTTGTTCCTGTAATTCACAGCATTATCATAAGCATCCAATCTCAACTCTTCCAATTCTTGAAGTTGTAATTTTCGGAACTCTCCGTTCACTTTGATGTTGAAATTGCACTTTTGGACCGCCCAATAAGCTTTATGCTCAAGCTCAACTGGCAAGTGACAGCCTTTCCCATAAACCAATCTGAAGGGAGACATCCTGATGGGTGTCTTATAAGAAGTACGATAGGCCCACAAAGCATCATTGAGTCTCAAACTCCAGTATTTCCTGTTAGGTGCCACCATCTTCTCCAAAATTGATTTTATCTCCCGGTTGGACACTTCAGCTTGTCCATTGGTCTGGGGGTGATAGGTTGTAGAAATCTTCTGAGTGACATGGTACTTCTTCAATAAAGCACTAACCGTCTTGTTGCAGAAATGAGTACCCCTGTCACTTGTTAGAGCTTTTGGAATCCCAAATTTGGAAAAAAATGTTGTCTTTAGGGAAACCTGCAACTTCTTTGGAATCATCAGCTCTAGTGTCCTTTGCTTCCACCCACTTGGAAACATAGTCCACCGCAAGTAAAATATACAGATTCCCATAAGAAGAGGGGAAGGGTCCCATAAAATCAATGCCCCAAACATCAAAAATTTCATAGAATATCATACGAGATTGAGGCATCTCATGTCTCTTAGAAATATTACCCACCCTTTGACAACGATCACACGATTTAGAAAAAGCATATGCATACCTAAAAATATGAGGCCAATAAAAACCAGCTTCTAAAACTTTCCTAGCCGTTTTATTAGTCCCAAAATGACCCCCACATGCATAGGAATGACAAAAAGACAGGATAGATTGTACCTCAGAATCCGGGACACACCGTCGGATTACCTGATCTGTGCAATGCTTCCATAAATAAGGATCATTTCAAACATAGAATCGGGATTCATGAAGCACCTTGTCCTTCTGAGCCTTGGTAAAATTAGGAGGAAAGTCCCCTGAGACGAGGTAGTTGACTAGATTTGCATACCATGGCCTGAACGAGTGGATCCCAAGAGCAAATTCCTCGAATCGCGGCTCGTCTTCGCCATCGCCGCATGGGCCGCGATCGCCGTTGATATTGGCGGCGATCGCGGTTGACTCAGCCGCGACCGCCTCTTGTTTTGGCGGCGATCGCGGTTTGGCACCAGTATCGACTCCGAAAAGCATGTCATCAGGGAATCGTCCTTGAATTTGTTCTTGACTTTCTGACTTGTCTTCCACATGTACAAGCCGGCTCAGATGGTCAGCTACAAGATTTTCAGCTCCTTTTTTGTCTCTTATTTCAATGTCAAACTCACTTAGCAAGATGATCCATCTTATCAATCTTGGCTTGGCCTCTTTTTTCGTCATCCAATAACGAAGTGCTGCATAGTCTGAATAAACTATCAGTTTTGTACCCAGCAAATATTGTCTAAACTTCTCCAAAGCAAACACTACAACAAGCATTTCCTTCTCAGTGGTGGAGTAGTTCCTTTGGGCATCGTTCATAGTCATGGAAGCATAATGTACGACATGAGATGCTCTAGGTTCCTTTTGACCCAAAACAGCCCCAACAACGTAGTCACTTACATCACACATGATCTCAAAAGGTTGAGACCAATCCGGGGCTTGAATGATTGGGGCACTTGTAAGGCAAATTTTCAGCTCATCAAACGCCTTTTTGCATGCCTCATTGAATTCATAAGGCACATCCTTTTTCATGAAATCACACAATGGGGATGAGATCTTGGAAAAGTCTTTAACAAACCTGCGATAGAAACCCCCATGGCCTAGAAAAGAACGCACTTCACGCACATTAGTATGATAAGGCAAAGACTGAATGATATCAATATCTGCCTTATTGACCTCAATACCCCTGGATGACACTATATGACCTAAAACAATGCCTTGCTCAACCATAAAGTGACACTTCTCAGAGTTTAGAACCAAATTGGTTTCTACACATCTTTGAAGGACTAAGGAGAGATGGTTTAAGCAGGAATCAAAGTCGTCTCCATGTACTGTAAAGTCATCCATAAAAACCTCTATTAAATTTTCAATATACTCAGAAAAGATGCTTACCATACACCGTTGGAACGTACCGGGTGTGTTACACAATCCGAATGGCATTCTGCGGTATGCAAAAGTGCCAAATGGACATGTAAATGTCGTTTTCTCTTGGTCATCCGGTGCAATTGCAATCTGAAAATACCCTGAATAGCCATCTAAAAAGCAATAATAGGAACGACCGGCAAGTCGCTCAAGCATTTGATCAATGAATGGCAAGGGAAAGTGATCTTTTTTGGTTACCGTGTTCAGCGTACGGTAATCAATACAGACTCTTCAACCTGTCCGGACTCGTGTGGGGACTAATTCCCATGCACATTCTCTACCACTGTAATGCCTCCCTTTTGGGGCACAACTTGGGTCTGACTAACCCACTGACTATCAGAGATGGGATAGATCATACCTGCCCGTAGGAGCTTCAATACCTCCTTTTTGACTACCTCCATCATAGGTGGGTTGAGCCGTCTCTGTGGTTGTCTGGATGGCTTGGCACCATCTTCTAGGAGAATCCTATGCATACATGTAGAGGGACTAATCCCTTTAATGTCACCAATAGTCCAATCTAGAGCTGTCTTGTGCTCTTTTAGTACCTGCACCAATTTTTCTTCTTGTTCCTTGGAAAGTTTGTTAGAAATAATGACAGGCAAAGTGTCACCATCTCCAAGGAAGGCATATTTTAAATGCTCAAGGAACTGTTTAAGCTCAACTTCAGGTGCTTGTACTACAGAAGGAAGCAATTTCTCGCTAGGGAGAGTTAGTGGTATGGGCCCAATGGCCAAAGCATCAGCAGGAGATTCACAACAAGCACTTAAATCAGCAAGAATTTCGTGATATCTATCAGGCAAATTATAATCCATGCATGAAGTTTCGATGTCGTTCTCTAAAACAGATTGTAACTCATCACCATAAGTCTTATCAAAGACATCTTGCACAATGGGATCAATTACATCAATAGAACACAGAGAATGGTCATCCTGGGGGTATTTTATTGCATTATCCATACTATATTCAAATTTCTCCCCATCAAATTCCATAGTTAGGACACCTTTACGCATATCAATATTTGTTCTAGCAGTTTTCATGAAAGGAAGTCCTAACAAAATGGGTGCAGCATGAACATCATGATCCATATCAAGCACATAGAAATCAGCAAGGAATATCAGATTATCAACCATGACAAGGACATCTTCAACAACCCCTTTCGGGTAGACTGTGGACCTATCAGCTAATTGAACAATAACACCAGTTTCATGCAAAGGTCCTAAGCCTAGTGAAGTGTAAACAGAATAAGGCATAACATTAATAGAAGCACCTAAATCAAGCATGGCTTTATCTATTTTAGTGTCTCCTATTATGCAGGGAATGCTGAACATGCCTGGATCACTGCACTTCTTAGGCATTCGCCTTTGAAATACAGCTGAAACATGTTCACTAACCTTAACTTTTTGTTTCCCTTTTAATTTTTGGTTCCTCTTAATAGTGCACAACTCTTTCAGAAATTTAGCAAATCTAGAAACGCTTTTAATCAGATTGAGCAAAGGGATGTTTACCTCACACTTGGAAAACGTCTCAAAGATCTCCTTGTCGTTTTCTGGCTTCCTTGTGTCTTTCAGTGCTTCAGGAAAGGGGGAGGTGGCTTTTGGGAAACCATAGAAGGGAAATCCGGGCGAACATATTGATTGCTGGAATCTGAAGCCTGGCCGCAATCACCATCAAAAAGCCGCGATCGCGGTTCTTCAATTTTTCGGGAATCACCGCCACCGCGATCGCTGCCCAGAGAGGGCGCGATCGCGACTTCACTTTTCTCAAATACCGAGGCCTCAGTTAAGGGGACGCGATCACCTATTGTGGGGGCTGCGATCGCGGTCTCTTTAGCCGCGATCGCCTCTTCTGGTGGCGGCGATCGCGGTTCTTTCGATCTCCCGTCAACTTTCGGTAATTCTTTTCCAGTTTGTAACATGATTGCACTCACATTCTCCCTAGGATTGACCGGCTGGGCTGACAATTTTCCAGAATCTATGGCTTCTAATTTGCTTACTGCATTAGCCACTTGACTGATTTGAGTCTCCATATTCTTAATGCTAGCTTGAGTGGTCTGTCCCATCTGGTCTACAATATTAGCTAACCTTGCAATCAACTCCTTAGCGTTGGATGAGTTATTTTGGCTCTGAACTGGAGGTCTGGGAACATAAGGTTGCCTGGGTTGCTGATTTTCTCCTTGTTGATGATTATATTGAGGCTGATTCTGTTTCCCATATCTCATATTTGGATTATTATGTATTAGAATAGGGATCAAAACGAGGTCTAGGAGGTCCATTGCCTCCTACAACATTAACCTCAGCCTGAAGTTCTTGGAGTTGTGGGCAGGCATCAGTAGGGTGAAGTGTATCAGCACAGATTTCACATGCCTTTAGTTGTTGAGGAGTTCCTTGCATCATGAGCCTCTTCATCATATCCTTCAACTCCGCCATCTCAGATCTTATAGCAGAAGAGGAGTCAATAGCATTGACTCCTTTAGTGCCAATTCTTTTGTTAAATTGCCTTGAGTTCTCAAATAGCTCAAAAAAGAGCTCAAGGGCATCTGCTGGTGTTTTGTTCATCAGGCTTCCACCACAAGCTGCATTCACCATTCTACGCTCTTCGTCCAGTAATCCACCAAAGAAATACAATACTAGGTCTTGATCAGAATACCCATGATACGTACAACTAGCACACAGTCTCTTGAATCGCTCATGATAATCGTACAGGCTCTCTCCAACCTGTTGCTCAATATTGCTCAGGCTCTTCTCTCAAACTGTTCTGTTTGGTGGCAAGAGAGTATTTCTCCAAGAATGCCGCTTTCATCTTAGTCCAGGTATCTATGGAGCGTGGAGAAAGTTAATAGAGCCACTCATTGACTGAATCCTTCAGTGAGAAAGGAAACACCATCAGCTTGATCTGGTCCTCAATTACATTAGCAGGCTTTATACTTGAGCAGACCTGATCAAATTCAGCAAGATGCTTATTTGGATCTTCTCCACCATGCCCATGTAATTGGGGTAAAAGATGGATCAACCCTGATTTCAATTCAAACTTGACACCTTCATTCAGCGCAGGGAACTGAACAGCCAGAGGCTGTTGTTGAAAAAGTCCGATCTCCCATTGTCTCTGTTTCAACAGAATTCAAGTTAAAAGGTAATTCACGGAGTAGTTCCCGAGCTTCACGTCTCAACCTGGAAAGGGTCCTTTCAATCTCTGAATCAAAAGGCAAAATAGAAGAATCAGTAGCACGGGTGTGGACCATAAACTAGGGTCCACACTAGAGTTGGTAACAATAAAAACTTATAATTAAACAAAAGTGTCCCCGACAACGGCGCCAAAATTTAACTGGCTTAGAATCGTTGATTCCAAATCAAAAATAATTCCCTAGTTACTCAACTAGTATAGTCGGTAAGTCGGGGTCGAACCCAAGAGACACTTGTAATTCTAAGCAATATTAATATCAACTATAAAGTAATAAAAGGGGGATTTTGGAATTGTAAACTACAACTAGGGAAAATTAAACAAAGCAAAACAATAAATCAAACAAGGAAAAGGTTGGATTTTTATCAATTAAGGAAAACAATCCTATTCAAGCATCCACTTTTCTTTCTCATGTTACTGATCATAGATTCAAACAAGTTATTCCTTTGGTTATTCCTATCCTGATCAGAAATATAACATGGCAACGAGACATGCAAACTTAATATCCAAACAATTCATGAAACGATCATAAATAATATGAATATTAGCAATGAGAACAAGGATAAACATGATACATGCAATTAAATTCCAACGAGTCAAACAATTAACATGCATTCAAATCTCTTTCTCAATTGTTTTAGTCCAACGAGTCCTAAATCAATTGAGTTGCTACAAAGATTAGGCTTTGCTACGAGAAAACCTAAATCTAGCAATAGATAATATATCACACAAGTTGGCCAAACAAGCAGAAATCAACACAATCAATAATAATTATGCACAACAGAATTGAAATAACCTGTAGAAATAAACCTGTAACGTAGAATCTCACAACAACTTGAGGCTGAAAAGCTTGAACTTGAATAAGATTTAGGGAGTTTAGTTCTCCATATGAGAGAAAATACCTAAGTCTGAAAATATTGGAAACTAGGTCTAAGAGTGAATATCTCAAACAAAGGCTGAAAAGTAAACCTAAATATAGTCTCGAATAAGTCGGAATTAAAAAGATATTAAATATAAAATATAAAATGCGCGGAGAAATCTGATCGCGCTGATCTCCGGCTAGCCGCGATCGCCATCAACAAGGGCCGCGATTGCTGCCTATCTTCAATCCGCAACCTCCATCAGCGATCTTCAACAGTGATCACCACCATCGAGCACCGCGATTGCGGCCTTACGTGTCATCGCGGTCCTCCTCGCCACCTTAGTCTTCCTCGGCGACGTGCACCGCTATCGCCCTTTGGGGTGGCAGCGATCGCGGCCTTCAGCATCTTCGAAATCTTCAAATTCTTCATAACTCTGAACTCTCGGCCTTCAAATCTGTTCTTCAATAATGCTCCTAATAGGCCTAAAATACTATAGAAATATGTACTAAAAAGTCTCAGTTATGCTATACAAAACACAACATATCAATGAGACTCTTAGCTTGATTGCATGATTTGATATCCTTCTATCCTTAATACTTTGCATGATTTGAATTAAGCGTTCTTGTTCATATCATAATTTCGCTTGGACCGTGGACAAGCGGAAATCTTTTATAAGGATTGGAATTAACCTAGGAATTAATAGAAAAGTGGATGAATTGATGATCGAATGATTAAAAAGGTGGAATTGATTGAATGAACTCTGCTTTTCCTTAATTGATTTGATACTTAAATTTTCTTGTTTGCTTAATTTCTCAAACCATGTTTTGTTCTTTGTTGATTGTTAAGAATACTGATTCTCTTGGGTTCGATCCCTTACTTGCATGCTATACTTGGTTTGTAGTTTAGGGTAACAACGACTTTAGCCGAGTTAAATTTTGGCGTCGTTTTCGGGGAATCGGTTTTTAATTTTTTGATAAATCAGCGTTTCTGACGACCCGTGCTCGCGGCTCGAAGCCCGCGCCCGCGGCCTGACTCACGCCCTCGGTTTAAAACCGCACTCGCGGTTCGGTTCGTCCAGAACCCTTGAATCTGGTAAGAACCTATCTTATGGTTCTTACCCGTTCTACTGATAATTCGCATGTGGTTCCGTTTGATCCAGAAATTGACAGGACCCTAAGAGAGTTGAGACGACAAGTACAAACTCAAGTGCTAGGCATTCAGTTTGATCCAGTTTCATCTTCTTCTTCCTCATCTAATTCAGAGGTTGAAGAACAGTTAGCAACCATGGCAAATCATACTATTAGGCAACTGACTGCGCCTAATATAGAGCAACAACAGCTTGGCCTTCAATTTCCCGCACTAGGGGAAGGGGTGAAGTTTGAGTTAAAATCTGGTCTTCTCCATTATTTGCCTAAGTTCCATGGACTGAGTGGGGAGGATCTGAATAAAGATCTTGCAGAGTTCCATTTTGTGTGTCTGGGAATGAAGCCAGCTGATGTGACTGAAGATCAGCTGATGTTGAGGGCTTTTCAATTTTCTTTGACTGATGCAGCTATGAAATGGTATCTATACTTAGCACCTGAGACGATCACTACTTGGGCTCAGATGAAGGGTGCTTTTCTGGAGAAATATTTCCCTGCTGCCAAACAAACGTCTATCAAAAAGTAGTTGAGCAGTCTGGAGCAAGGTGATGATGAGAATCTGTATGAGTATTATGAGCGTTACAAGAGGCTCATAGCCAGTTGTCCCTACCATGGCTAATAAATATTTGATCTGTTATATTATTGAGGGGCTTTGTGATGCTAATAGGCGCCTGATGAATGCGTCCTGTGGAGGTTCTTATGAGAATCTCACTCCTAGGCAAGCTTTTGAGAAGTTGGAGACTCTAGTTGAGCAATGCAGAAATCAAAGAAAGAGATCCAAAGTAGGTCAGTTAATTTTGTGATTGATTCCCTGAATGCTGAAGTAAGGGAGTTAAAGGCTATGATGAAGCAACTGTTGGCGGGCAATGGAGCTTCAAGTTCAAGGGCTTCTGGAATCTGTGGTGAAACAAGCCATCCTTCTGATGCATGCCCGATTATGCAAGAGCCAACAGCTGATGTTAATTCTATAGGAAAATATGATCAACAAAGACCTCGGAATGACCCATATTCGAATACTTATAATCCGGGGTGGGCGAACCATCCTAACTTTAGATGGAACCAACAACCTCAACAGTCTTTTCCACAACAAGGAGGTCAGCCCAATTATGCTCCCTAGCCTAATTATGTGCCAAGGACCCAAGTTCCTCCTGAAAATCCCGCTATTATTGCTCAGCTTATGAAGGAAAATCAAGAGACCAAGGCTGTAGTGAAAAGCCTTGAAAATCAATTAAGTCAGATTGCAACCATTCTGAATCGGTTAGAGGCCAAAGACTCGGGGAAACTGCCATCTTAGACTATTAACCTGACAGAGAATGTGAGTGCAGTGACATTAAGGAGTGGGAAGGAGCTGAATGTTGAATTCCCAACCAGCGGAAACCCACCGAGATCGCAGGAGGATAGCCCCGATCGCGGTACAGAAAAGGAAGCTGAAACTGAGCGTCAGCCAGAACCCGCGCTCAAGGACCAAAACCGCGCTCGCGGCTCAACCGCGCCCGCGGGTCCCAACTCGAGCTCGCGGGTCCCTTCTCCGACAGCTTCCGACGGTTATGTTCGGCCTTTGTTTCCTCCCATGGCTAGGCAAAAGCTCGCTCCACCATTTCCTAAGGCACTGAAGGACACCAGGAGGCCAGCCAATGACAAGGAAATTTTTGAAACCTTCTCCAAGTGCGAGGTAAATGTTCCTTTGCTTAAACTTGTTCAAAGTATTCCTTGTTTTGCTAAGTTTCTGAAAGAATTATGTACTATTAAGAGGAAACAAAAAGAAAAAGGGAAGGTTCAGAAAATCAATCTTGTTGAGAATAGAGAAAACGTATCTTCCATACTTCAAAGGCAATTGCCTAAGAAGTATGGAGATCCAGGGAGGTTTACTGTTCCCGTTACTATTGGTGAGGCAAAAATTGAGCATTCTATGCTTGATTTAGGAGCATCCATAAATGTCATGCCACTTAGCATATATGAGCGGTTAGGTCTAGGGCCATTACAGGATTCAAATATTACTATTGAACTGGTTGACCACTCTAATGTGCATCCGAAAGGATTTGTGGAAGATGTCTTAGTGCAGGTGGACGATTTATTTTTCCCGACGGACTCTTATGTCTTGGAGATTGGTAAGGGTAGATACGAACCAGTTTTGCTATTGGGTCATCCGTTTATGAAGACGGCGAGCGTCGTAATTGATGTCTCAAAGGGCTTATTATCCATGGCACATGAAGGGATTAAGGTCCAGTTCCAGATAGATGATGATCCGTTCTGAGCTATGAAAGACGCCGGGCCAACGACGTTAAACAAAGGCGCTGCTCGGGAGACAACCCGAGGTAAGTTTTTCTTTTCTTTTATTTTGGTCTTTTTAGTTTAGTTTTAGTTTTAGTTCGTTTTGGTTTTGTCGGGCAAACTTGCAGGTACACTTGTTACATCTCGAAGAAAGCAAGCCGAGGCGAGGATCCGATCCCACGGCTCGACCCGCGCCCGTGGCCCAGAATTGCGCTCGCGGTTCAGCCCAGACGGAATTAATTTTTGTTTTTTTGGAAAAAATAAATATATATATATAAAAATAATAAAAAAAATAAAAGGTTTTCGGGTGAAACCCCCGAAATAAAAGGCTTTCATGTGAAACCCCTGAAATAAAAGGTTTCCGGGTGAAACCCCCGAAAAAGCCCAAACCAGTACTAACCCGAGCCCAAAAATAATACAAAAAAAAATCCTTCCTCAAAATACCCATTCCCATATTACCCCTTGTCTTGTTCTTTTCCCCACCTAACTTTGTCTTCCTCACATTACCTAACCTCTCTAAACACCAAAAGCTCCATCAAAACCATCAACCACCAATCCAGAACCCGCGCACCACCGCACCTTCCGCGACCGCCGAAAACCGCGCCCGCGGTCCTCATCCGTGCTCGCTGTCGGACGTCACCAGGCCTATCCGAGGTTCCGTTGAAGGGTTGTGTTTGGTTTGAAGATTTGAGCAAATTCGGCTCAAGATCTGAATCGGTTAGTCTTCGATCTTATTGTTAGAGTTCGATTTCTACCTCTTTGAGTCGATTTATTGTTGATTGAGAGGATTTTGAGGAAAATTTGAGGGATTGTTGTGATTCCGCCATTACTGTTCGTCGGCGAAGCTCAGATTTGAAATTTCGCTGAACCGCGCCCCCGGTCCCGTTCCGCGCTCGCGATTTGAGTCTTCCATTCCGCACTCGCCTTTGAAATCCGCGCTCGCGGATTGCAGTTTCCAGATTCGCACCCCCTGTTTCTATCAGCACCCGTGGTTATCAGCCAATTTTCGGGTGATTTCTTCTCGTTCAGATCTGTTCTGTTTTATTCAGCTATGGCATATTATGGTTTACAGAATCTGACTGAGGGGCAGAGGGAGCTATGGGATAAGTATGAGGCCAGGACTTTTGTCAGTACCAAGTTCTTTGATATCCCTACACTGATAGATTTAGGATTTAGGGAGTGTACAGAGCGATTGCTTGAGATTGGGGGGTTAGGTGGATTCAATACCGTGCTTGTCCCTACTTATAGAGGCCTTACTATAGAGTTTCTGTCCACTTTCCGCTTTTTTGATGGGGTTCTGAGTTTCCATGCATGTGATAGATTGTGTGCTATACCCCGAGAGCGGGCTTATTATAACTTTGGGATTACTTCACCACCTACTGAAGGGTGGAAGAGTATACTGACTGATGCTACATTCTTTGATTTTTGGCATACACTTACTGGCTTCCCTTTCAACACTACTTCTGGGGAGATGAATAGTAAGATTCCCCACCCTTGTGTGCGTTTGTTCCCTTTTCCATTTGAGTGCCCAGACTGGTTTGGCCTGTTTATTCATTCTGCTAAGAAGTATCCTAAGAAGGGAGGGCAGATAGGTTTGGGTTGTATGGTTAATCTCTTAGCCACCAGATTTGTTACTATATAACAGATTGAGGCCCGATTTGGAGGACGTTTGACTGATGGTTACAAATATACACATCAGGCTTTAGTTCGAGCTAGTTGTTTGAGAGGTTCAACTGAGGAGGGTTGGACTTGGTTGCATGGGCATCCTGCTACACCTTTTCTGCGTTTACCTGCAGCTTTATTGTAATATCCGCTAAATTCTAAATAAAATAAAATGGGTAATTATCCTAATAATATTTTTCTCTAAAATAGAGAATTTAATAATCTTTATAATTTCATATTATATTATGAAGGGTTATAAAAGTTTACTATAATGGCAATTAAGAGTTTACTATATATTAAGCAAGTCGGGTATTCATTTAAAAGAGAGTTTAAATATTTTTATAATTTTCTTAATAAATTATAAAAAAAAATTTACCAAGGGATTTACAAAATGACAAATAAAATTTGATTAGTTGAGATTAAATAAAAAATTTAAAATTTAATTTAATTAAATTTATAATACAAATAAAAATAATGGGAAAGGGCCAAAATAAAAATGCAAGAGGTGGGACTCGAACCCAAGACCTCTTGCATATTCTCATAAACACACACCTCCTTTTCCGCTATGCCAAGGTTACTTGTCTACCAATTAAGGATTTTTAATCCATTTATTCCCTTATTATTTCTTCTTTCCCCAGTTGATCAAATCAGAATGTCTGACTGATGTAACGTACAACCAATCCCCTTACTTCCACCTCTTTCAATGGCCACTCTTTCCCTCCTCTCCACCTCCTTTCTCCTCCAATCAAACCCTTCCAACCATTGCAAACAAACACACTCTCCACCATTCATGAAGGATTCTCCTCTCCTTGATAGGTCCTTAGCCATGGTGGTGGATTGAAGGCTTCAATCCTTCCACTATAAATAGAGGTGAGTTTTTGTGAGAAAGACATATCAATTTTCTTACCTTCCTCCTCCAAATACACCCTAATTCAAGTCGAAAATCCCTAGAATAGATTTTACCCAAAATCTGAATTTTTCCATTAAAAACCACAAATTCCCTTTTCTCCACCTTCTGGCCGCCGGACCACCACGCCCACCCGACCGGACTGTCAACCACCGATGTGCGCCCGCCGTCCAACCGCCCAGGAGGCCGCCAGATCTCCTCCACGCCGGGTTGGTGCCTCGCCCCCAAGTTGCGTCATTCCTGTCCTGATCTCCCTCTGGTGCTTGGGCGTGAAAGGAAGAAAGAAGTTGTGGGCTGGTTCTTGTGGGTTATTTTGGGCTGCATTTTAGGCCCATATGTCTAAAATTAAATCCATCAGATTTTATTAAAGGAAAAATAGAAGGAAAAGCCCAAAGTTCGCCCATCTCGATTTTCGAGCCCATTCCGCTTCCGTTATTGCTCGGTGTAATTTCCCAACTCAAATTATAATCAATATCTTTTTATAAAATAATTTCTACATATATATAGTTTATTTAAATTAAAGAACAAATATTATAAGTGGGTTATTAAAGAGGAAATTATGTAACTAAATTAAAATTGCATGCCCATCTAGGAGTAATATAATTTTAATAAGCATATATCAAATCCTAGAACTTTAATATTCGTAAGAATGATATTTTAAGCACATTTGAATAAATCGTGGAAAATATTAACTTAGACATATTTCCCTTTATTATAAAAGAAATAATGTAAGATAAGGTTATTTATTAATATAAGATTCTATTAAAAAGGAAAATAGACTTGCATGTCTTTTAATACTACTAGTTATACCCGTCGTGCCATGCACGACTATATGAATTTAAAACTTAATTTATTTAATGAATATGATTTTAATTTAATATAAAAAATTATTTATTAGAAAAAAATTATATAAAATTTTACAATTAGTGTCATGTGAAACTGGGCCAAAATTATTAAGGTGAGCCCATTATAATTTTTATGGATTAATGATTATTTATTTATGCAAAAATATAAATTAAAGTAATTTGAATCATTTAATTTTAAAAATCGTTTACGAAAAATATAAAAATGTAAAAATAATCTAAATTCTTGAAATTTTTTAATCAAATTCAATTCTTTAAAAAAAATTTGAATAAAAATTAAAAATATACTTAATAAGAAATGATGAAATAATATAAATAAAGAATGAAATTTTTAATGATAAGAAAATCATTTATATTTACATAAATCATTTAAAAAGAAAATTAAAAAAAAGATAACGTAATTTGTTTTTTTAATCAAAAGTCAATATATGCAAATAATTATCTAGATTCAAAGTTCTATTTTTTATCAAAATTTTACTCAAGATAATTTTTTTTTTGCATAAATAGATATAAAAATAAAGACAAAATAATTTTATTTAATTTTAAATAAAATTCGAATTTAATTTTTTCATATAAATAGGTAGAAATTTAATTGGAAAAACTAAAATAATATATCTATCTTAATATATAATATCTAATGTTCTATAAATTATTTTAATTTTTAGATAAAATCTTTTAAATCTATCCTAATTCCTAATATATAATAGATATCTTTATTTTAGATAGAATTTTTCCTAGATTAATTTATCCTATTTCTATATTATCCTAAAATAATATCAACATATATAAAATCCTATTTGGTGAAATCCTATGTGGCTTAACATGGGAATGACACGTAGAAAAATCCTAGGTGGCCCAACGTGGTAGATTTATTCATTGCGTCTTTTATGTATATACATAGATTATAAACTTAGAAGTGATATGGATAAGATATTCTTATCATAAGATAATTTTATAAGTTGAAGACCTAAGTTGCTAGGAAAGATATACTAACAATATTATAATATTTGTACAAATAAAATAATTATAAATCGTGTGACATGGGAAAATTGTTAGATAAAATCATGGGATTAAAATATGAGTTTGTTATACATGAAAATTATAATAGAAATAATATGTTTACCTTATTAGGAGCTTATTATAATGAATAAAAGAAAATATGATCTTGAGATCTTGTTGTTAGTTGAGGAAAAAGGATTAAATCAATTAAATAAATTATAAGTATAATGGTAAGTCTTTATCCTACTTAATACTTAATTCATTTCATAAGTTACAAGACATAATAAGATCACATATAAAATATTTTTTATATAAAGTTATTATTTCAAAGATGGTAGCTTTTCATTATTAAATAATACCTTGTTAGAAGAATATATATATATATAAAAGATATTATTAATATGGCATATTTCTAGGTGTGGAGATTTTAAAGATATAAGTTTTATTTAATAACTATAGTAGATATCATAAAAAAAAGATAATATATAATATGATAATAATATTGCTAAGTTGTAAAAGTTGTCTTGCATGAAAAAAATAATGGAAAATAGAAAAGATGATATTTCTTGAATTAAGATATAATAAAAACATGCTTTTGATTATAAAATAGGATTTAAGACATGATCATACTAATTAGATAAACTAAAGATATGGGAGGATATATGTAAATAAGGTAAATAAGATTATTTTAATATCATACTCTATTTATAGAGAGCTTGCTATATGATTTAATCTAGAAAGTCCTAATTATGGAAAATACTAAAAAGATGCCTAGTAATATTATTATCTCTACTTAATATTACTTGTATATATTTCAATAAGGATTTAAGGAGATCTTGTCATAAGAAAATATTATTGGATAGGAAATAATATTATAAGTAATGTTATGGATATTATTGATAAAAAGGTAACATTATAATAACACTAAGTTGAGATATTTTCATAAGGGTAAAATATACTTTTGCCACCCTAATAAGATTATAAATAAAATACATCCTTTAAAGGTAAGAAAACTATATCTTATAATCTCAAAAAGATTTCCTTGCCTATTTATTTTAAAGAAAATAGAAAGTTAAGTTATAAAAGAATATTCTATAAACTAATTAAAGATATTAGTTGGTTTCCAAGAATAAAAATGAATATTTTTTATAATAAGGATTTTTAAGGAATAAAAAGGATATTACAATATTTAAAATAATAATAATAATAAGGAATATTATTATTTTGTTCTCATACAACTAAATTATTATATAATTTAGTAAAGTAATCTCTTGAGAAGAATAAAAGAGATTTTTCGTAACTTTAGAAGAAACGGAATTCTTATTAAAGTTATCGGAATATTACGTGTCAATAGGTCGAATTCCTGTTCCAAGTCGCGAAACAACATTTTCCGCTCTTTTGTTAATCTGATATCGTCAGAACAAAAGCAAGTGGAATTTCCCCTTGTACCATTATATATTCATCTCCGTGAAATTCTCGATGTTGGGAACAATTTGTGTGCTAAGTAACAAAGAGGAACTTAGGAAATATCGATTGTTAGAAATAACGACCCCATTGTTAGTTCGCTCTCTATTATTGATAGGATCATTTATGCTAGTTTGGTTGTGGCCTTGATTGTTTACGGACTCGTTAAGAGATCAATGTCGAACAAACTAGTGAGGGGCGCGGAAGTAGCCGACACCTCTATAAACTTACTAAGTCGTAATGCCTACGTGTTTAAAGTACGACTTTCAGGATCTAGATCCAGTCCGCTCCGATTGCAAGGAGGGACGAGTTGCACTCTAGCTAAGTGTCGAAAACCGAATTTCCATTGGTGGATCGGGCCATCTGAGCCCCCACCCCCTTTTCAAAAATCATTAACGAAATCGATTATTTTCATCACTATATAAGATAAGTGCCAATGCACATTTAAAAGATATCAAAACTGGACCGGTCTCAAATGATTGATCCGGCTCTCGGTCCGCTCACGGCGCGAGAGGTTTTCAACTTGTATAAATTAATAACGTTCCCAACATACTTCCGATTCTAAAAGAAGTCTACAGTCTAGTAGCTCTTGTCTCGATTATCGAGCTATCTCCGCTTGAGATACGCTCTCCTTCGTACTGTTAAACCCCACACAAATAAACCTTATCCTAAAACACAACCCGTTAATATCTTCCTCCTTAATACTCAAATTACCGAATTACCCTTGGGATGTTCCGTTCCCGCTTGCTTAGTCTCTTAGACTAATTCTTCTTTTCCGCATGTTTGCCTGGCATATTCTCGCCGCTCGTGAATTATGTCAGAACCTAGGAATTTCAATAAGGCGTAAGGTGAAGGGCAAAGGAAGGACGAGAAGTTCCAAGATGTATTTGCAAATCCTTTTGGTTTATTTTCGTTTATGTTTCAAAGACAATGTTTTTATGAATTGTAACTCCTAACAAGCTTTTGGTTTTAAGTAATGTAAGTTGGGTTGTAAGAACAAAGTCTCCTTCAAGAGCACATTTTAATTATCCGATTATGTTTATTTTCGCATTTTATCATTCTATATCATTCTAAAAGCCTTGGGTGACTTTGGACGGTAAAATCCGAGGTCACTGGCGGTAATACCCAATGTTGTAAAATAGGGGTGTTACATTTACAATATGGAGATACTGTATATTCATTTCATTTACAGCCTGATGTAGACACTCCTGTAGATGAGGTTGTTATGGAGGAGTACGAGGATGATGGTGGAGGTTGGGACGATCGTGTTGAGGCTTACTATTCTAGATTTTCTGATGAGCCATCTGGATGGGCTCCTGGTCCACAGAGTACAGCTGGTTGGGGTGTACCTAACCTAGCTACTGCATCTACTTCTGCTTCTACTTCTGCTCCGTCTGGTTTACCATGGACTCTTGAGATGACATTTGAGGCGCGAGTTTTGAGTGGATTGCAACATTTATCGGTTCACCAGGATGCGATGTGGGAGCATCAGAGATAGGCCGCTTCATTTTTCCACACTCAGAGGCCTGATTTTCCACCATTTCCTCCACCTGATCAGCAGTGAGTTTTTTGATTCCTTCTTTCTATACTTTGTTCTTTATTTCTTAACTTCATTGGGGACAATGAAGGGTTTAAGTATGGGGGAGGGGATTCACTGCTATATTTATAATATATGTACAGTTGCATTTTATTTCTGTCATTTGATTCGGTATTTTCAATTAAAAAATGAAAAAGCCATAAAAAATAGAAAAACGGCATAAAAATTCTGGGATGAGTTGAAAACCCGAAAGGGCGACTTAGGTAATAAGCAGGTAACCCGGACCAGCATTAGGCTGGGGTAATAAGAGGTTTATGAGAGATGTGAGTATTTTGTGAGCACACCTAAGAAAAATGAAATGAGTGATTAGGTGAAAACTCGAAAGGTCGTCTAAGTAGAATGAGTGGTAAAATTAGAGTGTTTAGGATTCATATTCTACTTTGGGGTCTGGGGATTACATTTCAGATGTTGGGTAGATCCTGGGTTGCTCTACACTTTTCAGAGCTTGAGTGTTATATCTTGTATTGGTGAGGTGTGTGATTTGAGCTTTCATGTCTTTGCTCATTATTTCTCTACATGGGTTCGGGTTGTGAGTTAGATTTTTCATATTTCCCTTTACTTCCTGATAGCTTGCATATAGGAGTAGTTTAGATGCATTTTTTATATATATTTTAGTTAGTTTTAGGTTGGTTTTTATATAGTTTTTAGGTTTTTGTGTTGTCGGGTATTATGTGCTGGTTTGCTCGGTTTTGTAGGTTTTTAGGTTCAGGAGCAACAGTGGGGCGAGGTGTAGATTGACCATAGCGGTGGTGGACGAGCTAAAGGAAGCTAAGGAGATGCTAGGAATGAAGATTGGAGAAGTACAAGTGAAGAGCCAAGGCAAGATGGAAAATGCGGGGTGCTAAGCCGAGCAATGAAGTCGCGCATTCCCAACTGAAGCACAATTGTGCGGGATCGTAGGAAAGCGCTGCCGCACAATATTGTCAAACCGCACATTCCTGGATTTCATGCGGGCGATGTTTTGGGCCGAAGGATTTGGGCCGAGCTCTTGGTTTTGGGCTTGATATTCGGACTTTATTGTGTCTTGGCCGAGTAGTATGTGTAAGATATAATTATTGAGGGTTATTTTTAGAAGACATATTTAAACCTTATGTTAGTTTATTTTTTGAGAACTTTTTGTCAAACTTTGGAGGCTAGGGTTTTTCTCTTTGGAGGCAGACTTTGAAACCTTTGTATGTTTGATTTCAATTCAATTATGCATTGCTAATTTCCCTTGTGTTTGGCTATTTGTTGAAGTCATGATTTGTATATAGTTGTGAGGTTTGATTGATTCTCAACAAACTTGAATAGAAATTATTCCTTGTGCTTAATTGAATTGAAACTAGGGCTTTGTTAAATTGATCACCTAATTGAATTTCTAGTTATAACTGAATCTGATTAATTACCGGTTGGAGTTAATTTGATCAAGAGTATACTTTAATCAATTTAGTACCGGTTGGACTAGTTGGTTGAAGAAGGGATTAAATTCACAAGTCACTTAGATGTCTGGTTGCCCTAAGTGTTTGTTTCTATTGATAACTTGAATCGTCATGCTGTTATTTAATTGAATCTAGAAGGTCTTCTAGGTTCTTATTTAATTAGGGTTGTTAGACTGGTAGTTCTATCAACTAAATATGAAGTTTGGGTTTTATCCCTTACTAGGATCATTATTCACAATAGATTATTCAAGTGAGAAGAGAATCAAGAGAATCAATGATCAACAAATCAATATCATGATGAATTTAACTAGTTGAACACGTTTGTCTCTCATATATTTAAATCATCCTTGCATTCATATTTATTTCTTTTCCTGCATAGTAGTTTAGATAATCATTCTTAAAAACCCCCTTTGGTTACTTGGCATACAAGTAATAACACAAATACAAGAGTCTTTGTGGGATCGACCCTTGCTTACCGCTCTACTGAGTTGGTTAAGTTAGGTTTCTTTGATAGGTATTAACGACCACTGAAAATACCTCATCACTTCTTGAGGATCTTTGATAGGATTTATTGTTAGATTTATTTTGACCTTACTAGAGGACGAGCAAGATCTAAGTATGGGGGAATTTGATACGCTGGTTTTAGTACAACGTAATTCTGTATTTTTATTAGGATTTCTGAGTGTATTAGGCTAGTTTAGGATGTTGATCTGTAATATCAGAAGAGCCTACAATTGAAGATTTGGAAGACAGAAGTCCTAGTTCGAGCTAAAGAGTTTACGGAAACAAGAACCGCGCCCTCGGGTTTGGACCCGAGCTCGCGCTCGCCGTTGGCCGAGGTTCCGCGGATGCCGAATGAAGTGATGAACCGCGCTCGCGGGTGGAGGTTTATCCGAGGCGCCAACTTGTCCTTTTTATTCTATCTTTTATTTATAAGTATATCTTTAGGTTTCGATTGTTTTTCTACTATTTAAGCTTAGTTTCGTGTTTCAGCTGAGATTTCCAAGAATTTAGAGCACACTTTTATATTTTAGGTTTTATTTCAGTTTTATTATGGAGAACTAATTTTCCTTGGAGTTTGTTTGATCAAGGAAGCCTTTTTATGTAATTCGTGAGATTCTGATAACTTTTCTATCCCTTGATTAATATCAAAACTCTTGTTTTTATTCATATGATCTATGTTTGATTTTATAAGCCTGATCAACTTGTTTGATTGACTTAGATCTACTGTTTGGATTAGGTTTGATTGTTTTCTGTGCAATCTTATTTATCCTTAAAACAACTCTTTTCTAGGACCGTGGGCTAGAATTGAGAAAGAGTGTTTGATTGTTATTTTATGCATGAGACTCGTAGCTTGATTGCATGATTTGATATCCTTCTATCCATAATACTTTGCATGATTTGAATTAAGCGTTCTTGTTCATATCATAATTTCGCTTGGACCATGGACAAGCGGAAATCTTTTATAAGGCTTGGAATTAACCTAGGAATTAATAGAAAAGTGGATGAATTGATGATCAAATGATTAAAAAGGTGGAATTGATTGAATGAACTCTGCTTTTCCTTAATTGATTTGATACTTAAATTTGCTTGTTTGCTTAAACTCCCAAAACCCCTGTTTTGTTCTTTGTTGATTGTTCAGAATACCAATTCTCTTGGGTACAATCCCTTACTTGCATGCTATACTAGTTTTTAGTTTAAGGTAATTTATTTTTGATCTTGATAACAACGACTTTATCCGAGTCATTGCTCAACAAGGATTGGAATATCCGGTTCGAACATGTCTTTAGGGAAGCGAACACCATCGTCGACTCAATCGTTGGCTTAGCTTTCTCCTTTCCAATTGGCTTACATGTTTTGAATGAGCCTCCTGGGGGCTTGTATAATCTTCTCTTAGACGATATTAGGGGGAGGTCTACTTCCCACTTAATCTCTGTGTAGCCCGCACTATCCTAGGAATGGGCAGCCATTCTGTTTACCAAAAAAAATTGTCTTAAAGTGTTACAACAATTCAATAGTGAATTCTATGAATGGTCTAAATAATGCCACATGTCATGTAAAGCCTGTAATTAGAATTCTGTTACAATTCCGAGCTTTAAATAACTCTTGAGAGGAATTCTAATAATTTATTCAGAAATATACACAAATTCATTTCTTCCTAAAATTCTCTGTTCTATCTTCTTGACTTTCTCTGGTGATTGTGATTCTTCTTCGATCAATCACCAGGTTTGTTACTGAGTTGTTGTTCCTAGCTGAGCATCAGCTCCTGTTTTTCCTTGTTGAATCTGATCAGTAAAGTTTTATCGTATTAAAGGTATCAGAGCAAATTAGCCTGAGACAATGGCGAAAACTAAGACGCAAGCATTGTTGAGGGAGACGGCGATGTACGAGGTGGAAGAAGCTTAAGCTTCCAAGTTTGAGAATCTGGAGGCGAAAATGTAATAGATGGATGTAGAATTCAAGGAGAATTTAGCAGCGATATTCGAAGCTATCAAGAATATTCCAACTAGTGAGAGCGGCGAGCGAATTCTGGTGATCGGAGGTGACACTTCATGCCGATTCAACCGAAAATACATGATTTGGCAAGAAACAAGCCGAATTATTCAAGTATTACTCGATTGCCCAAGATTGATTTCCCACGGTTTAATGGTGACAAAGTGAAAGACTGGTTGTTCAAAATAGAACAGTTCTTCTCTATTGATCATACCACAACTGAATTGAAAGTAGGTTTAGCTTCCATTCACTTTGATGACCAAGCTGCTACTTGGAATCAATCCTTGATGCATACTGAATTAGGAAGAAATGTATTGGCAGATTGTTCTGGTTATAGGTTTCTGATTTTAGAAAGATTTGGGGAATTGATGGATGATCCGATTGATGAGTTAAAGAATTTGCAAGAAATTCAGGGAAATTGTGACTATCACAATCAATTTGAAGCAATAAGGACTAGAGTCAATTTGTCGGAGGAGTACCTTGTTAGTGCTTACCTTGCTGGCTTGAAGATGGAAACACAAATGCATGTTAGAATGTTTTAGCCTAGGAACATAAGGCATTGCTTCATCATAGGAAAGCTTTATGAATCTGCTCATCCTAAGAAAAGTTTTAGTCATTCTGTTGGTGGATCTAAGCCTTTTGGAGGCATTAGCAAGAACAGTTTTCCATCTAAGAAGGATCTTAAAGTAAAATATGAAGGAATTCTTGGAAACAAGCCTAAAGATGGAGTAGTTGGGCTTAAGAAATTCCTTATAAGTGAAGAGATGAATGAAAGAAGGGCTAAGGGTCTATGTTACTTTTGTGATGAGAAATACACGCCTAGACATCACCTTAAACACAAAAAAACTCAGTTGTACATGTTAGAGATGGATAAAGATGGTGAGAATGTGGAAGATGATGCTAATTCTTCTTATAGAAAGTTTTAATTTTAATCAATATACTATAATTAAAGTCGAATCCCTCTATCATATGTGTCATCATCTTAACTATGCCACGTAGGCATTTTAATTTTTCCATTTACCTCTTTGCCCTTTGTTAATTTAAGTATTTACAATCTTTATATAATAATATATACAATTATATTTAGATATCTTAAATTTTGGCAAGTTGATTTCGGAGTCTTATCCATTATGGAAAGTTTTTATTAAATATAATAATGTTACTAATATTACTAATATGTAATTATATTTAGAGATCTTAAAATTTGGCAAGTGATAGAAACCTAATCTTTATTATTAAATATTTTTTAAAATTAAGAAAATAATATTAATTTTTGTAAAAAATATTAGGAACATAATTATTATTTTTGAATTATTTTTAAATAATTATTAATATTTAATTAATAATATTAAATCTTATATTATTAGTTCATTAGTCATTACTATATAGTGTATACTAAAGTGGATGTTAAAATAATATTTAAAACTATTCCACATTGAATTACACCGCCTATCTTTTTTAAATCAATTTTATTTTTTGAAAATTAATTAGATAATTATTTTTATATATTAGTTTTTTTTATGGATAGGCTAGTTTATACGATAAGATACATATCGTTTTTAATAAGATATGTTTATTTTTTTAATATCAATTTAATCAAATTTACAAATAAATAATACAATAATTTTATAAATCCGTGCAAGACACGGGAACTTAGGCTAGTATATATTTATCCTGGAAGTCTACCATCTTTTTGTCTTGGAAGTCTACTTCTTTTATCTTTATCCTGGATGATGCTAATTCTTCTTATAGAAAGTTTCCATTTTAAGGCTCGGGAAATCAAAATAACTATTTCTAAGGCCAAGATCCCTGACAACGATGCTAAAATTTGACTGGCTAAGAATCGTTGATGCCAAATCGAAAATAAATCCCTATTTACTTTACTAGTATTGCAAGCAAGTCAGGGTCGTACCCAAAAGACAATTGTATCTAAGTAATTGTTATTACCAACTCAGTAGTAACAAAAGGGCAGATTTTGGAATTGTAATTCTAAAACTAGGGAATTCAAGAATTAAAGCAAGTAAAGGTTGAGTTTGTATTCAATTAGGGAAAATAATCATATTCAAGCATCCACTTTCATCATCAAGTTATTGATCATTGATTCAAACAAGTTATTCCCTTTGGTTATTCATATCCTGATCATATATATATCATGACAATGAAACAAGCAAACTTAATATCCAAATAACACATGAAACGATCTGAATCACATGGAGCTTTAAAATGGAAGCATCCAAAGAAGAAAATCTCAATTGAGATCTCTTTTAAAAGTGACGTTTAGATGTAAACCTTTCATTTAAAAGGTTGGATAAGAACTCGGTTCTAAAGACATTAAAACACTTTTAAATTTTAAAAGGATGCTTTTAGCTCTGATATTATAATTGTAACACCCTCAATTTCCAACCGAGGATGCTACCACCAATGAAATCGGATTTTAAAATCCAAAGCCACCCGATCCTAAGGTAGCACAACACAAATTTAAATATGAACAAATATATAGAATATTCATTTATCAATATTGAAAATCTTATTAATTACAAAGTAATTGTTTTTAGAAGAAAACGACAGTAGAATACAATTTAATCATACATGTGACCCATATAAATTCGTAGTGTAAAAACACCACCATTATAAAGTTCTTCCTTCAATGTGTCATCTCCTCTTCGACAGTCTTCACGTGAGCTCAAGTACCACCTTTGGATACGTTGCTCTGAGGATGAATCCTTCCTTTTCTCGCATTGTCTAATCTTCAACTTTAGTTCCTGGGTAACATTCCTTTGTTGTCTGATGTTTCCAAAAAGAAAGAGGAGGGAAACACCAGGCAAAAGTGCAGAACAAAAAAGAAAGGTGAACGAGTTAGGATTAGAAAGTGGAGAACAAATTATAGTCGGACGATGACTAAACACGTTGGTGCCGAACTCCAAATTATAGTCGGACGATATTTAACGGTTAGTACTTCTATCAAAAGAGAAAGGGATATGAGTATCCAAAGGTAAATGGGACATCACGAGAGTGTGATCACATCAGAATAGAAAAGAATACAACTTCCAAGACAAAATAAATATCTCGGGAGTATGATTCCAACAAAAAGAAAATAATTACGAAGATTCTTTAGAGGTAGACACCATGAGAATGGGGTTCCATCAAAAGAAACAAAGTTTGTGAGAACATTATTGTGTCACAACATTAATTTGAGAAGTCTTTATTGATTAGTCAAACATCTAATTATTTTAGTTAATGACTTTTAGATGTGGTACCTGTACCTCAAAGGAGACTGGGCCAACAAAATAGATGAAATAGAATTCCCAAGTACCAAGCTTGTGTTATATTATTCCACAATTGTACTTTTAATTCAGTATTACGAAGATGTAAACTGAAAAAAATCCAAGCCTCTTTCATCAAGGTTATACAAGTCTTTTTCATCCTACGTGTTCAGGTGTATTTCATCCTGAGTATTCATGTCTCTTTCATCCTGAGAGTTCACTTATAGTAAAAACTCTCACTCAACCAACTGGTTGAATAAGAGAAAATCATTCCCTCCGTATAAGAGTTGAAATGTCTTTTATGTTTTATTGATTTCACATGAACTACAAGCAAGTAGAGACTTTAAGATATTCTATTTTAATTTCTAGACTCTAACTTATCAGCCTAAGAATAAGTAAACAATGAAACAAACAAGAGACCAACAACTTATTTGGAGCAACACAACAATATATCTCAAACTTCACACGTTCAACAATTGCCCTAAAGATCAGTGAAGGTTGAACCTATTTTCTAATCATATTTATAGTGATCTGACCAAACCCGATCATATCATACTTCGTAAATAAGATATTCTCTTATTTAATCAGATCGCTAGAAGTAGATTTACAATATCTAGATCTTTTCTATCCATAGAAAGTATCTTATTGTTTTACACAATCTTTTGGAGAATAATTGAAAATCCTTTCTTCGTCTTTATCTCCAAGTAATAGACTCATCCAGTTGTCAAATCTTCGTGAATCAAAACTTTTCTCAAAGGATTGACACGATTTCCAAATATAGGATCATTATTCGCGCATACACTGATGTTCCCTCACTCTATCGCGCTCATATCTGTGCTTGCTTATTTCTGCTTTCATATTTCTCATCCAATTTGTATACTCTGTGAATACTATGGAACACACAATTTATCAGTTGTGATTGAGTTTGTGATTATCAAAACACAAAAGGATGATTAGTATTGCCGCTCCCTAAAGTCGTTCCTTCGCACAAACGCTGTCGGACATAGCTTGCTCAAGCCCTTATTCTCTTCCTTGGTTCCATTGTTCCTTGCTATGCCTGTGATACCTTTAACACTTAAGCAAAATGCATAAAATTTATCATCACTATAACCTAGCTAATTAATGTTCCAACATAAAAAATTAACCCACCACTAAAATCACTTCAACTCACCCGGCCCGGCCAAGTCAGCCGATTGAGAGAATTCAAACATGTCTCAAAATAAAAGCTCAATTGTATATATTACTGTGATCTCCAAAGCATAAAGAATCATTCCAGGCCACCACAAAAGCATGGGTGCTTCCAAAACCACACCTCCTCTATACTCTCTCCTCCTCTTCCTTGCGCTTCTTCTCGTAACATCAACCGCCGACGACTCCGACCCTCAGCTCTACCACATCTGCTCGTCAGCCTCCGCCGCCTCATCATCAAACCCATCCAAGCTCCTCCGCACGCTCTCCACCAAAGCCGCCTCCACGGGATTCGCCACAGCCTCGTCCGAGGACTCCTCCTCGTACGGCCTAGCGCTGTGTCGAGGGGACGTCTCGCCGTCCGGCTGCAAGTCCTGCCTCTCGGGAGCTGCCACGGCGCTCGTCGACCTCTGCCCGAAAAGAACGGCGGGCATCGTCTGGTACGACGACTGCCTCATCAAGTAGTCGGGCTCGGACTTCTTCGGGCAAGTCGACTACGAGAACAAGTTCTACCTCTACGATTGCAGGAGATGTCTTGATGAGGCGGTTAGTGAGTTGGGGAGTTGCTGTCAGGGTAAGCAAGGCGGGAGGGTTGTGGGCGGGAGCTGTAATTTTAGGTATGAGATTTACCCTTTCCTCAACTCTCCATCTAGTTAATTAATCAATTAACAAATGATTCCACGTTTACGGTTTCGTACGTTCCGCGTGTGATTATTAATAATAAAGAGCTTAATTATATATAGCATGTAAGCTCCATACTTGATAAAGAACTATATTCTCATGAATGCAATCTGCTTTACTATTCTCGGGGTGCTCTTATATATAATTTTCTTCTGTTTATACATATTAATTCACTTATTCAGGTTGATTGTTGAAGGAACAATCACATGGTCGAGTGATATTTAATATCCGAAGTTGGTCCTGGCCGGCAACCAAACGGGGCCTTAATGCATAAACTCCTATGATCTAAAATTGTAGAAATTTGAGAAAAATGTGTTTAACTAAATTTTGAACATTTGAAACTAAAAATGTGTTTGCTCCCTTAAGCGTGCAGCGTGCTAATATTACAATAATGACCGGCCGGAACAAGTGTGAATCTATGCACTTGTGCAGCTTGGATGGTCCACAGTCAGCCGTACGTTAGTGAAGGATGACGACACTGACCATTCTGCGTTCTCGAAGATGTGGAATGGCAAGTGTTCAATTTTACTTGGACAGTATTTTTTTGAAATAAAATAAATAAATATTTAAAGTCATCGTTTGTTAGGTGAAAAATATAAAGGCGAAATTGCATTTATGTCCCAAAAATAGTTCATAAAATAAAATATACCCACTTCTAGATTAAATAGTAAATAGTATCCTTTTGGGTATTTTGTACAATAAAAACCTTAAACTTTTGTGTTTTTTCATTTTCTCTTAATTTGAAAAAAAGATATTTTTTTATAAAACTAAATATAATATAAAACTATTTTAAATGGCATTCCAAAGATCAAATTCGAAAGTAATAATTCAATTGAAAATCAAAGTCTGATCCCTTCTTAATTAATTCCATTCCTTGACTTGTCATGAAACCCGTGAATGATTTCAATTCTCGCCTCCTCATCGCCACCGACCTCTACGACTCTAGTACTCTCTTCGACCACCTTCGCCGCCTTCTCCGAGTGCCCCCCCCCCCCCCCCCCCCCCCCCCCCCCCGCGCTTGCTCTGTCTTCTCCCATATCGTCTCCGCCCTCGCTCACTTCTACTGTCAAGGTGTCGCGCACGTCACGTGAAGTTGGAGAGCATCCTATGCAACTCCCACGACCGGCTCAAGCTCTGCGACTTCGGCTCTACCGAGTGGTTCATCAATGCCGATAGGAATGATCGCCATGTGCGGCGGCGGCATACCGTACTAGCTATGTGGCACCATAAGTGTTGACCGGGAATAGTGAGAAGGTGGACGTTTTGGAGCGTCAGCGTGATTTTGTATATAAACTCCATTGTGATCTTCTTAAAATTCTGTTCACATTCCTTCTTTTTTAAAAAAATTCTGTTGTGATCTTCTTAAATTGAATAATATTTATTATATTTTCTTGCAATACAATAATCTAAATACATTTAAGAATTTTTTTAAGTGAAAATTTTGAAAATTTGGGTATGTATGCAATTAATTTTGGCATTTAATTAATTTTTTTTAGACATTGATGCAATTTTTTTGGACATTGATGCAATTTTTTTAAAAAGAAGGTATTTTTGTCATTAGAATTTTTTTTTGGGCATTGACTACTATAAACACAATTAGTTTAACTAGTTGAATACCATGTACAAATAACGGTCATATAATTTAGAATATTTAATGTAATTTATAATTTTTTATGCACAAGTTAAAAAAGTTGGTGTTGGGCCTCTCCAAAATCCAACCCAAGAGGATAAGGCGAAATCAAGAAAGGATGGCCCATGATGGCCGGATCGATGGAGGGGATGATGGTGCAAAGAGATCGCCACGAGAATCCAAGGAATTCCGACGACAAACACCACGCAACTGACCCGTCTTCAACTGGCTGGATCTTCCTCGTCCGAACTCGTAATTGAGTGATTCCAATTCAAGAAGTTAGATCTCTGCGTTAAGTTTAACCCCTTAAAATTTCAGACCTAGATAATGAATGGATTCAAAGATATGTCGATTTTACTATGGGGATGCGGGAACCACCAAGATGGATGATGGATCGAAATGGGGAGAACAAGGGGATATGGATACTTGACTAACTTGGATATGACTCACCAAGCTCTCAAACAAACTAAGATGCCCAAATTTTCGGATATTACTCACCAACAACTTGAACAACGAGAAGTGAATGAACGAAATACAAGAACAAGAACTTGAATTGAAATTGCAAGGGAAAGTAAGCAACAAGAGAGTATTTTCGTCCAATCTAAGAGAAGAGTGAAGGGAGGTCCGGCCATATACCTAAACAAAGCCTCACAAAATCAGCCCCCTCACTTAAGGAAATTACAAAAGTTAACCCGAAATCCCGAAAACTTATAAAGTGTCCTCAACCGTAGAATTGTCACTTAGAACCGTGAAACAACAAAAGGCTCTAACCATCTTCAATAAACTCTCTCGGAAAGCTACACCCCTTGAGCTCCTCTTGAACTTGAAATAGAATGGCCTTAGCTCGGGATCGCGTAATACGACCTAAATAAGGCGATGTAGTTCCTTGAGCCTTGGCACCATCGAGTCCGAAATCCACCTTAGGCAAGGGCGCGCCACCATCCAAGCTTGTTGGCGCATCTAGGCTATGTTGAGGCTCCTTCAAGTGTTGCTCCTACAAGTGTTCCGACGTGTACTCCATAGTTCGCTCGGATGTCGATAGAATCCTATCATCCTCCTCCCCTTTAAAAGGGTTCGTCCACGAACCCAGCTGAACTACAAACAAGTCAACACACAAACGTCCTTTCCAAGCACAACATGATATGACAAAATGTAAGCACAAGCTATGCCACATTTCTTTGCAATCCTACTTGTATGGTACATGACAAAGCTATCCAAAATATGAGAATAATTCAGCCAAGATGTCAAGTTATGAGATAAAAGTAAGGAAGAAGTGTGACTTCCCCGAACAGCATGCACATCCTAGCTTGGGACAGTTTTCAGCTCCGAATTGTTTAAGGTCGTTCTCTGAGCTCAAAACTCCAAACTGAGAGATTCTATGTCCCAGATTGAGATAAAGGAGTCTACTTCATTTCCTCCAAATTTGAGCGTCATTCGACTACTGAGTTGTAAGATACACCATTTTTGCCAAGGTGATGCAGATTTATCCGAGAAGGAAGTTTCACTTTCCTCTTTCGGGTTGACGGATTCGGCACACGGGCTGAGGCTCTCACGCACATAGCCCTTATCAAGGAGCTCTTGAACTTGCCGTTGAATTCCCTTAGTTTCCTCCGGATTGGCTTGATAGGTTGGACGGTTCGGTAGAGTGGCACTGGGGACAAAGTCGATTTGATGCTCGATTTCCCTAAGCGGTGGTAGTCCCGGTGGCACCTCTTCTTGGAAAAGCTCCTCAAATTCCTGCAAAAGAGTAAATATGGAAGGAGGAAGATCAACTAATTCTTGGGAAGATAAATAAGATTCTTGAAAAATAAGTAAAACGCTAATGCCACTTCCCTTGAAAGTATGAAGAATCTCCTTCGGTTTGGCAAAAAGCAAGGGCGTAGAAGGGCCGCCTAGAGCTAGCTTCTTGTCCTTCTTTCCGTCTTGAAGCTCATGCTTCTTCCTTTGCTCCTTCGCTGCGTGGTCCAACATGATTTCATGGGGGGTCATCGGGTGCAACGTCACCTTCTTTCCCTCCATTTGAAAGTGATACTCGTTGGAGACGCCATCATGAATAGCTCCCTTGTCATATTGCCAAGGGCGACCAAAAGAAGATGACAAGCGGTCATCGGCACCACATCACACTCCACCTCATCCTTGTAAGGCCCTATAGAAAAGCAAATATGAGCCCTTTCCTTGACTTGGATCGTGGCATTAGAATTCAACCAACACAAAGGGTAAGGTAAAGGTTGAGGAGTAGTACTCAAAGAAAACCTATCCACCACCTCTTGACTTATAATATTGCAACATGAACCGCTATCAATAATTACACTACATACCTTATCCACGATCTTACATCGAGTGTGAACGATAACTTCTCGTTGACTAGGCCTGGTGGTATTCTTCGTCATGAAAAGTGTTCGTGGGACCACCAAGCACTCTCCATCCTCTCGTGTCTTCTTGAGCTCCCCCTCTTGAGGTACTTTTGTCCTCTCATCCAACGACTCCTCTTGATTAGCGCTTTGTAGGACACTTGGTAGAGCCCCCGTTTGAGGCACATGTGGTCTATCATCTCAGTTGCACACTTGGCTCTCCAAATCAGTCAACCTAGTTCCCAAAGCCTCAATGGATTGTTGCAAGGATTGTTGCATGGTTCTCAACATGGCAGCCACCGAACTAGTGGACGTCTCCTCAACTTGTTCCTTATTCTTGTCATCACCTACACTTGTCATTGTAAAAACAAGGCGAAGATCAAGGTATAGAGGTCACACCAATTAATCACCAAGACTTGCCCGAGATGAAAATCCGACAAGTTGCATGTAGGCAAAAACAACAAAGGCAACAAAGAGAGAATTCACCACACACTAGCTAAGGAAAACAATGCTAGGAAGCTACTAAACCACCAAGACTCAACACCAAGTATTTCGAAATTAATTAATTAATTTTTTGTTTGTTTTGGGTAGGCCTTTGCTAGGCACTACTAGAAGACGACTTTTGTAGGCCTTTTCTAGGCACTACAAGATGACTACTCTTTCCGTGCCCGACCCCTTATTAGCTTTACGCTGCCGGGCAAGATTTTTTCTAGTCTTTAATCTTTCTTTCTGTGCCTGGCCCCTTATTAGCTTTACGCTGCTGGCAAGGTTTTTCTGATTATTCAACAAAAGATTTCAAGACACTTAAACACAACACAAGATGTCTCGTCTCGGTGTCGTTCCCGTATCCTAGCACCGCAACCAACAACAAGAATGTAATGAAAACAAACAAGGATGGTTTGGGACCTCCTTCACACGTTTTTTTCTTAGCAAAATTCGGCAAAGATCAATTCATTTCAAGCACTAAAGGAAGGCTTTAATCAAGCAACAAATGCACCCTTTCAACTACCAACTTTTGATAACTCTTTTGGGTGTTCTATTGGAACGTTTTTTGAGCATGGTTTGTAGCCATGACTGAACACACACTCGGCCAAGAAAACCACAAGATCAAGACAAAGCAACGACCACAACAACACACAACAAGGACACTATGGTCGCACATAACAACACAACGCAGCCAATAAAGAGTTCGAACCTAAAACCTTGCAACAAGGAAATTCAAGGTCGGAAAAAGGTTTAGATGGCGATACCTTCGCGTGGCTCTGATACCACTTGATGGCCGGATCGATAGAGGGGATGATGGTGCAAAGAGATCGCCACGAGAATCCAAGGAATTCCGACAACAAACACCACGCAACTGACCCGTCTTCAAATGGCTAGATCTTCCTTGTCTGAACTCGTAATTGAGTGATTCCAATTCGAGACGTTAGGTATCTGCGTCTAGTTTAACCCCTCAAAATTTCATACCTAGATGATGAGTGGATTGAACGATATGTCAATTTTAGTGAGGGGGTGCGAACACCACCGAGATGGATGACGGATCGAAATGCGGAGAACAAGGGGATATGGATGCATGACAACTTGTATATGACTCACCAAGCTCTCAAACAAACTAATATGCCCAAATTGTCGGATATTACTCACCCAACAACTTGAGCAACGAGAATTGAAGGAACGAAATACATGAACAAGAACTTGAATTGAAATTGCAAGGGAAAGTAAGCAACAAGAGAGTATTTTCGTCCAATCTAAGAGAAGAGTGAAGGGAGGCCCGAAAATTAACCCGTAATCCCGAAAACTTATAAAGTGTCCTCAACCGTAGAATTGTCACTTAGAACTGTGAAACAACAAAAGGCTCCAACCATCTTCAATAAACTCTCTCGGAAAGCTACACCCCATGAGCTCGTCTTGAACTTGACATAGAATGGCCTTAGCTCGGGATCGCGTAATACGACCTAAATAAGGCGGTGTAGTTCCTTGAGCCTTGGCACTATCGAGTCCGGAATCCGCCTTAGGCAAGGGCGCGCCACCATCAAAGCTTGTTGGCTCGTCTAGGGTATGCTGAGGCTCCTCCAAGTGTTGCTCCTCCAAGTGTTCCGACGTGTGCTCCATAGTTGGCTCGGATGTCAATAGAATCACATCAGCCCAGGTTGCTCATTATCGAAAAGAATCGAAGAAACAGTCAAGGGAAGGCGGAAATCTCGGACTCCATAATCACCCAACTCAACGGCTACCTCATTAACGATAGGAGCGAAATGTTCGGGATATGCCAGGAGTTTCAGCCAACGGTCAGAATGGAGGAGGAAGCTATAAAATAAGAACGAGGCGAAGATAGAGGGGCATGAACAACCACACTAGAAATCAACACTTGTATTCAAAGTCATTTGCAAACACTCGATTCGTTTCAGTCTAGTCATTCCATTTCGCTCAAGTGCTAGTTTGTGTTAACAAAAGATTCATTCACAATCACGATCATAATACGAGTCCTACTATTTTTTTGCTCTTATTCTCTTGTCTTTTATCTTGCTTTACGACTTACTTGTAGCGAATAACGCGTTGTAAACTTTCTTTGGTTAGGATTCCCGCATCTTAGTAGGTAACACGTAGGTGTGATTATCCTTCCCAAAACAATTGGCGCCCACCATGGGGCCCTAGCCAAAAAGAAGTCACGCTAAAGGAGCTACAGATTCTATCAACGAGATGGAAGGAATTCAAACTACTTACAACCATTTAGGAAATCCTGAAAACAACGAGATCAACGAGGAAGCAAATAATCAAGGTGCTGGAAACACTGATGGAGTTGGGAATGTAGATGGAGTTGGGAATATAGATGGAGTTGATCATGGTTCCGGGAACACCAACGACAACCCTACCACTTCAGCAGAGCGAGGAGTAGGAGGGGGTGACTTCGACGTCATCATGGAGATTCACGCAACGATGATTTCCCTCCAGAAAGACTTGAAAAACCAAAAAGAGGCTAATGTTAAATTCACCGAGTTATATGAAAGGCAAATCGAGACTTTGACTAATGAGCGTAATTTGCTTCGATCTCAGGTACAATCAGCTCCCAATCGACCGCGCGGAATGGACGTGGTAGATGGAATCGCTAGACGGTTAGACATGGATGATCCAAGTCTCGTAACATCTGACGTCGTCAGACCGATAACTGGGTATCAGGTAAATGGTAGTTCATTAAGGGCAGTATGGGAAGATGTTGTGGTCTCCCAATTACGGGAACACCTCAAAGCTCTAGAGGCCCGAATCACTCAAGTCCCGGGAGCACCTCAACCGATAGCAATTGAAAGAAGGGATGGCTACACCGATTCTCCCTTCGTACCTGCTATTGCAAGAGTTGAGATCTCCCGAAAGTATCACATCCCCTACGTACCTAAGTACGAAGCGGTAACAGATCCTGATCAACATATAGGAGCATTCAAGCAGGCTATGAACATTAGCACAATTCCTTTTGACATGAAGGAGATTGTTATGTGTCGTTGGTTCGGGAACACATTATCCGGACCCGCACTCAATTGGCGCTCTCATTTACCTCTTGGAAGTATTTCATCTTTTGCTGAGTTCATTGACAAGTTCAGGGTAAGGTTTGCAAGCAGTCGACACGCTAAGCAATGATCAAGCGACCTATACCACATTGTCTAGAAACCCGGCGAATCTTTGAAGACCTTCCTTAACCGCTACAACGCGGAGCTAGTGACCATAGAAGGATATGATGCCGCTACAGCCGTGGAAGCATTCTGAAGGGGCATCTCGGTTTGTAACCCTGAATTATATCACGAATTAAGTAAGTACCCTTGTTCAAACTTCAATGAAGTGCAAGTGGAGGCGTTAGCACCTGTGCGATTGGAAGAGGATGATCTCTTCGCCGAAAAAGCAATTAGCCCTCACCGTCCAGAACGAAGGCAAGGAAGGAGAGAACCTAGGCAAGGCAAGAGATATGAAAATCCCAGGCTACCTCCTAGACTTTCCCATTACAACTTCTGCATTGCGAAAGGAGGTAAGTGAACTATTATGCAGGGGGGACCTCAAAGATTTGATATCACAAAAAGCAAAGGAGCAGTTAGAGTGCAACAAAGGGAAAGCTATCCCTCCTCCAACTCCGAAGCATACTGGAGTGATCAACGTCGTCACCGGGGGATCTGAAATATGTGGTATAACGTACTCTGCAACAAAGAGAATTGCAAGGGATACTAGGAAAGAGTGTCCTAGAGTTCCTCCACGAACTGGTCACGACGTGATGCCAATTACCTTCGATGATGTCGAAGAAGAGAAAGTTCACCATGATTGCTTAATAATTTCTCTGACAATAGCAAACTTCCTTGCTAAAAGAATATTAGTTGATAACGGAAGTTCCACTAACTTGCTCATGTTGGATGCTTTGTACAGCTTAGGCCTTGGGATGGACAACATTGTTAAAAAATCTACGACTTTAGTAGGTTTCAGTGGCGAATCACGCAACACGTTAGGAGAAATATCTTTACCAACCAACGCAGGAGGAATAAATTACCAGGTAAAATTTCAAGTACTTGATTGCTCGTCACCCTTTAATGTCATTTTGGGAAGGCCATGGATACATGAGATAAAGGCTATTCCTTCCACTTAACATCAATGTGTAAAGTTCCCAATGCCCTGGGGAGTCCAAGAAATCAAGGGGAACAGAAATTAGCAAGAGAGTGCTACTCCGTGATGATGAAAGCAACGACTTGAAAAAACCTATAACTTGAAGCAAGGAGGAAGTCGTCAGATTAGAAATTAAAGGACTGTAGAGCAACCACTTACTAGGTAAAGCCGGAAACGCCAGAACTCGAAGAAGTAGCTCCCGACCCACTTGACCCATCAAGAAATATTAAAATAGGAGCAGACTTGGAGCCAACTTTACGTAGACAATTGGTGGAGTTCCTACCGTCCTACAGTGATTGCTTTGGATGGTCGAATGAGGAAATGGTGGGCAGTGATCCTAACGTGATCACACACGCCCTCAATGTCAACAAGAAAATGCCACTAGTAAAGCAGAAAAGGCGTAAGTTTGCACCCGAACGGAATCAGGTAATCAATGACGAGGTAAAATCTTTGCTTGAGTTTAGAAAAATTAGAGAGGTAAAATATCCTGATTGACTTGAAAATGTGGTAGTTGTAAAAAAGAAAAACGGAAAGTGGCGCGTTTGTGTAGACTTTACCAATCTAAATAAAGCATGCCCTAAAGATTTGTTCCCATTGCCTCATATCGATGCAATGGTGGACGCAACGGCAGGGCATGAGCTTTTAACTTTCATGGATGCGTTTAGTGGATATCATCAAATAATGATGCATCCCAACGATCAAGAAAAAACTGCATTCGTGACCAACCAAGGAACTTATTGTTACAAACTTATGCCTTTCGGATTAAAAAAAGCAGGTGCTACTTATCAGAGATTGGTTAATAAGATGTTTCAGGAAAAACTGGGGGATACGATTGAGGTGTATATTGACGACATGCTAGTCAAGTCACTTAAGGCGGAGGACCACATTAAACACTTGAAGGACACGTTCCAGATCCTACAAAGCTACAAAATGAAGTTGAATCCGACAAAATGCTCTTTCAAAGTTACATCAGAGAAGTTCCTCGGATACATAGTGATGCAAAGAGAAATTGAGGCGAGTCCGGACCAGATCAAAGCAATAATGGAGTTACAGTCACCAAAGTGTGTCAAAGACTTCCAGAAGTTGACAAGGCGAGTAGCAACATTAAACCAATTCATATCTCGATCATCAGACAGAAACAAGTTGTTCTATGATATCTTGAAGAAGAACAAGTCCTTTGAGTAGATGGAAGCACATGAAGAAGCTTTTATAGAATTTAAAAATTATTTATCTAACCCGCATGCACTTTCCAAACCCAAGCCAGACGAGAAGCTGTATGTATACTTGGCTGTAACCGAAGTAGCTGTAAGTGCCGTCTTGATCAGGGAGGAGAATGGAGACAAGTTGCCCATTTACTACGTAAGTAAAACCTTGCTTGTTGCGGAAACCAGGTATTCACCCGTAGAGAAACTTGTATAGTCTTTGGTAATGGCTTCGATAAAGTTACGCCCTTATTTTGAGAGTCATTCTATTATCGTGAGGACTAACTATCCAATGAAGAGTATCATGTTGAAACCAGAACTATCAGGTCAGTTAATGAGGTGGCTGATCCACCTTAATGACTACGACATTGCTTATGAGCCGCAAAAGCAATGAAATCTCAAGCCTTGGCGGATTTTGTGGTCGACCTCACTCCTACAACTTTGGAAGACGAAAGTCAAGACATGTTACATGTAACAGGTTCAGGTGGTGGAAGCAAGTGGCTAATGCATACGGACGGAGCATCGAATCAGATATGCGTAGGACTAGGGGTAGTCATGAAGTCACCAATGGGGGATAGGATAGCCCAGGTTGTTCGATGTACGTTCAAAGCCACCAACAATGAAGCAAAGTATGAGGCGCTTATAGCAGTGTTACTTATTGCTAAAGAATTGAACGTGCAAGAAATTGAGGTAATTTGTGATTCGTTACTTATTGTGAATCAAGTTACGAACTCATATGTTGTTAGGGATTCAAAGATGAAGGCGTACTTAGACAAAGTCCAAGAAATCATTAAACACTTCAAGCATTTTGAGATAAAGCAAGTTCCTCGGGATGCTAACACGCAAGAAGACAACTTAGCCAACCTCGGATCGACAATTGACCCAAGAGAGTACGACAAGATACCCTTCGTGTACCTTGATGCGCCTTCTATAATCAAAGAAGCAGACATGTTTGAGATCCGAGGTCCTGATGAAGACGCTTCATGGGTAACTCCTTACGTAAGATGGTTACGAGATGGGATCCTACCAGATGACAAGGAAGAGGTTCGACGACTTAAAGTAAAAGCTTACACTTTCTCTATTAAGAATAACATTCTGTTAATGTGGATGTCATCAGGGGTATACGCGCGATGCGTAAGAGAGGAAGAGGTACAGGAGGTTTTACAAGACATACACGATGGAGCATGCGGAAATCATACAAGGGGTCGCAACTTGGCGAGGAAGGCGAGCAGGATGAGTTATTACTGGCCCACCATGAACAAAGACGTAGTGGAGTTCGCCCGCAAGTGTGACGTCTGCCAGCGTCATGGACCTATGCCGCATCAACCATCGAAGTTACTACATCCCATAACCTTCCCTTGGCCATTCATGAAATGGGGAATGGATATTGCAGGAAAACTTCCTCCAGCTTCAGGACAATGCGTCTACATCTTAGCAATGACCGACTACTTCTCTAAATGGATTGAAGCCGAAGCTTTCAAAGAAGTCAAAGACACCCAGGTCATTTCCTTCATAAAAAGAAATATCCTGAGTAGATTTGGAATACCATCCACCATCGTGTGCGACAACGGATCTCAATTCATCAATGACAAAATGAGATCATTTTTCCAGCAATACGACATTCAGTTGGTGATGTCAACACCACGTTATCCTCAAGCCAATGGTCAGGCAGAAGCAAGCAACAAAGTAATCATCAACAACTTGAAGAACGACTCAAGGAGGCTAAGGGAAGATGGACAGATGAAGTACCCCTTATTCTGTGGTCAGATCGAACAACCCCCAAGACTGCTACAGGGCATACACCTTTCTCCTTAGTCTATGGATGCGAAGCTGTGTTACTAGTAGAGGTAACTTTGCCCACAATTCGATATGGACTTACTACCGAAGAGTCAAATCTACATGTCTTGTTACATCATCTAGACACGGTCGACGAGTTGCGAGATGAAGCATCAGTTTGTATGGTGGCATATAGACAGGGGTAGCTCGGAGTTACAACAAACGTGTTAATGCAAAGGCGTTCCAAGTAGGAGATTGGGTATTAAGGAAAGTCTTTCAAAACAAGCAAGAGTTGAATGTTGGCAAACTAGGAGCCAACTTGGAAGGGCCTTATCAGATTACGAAGATTGTAGGACAAGGGGCCTACGAGTTAATATCACATGATGGGAAGACGGTCCCTAGAAGATGGAACGCGATGAATTTGAAGTTGTATCACTTTTAAACCAACAAGTCGCAATAAGGTATATAGCACATACTTCATCCTTTTCATATTATGTTAATACATCTTTTTACACGCACAACATGACAAACAGTCTTAAAAAAACTATCAAGGGATGCCTTGTGACATTATAGGCCAAAACATAGACCCTCGCCTTACAATCAGGTAACGTTGTGCACACAACGACTAGTCAAAAGATGCAAGAGATGAGAACAGTTAAAGCAAACTCTGGAGCAAGAGGAGTTTCACGAGATGTGTGTAATCAATTCACAACTTTATAGGGCACAAGTATTTACATTTTATTACATTATTCTCTCTCTCTCTCTCTCTCAACATCTTACACAAAAAGCGCTATTATTACATGATTCTATTAGAGTTACTAGCAATATTCTTAGAACACGTTGATCCTCCTTCCATAGTAGCAAACCTGTATCACCTGCAAAGAAGACAAAAAACAAAGATCCAAAACCATACAAATACTAGGGCAACATTCATAAACACAATATAACCCCTATAAAACCAGCAAGGGGTAAAAATTGTCCACACCAAGGCCCAAAAACGAGCGGCCATAAAAAAAGTGTTTAAACCCCAACCCACTAGGGGTAGAGAAACGTTTAGAGAGTAAAAAGAAACAAGAGAAAATCATTCTTTAGAAACTCCTTCGGCAGACTTCTGGTTCTCCATCTCCACTTGTGCTACTTCTTTGGCGACAAAAGCAATGTCGTCAACAACCGAAGACTTCTTGGTTGCAATTACTTCATCACAAAACAAGCTCTCGAACAGCTCTTTCTCCTTCACTGCATCCCAAGAGGTATGCTTCCCAGCTGCGAATTCCTCCATCATCTCCACCCGAGCTCTACACGACCAATAGTCTGCGGTATCCTCGATCTCCTTAGCAAGAGCAGTTTCTTTAGCTGAGGAAACTACGAACTTCTCCTTCCACTCTCTGGACTCCTTTGACGCCTTCTCAAGACCATCTAATAGATCTCGTACTTTCTTCTCTAGAGAATTCTTCTGATGCCCTAGTATGGTACTTCTGTCTTTTTCAAGTTGGAGGCTGATTTTGCTCTGAGCCAGTTGATCCGGTAAATCTTTAAAAGGCTTCAAAAGCAGAAAGAGAAAGTTGCAAACCCTAAACAAAAAATTAGAACATCATGTATAAGGTAAGAGGTGAATTACAAAGCAATAACAGATTATAAAATCAAACCTGCCACTAAGCCGCAAGGATTTCGCCAAAGAATTCCGGATTGGTTTTCCTCGCCTCCAGAGCAGTTCACATGGAGAGGTGCTAAGGAGCTCAAACACTTTTCTGCCGCCATGTCTAGCAACATCATCGTCTTTGGAAGATAACAAAGATTCGAACCAGCTTTCTTTTTAGGAGAGAAAACCCTAGCCTCAGAAGATTTCTTAGGGACGGAGACCGCTAATGAAGTATCATCAGTTGATGCCGATTCAGCTTTTCTCTTCTTTCGAGCTTCTACTCGTTCCATGGTGGTAAGTGTAGTGGTGGAGCGAGTGGTCCTAGAACCTGATAACATGTAGATAAAGAAGTTACGAAGAAGTAAAGACGATAACATAAGGAGCGAAGTAGGGATATAGCATACTCGACATCTCAGTGTTCTCTACGTCAGCAAAGCACGCCTTCACCAGCTTAGGATAAGACCTTTCCCCCAACGGAATAGCTTCAATTTGAGATATAACTTGGGCCGACACTTTGCGAGGTTGAGGAGAATCCAAATTTTCTGCATGCAAGATAGAAATAATCGACAATTAGAAGCGATTGAACAAAATAAAAGTGGTAAGGAGAAACACTACCTGTTGAACGCCATCGAGCTTTCAAGAATGTCAAGTCAATTCCCAAAGAGGATAGCTTTACGAAGAAAAATTTGTCAGCCCAGCCCCGGTCAGAATTGGAATTGTTAAAGATCAAGGCAGACTTGTCTTGAAAGGTTTTTAAGGTCAAGAGGCCAGGACCACCTTTGGAAAGGCGATAGTTATAGAAAAAGTCGACAACTTTGAAAGGGAGGCCGTGAGAGGAACATAGCAAGTCAACTGGCAACAACAACCTCCAAACCTGGGGAAGTGTTTTCCCGGGAGAGATATTAAGAGTGGTAAGGAAATCGATAACCAGTGGGAGAAAGGGAAACGATGACCGATGCGGAAGGGGTATTCATACAAGAAAACCCAGTCATCATCATAGAAAATCAACCCAAATTCCAGAGGGGGGAAGGAAAATTTCTACAGACGAGGGAAACCCTACGGAGAAAGCAAGGGTATGAGGATCCTCCGAAATGCTACTTCTCCGATGGAATGGGGTGAGAATTTTGGACGAAGTCAGAGAAGGGAGTACAGGTGGATCAAGGCAATGAGAAACAAGGGAAGAATTGGAAGTCGCCATGGCTGAAGGAAGAAGAGAAGATGAAGATGAAGAAACGGAGAGGAGGGAGACGTACCTAGACACCGAGAAGCGTAACTGAAGTCTTTGCATGCCATCATGACTGCTATAAATAGGGCACGATGGGACATGTCCTATGCATTAAAACTTCCAATGTGCTAGATCCAAAAACCCTAAAAATTTTGGAGGGAATTTTTCCGGGATTTTTGAGGGGGTGTTGTTGGGCCTCTCCAAAATCCAGCCCAAGAGGATAAGGCGAACCCAATAAAGGACGACCCGGGTTGGTCATTATCAAAAAGAATCGAAGAAACAGTTAAGGGAAGGCGGAAATCTCGGACTCCATAATCACCCAACTCAACGGCTACCTCATTAACGATAGGAGCGAAATCTTCGGGATATGCCAGGAGTTTCAGCCAACGGTCAAAATGGAGGAGGAAGCTAAACATAAAAACGAGGCGAAGATAGAGGGGTATGAATAACCACACTAGAAATCAACACTTGTATTCAAAGTCACTTGTAAACACTCGATTCGTTTCAGTCTAGTTATTCCATTTCGCTCAAGTGCTAGTTTGTGTTAACAAAAGATTCATTCGCAATCACGATCATAATACGAATCCTACTATTTCTTTGCTATTATTCTCTTGTCTTTTATCTTGCTTTATGACTTACTTGTACCCAGTAACGCGTTGTAAACTTTCTTTGGTTAGAATTCCCGCATCTTAGTAGGTAACACGTAGGTGTGATTATCCTGCCCAAAACAGTTGGATATAGGTTTTTTTGGGTGTCTTTGCTTCAATTCTTTTATCTTGAAAATGAAAACCATATTATACACTATTTTTGAGTATTTTATGTGATACACACGGAGAAATTTGAACAAAACTATATACTAAAACAGAACAAGAAATTCGCCACCTATATTGGCGAGAAGGGCAAAATAATAGTTTATATTCACATAAAAACATTAGAAAAACACTAACTCTAATTTAATATCAATATAATTTGTAATACAAAGAATATATCAAAATATGCATATAAAAGAAATCTGTAACGCATATTATATCTATACATATACCATAAAAATATTTTGCATATCATATAAATAAAATATTTTTATATAATTGATAATTATATAAGAATATCAAACATATAGAAAGAAAATTATTTATATACAAAATTATATAAATATATTACCTATTTTTTTACAATTTCTTGGATGTATGCAAGAAAAATATAAGTTATTAATATGGAATACTATGTATAAAATTATGTGTAAATTTAATTTTATTTGTCCAAGCAATTGTAAAAAATTATGTATAAAATTAAAAGAAAATATTACATACTTGTTGAGTTGGTTTTAGGAACTCACGTTCATTAACACTAGAACAACGTCCTCAGTTTTGATAATGACTAACACCATGAGAACTTATGCTTATTGCCAAGTATTTCAGTTTCACAGGTTGTGTGTCGCTAAGCAAACTCACAGAGAAACAAGTTACCAAGATATGGGAACTTATGCAATGAAAAGATGTATGCAACCAACCTCAGAAGTGAACAAGAGTTCCTAAGAGATAGGAACTCAATGAACCAAAGTTCCGACACTTTGGGAACTAGAAAAGAAGAACATGATTCCCTTGAAATCCAAGAGAGTTCCCAAGACAAGGAAATCGAGAAGACGAGAGTTCTCTTTGGATGGGAACCAGTGCATGCGTGAAAGTGACATCTCAGCCTATTTTAGGGATCCTGTCTCGATCTGACAAAAGGGTGTCTCAGGCTTCAGACTTGAAGCAGGTTGAAGACAACCATCCAACGGTCCGATGTGATCCAAGAGTTGACAATTCAAATATAAGGATCAAACTTGGAGAGTAAGGCAAAAAGGATATTAGGAAAAGTACCTCAAATGAATAAGGGTTTCTCATCACGCCTATTTAAACCCTTCAATAGTGAACTTGCTCGATACTTTTCACAACTCAGAAATTCCAAACACAAGAGTGAAAGCTTAAGAGCTTATTAGTGAAGACCATCGCTTTGGTGAAAACTCCCCGGCGACGAGCTAATCTCGACGACAGTGGGATTCCTCTATAAGGGAATTGTCTCAGCTTGTTTTATTTACATGCATATTTACTTATTCTGCTGTTTGTGGGAACTGTCCAATATAGTTCCCATAACCGTTTTAACTAACCTTCGATCCAAAAATATAGAAAAAATATATATATTTATATATATAATTATAAAATATGTTATCTATTTTATAAAATTAATTGGATGCATTATTTGTCGTATTTTGTACGGATTTTTCTTACATAAAATATTAAAAATATTTTTTTTTGAAATATATAAATCATTCATGAAAAATAATCTTATGAATATTTAATATGGAAAACTTTGAAAATTTTAAAAATCACAAAACTGTAAAAAATTTCATATCCTTGTCATTGAAAAATAATAATTATTTTATTGACATTATGATTGAAATTAATATTAAAAACTTTATATTGTAAATAATTATGAAAAAATGAATAAAATTTAAGATTTATAAATTAGTTATATATGTGGGATTCAATGAATTAAAATATTATTAATTAAATTTTAACCAATCATAATATTTAGATAGATATGCATGGATCATATGGTTGACATGTTTAAATGTGAAGTTGAGAACTCAATAAAAAAGATATTAACGAAAGGTTTAGATAAGTGCCTAAAATATTATTATTTAAATACTGCAACAACAACATCTACCCCGGTGAAACCCTCTATGAGCGAGATCTGGGGGGTCGAGAGGTACGCACCCTTACCCCGACTCGAAGTCGGGAGGGTATCTACGGTGGGCCCAAAGCAAAAAGAGAAAAGGAAATGAAACAAAAGGGAGAAAACCTAATTTGACCAAAAAAAGGGAGAAAACCCGAAGAATAAAAATCGAGAGTGGGAAAATACTCTAGAAGAACCCAAAAAACTAAAACTAAAACAGAGAAAGAAAAGAAGAGAAATAAAAGAGCAAGGCACTCCCTCCAAGTCGTCACTACTAACGCTATGTCACTGTAATCATCTCACGCCATTGGTCCCTACACAAGGTCATATTTGCTTAGACTGCCAAAGCGGTGAGCTCTTGTTTTATGACTTCTTTCCAACTCTTCTTTGACATGCCCATCTCCTTAAGAAAGTTGCTCTCGATCAACCCTCCTATTCTTCGAATCGGGGCATCTGGTGGTCTTCTCTACATGTGCTCGAACCATTTAAGCCTCAGCTCTCTGAGCTTGTCACCTAAACTAGCCACGCCCACCTTGCTCCTAATCACTTCATTCCTCATCTTGTCAAGTCTTGTATGCCCGCACATCCATCTCAACATCCTCATCTCTGCCCACCTTTATTTATATTTACGGGAAAATATAAATAAAAATTATTTAATTAGAATCATTTAATTTTTAAAATCTCTTACAAAATCTATATAAAAAGGTAAAAACAATGTAAATTCTTATAATTTTTACCAAGTTCAATTCTATAAAAATATTTTAAAAATAAAAAATATAATTGATAAGAATTGCAAAAAAAAATATAAATAGAGATTGAGAGTTTGGTTCAAATGAAAGAAACTCTTTGTTGGGACGTTGTTGGGACCTCTGGTTCTAAACAACGGATCAATGATGTCATTCTCCGAGTTTTGATAATGACAAACACCATGAGGAACTAATGTGGTTTGTTCAAGTATTTCTAAGGAACGCAGGTACAGCCAAGAACTCCCATGAATGACCAAAATCACAAAAGCTCACAACGCAGAGTTTCCATCAAGGGAACTCTGAAGAGGAAAGTTCCCATAAAATGTGAACTCCCATGAATGATCAAGAGAACACAGGTTTACACAATGAAGAGTTTCCATCAAGGGAACTCTGAAGAAGACAGATTGATTCAAGAAGTTGACCTAGTTCAAACCAAAGTCACATGTGAAGAAAGTACAACTTGGGCATCAAGAAAAGGGCATTTTGGACACAATTGAAAGACGTGATTGCCCAAGCACACTTGGTCTATAAAGCCAAATGAATAGTACTCGGATTGAGTACTTCTCCCATAACTCACAAATACCCATACTAGAGAAAAGAGAAAGAAGAAGAAGAGAAGTCCACGGCGGCGATTATTTGATCTCGACGACGGTGAAGCCGAAGTTCTCAGGGGCAAGGGAACTGAGAAGTTGGTCAGGTTTGAGTTACTTGTATTTTGTTGTTGTGAGCTTAGGAACTCAGTTGAGAGGATTTACTAGTGTTACTAGAGTTAGGTAGAACTCGTAGGAACAGAGAAGTGTGAATCCGGCTGTTGTAACTAAGGAACAAAGCAATCAATATAAGTAAGTCATTCAAAATCCTCCAAGCGGAGGTAGAGGTTTACCCACACAACTAGTTGGTTGTAGTCGGGTTCCTCTATAAGGGAATTGCGTTCTTTACTGCCTTTAATACTTGCGCTTACTTTACTTCCGCTGCCTTGGGAACAGCTTAACAGCCAGTTCCCAAGCTCTTTGCTAATGGTTTACGATCCAACAATTGGTATCAGAGCGGGTTTGCTCTAGATTTTGTGTTACCATCGCAAGTATCAAATGGCTCAGGAACTTACTCAGGTAGGGAACAACACTAGTAAGCCGCCAAGGCTTATTACAGAAAGATTCAAAAGCTGGCAACGTGACATGAAGGATTGGATGCGTGGCCAGGACTACCAAGCCTGGTGTGTTATCGAGAGAGGGAACTTCGAAATTGATCCAGCTATAGTCAACGACCTCACCAAATGGGGACCCAACGAATACAAGTGTATGGAGGCCAACTACAAGGCCAAACAGTAACTGAAGAGGTCCATGTGCGTGCAAGACTGTGACAGGGTAGCAAATCTTGACACAGCTAAGAAAAAATGTGGGAAGCCATCCAACAAATGCACATTGGGAACTCAGATCTCCGAGAAGATCTTCAAATGAATGCAAGAAGGGAGTTCTTCAACTTCTAAATGGAGATGAGAGAGTTTGTCGATAGCTATCAGCCCCGATTTAAAGGACTTTGCACCAAAATGGAAGGCTTGGGGATCACCAAAGAAGAAATCACCCATAAGATGAAGGTCCAACAGCTCTTCAACGGATTGATTGGAGAATGGGCAAACGAGAGAACAATGTTCAAGAAGAATCCGGAAAATAGAACTCTCATGCTCCATCAAGTGTTTGGAAAGCTAGTGGGACACGAGAAGAGAAAGATCGATGATAAGGAACAGACGCGAGCACATCGAGGGATCGCACTCAAAATTGAGAAGATGCTCAAATTAACTCAAGAAAAACACGAAGACTCCGAAGAAGAAGAGGATGAGGAGCTAGTTCTCGTAACAAAGGCTCTTCGGAACTTCTACAAAGGAAAGCTCAAAAAGAATAGTGGGAACTGGGAAAAGGACAGAGTTCCCAAAGAAAACCCGCAGAGAAGGACCTCTCGGATGTCACATGTTACAAGTGCAACAAGAAAGGACACTTCGCTAAGGAATGCCCACAGGGAACGGACGACCGGAAGCAAGGGAAAAAGGCCTACATCGCCACCTGGAGCGATGATGACGACGAAGATCCCGAGTCATGGGCACTCCCAGACATGTGCGGAATGGTCATAGGAGAAACCACTAGGGAACAACCCAGTGAGGTAACCACTGAAACTGTTCTTGCTTCTTTGAATAACTATGAAAAACCTGAGCTGTTGAAAATTCTTTCAAGTCTTGTCAAAGATAATGTAAAACTGCAAAACAAGTTGGAAAAACAGGAACACATAAATGCTCAATTAGTTGGTCTTGAACCCTGTCCCAACTGCATATCCCTTCTCGAAAAACTCAAGTCCCATGTGTCTCACATCGTAGATTTAGAAAATGAAATCAAAACTCTAGAGAGAGATGAGAACACCCTCTTACAAAACCTGAGTAAGACTCCCGAACATCTTGAAGCCTCTAGTTCCCAAATCAAGTTTGTCCCAGCCAAACACGGCATAGGATACACTGGACATAGACTTTATGTCCAAATTGCTAAGGTAAACGGGTCACGGGTGTACAATAAGGAAACCATGGATAGGAACAGAATCCAGAGACCACACCCAAAATACTACCTGGGAGAATACTATAAGACGTGTTGGAACTGTGGTGCTCATGGGCACTACAAGGAAGCATGTCCCAAGAAGAGAGCCCAAACCCTCAGAAACCGTGAGTTCCTGAACAAACAAAAACATCATGCTAATCACCAAAGGAACTCCAACTCTCAAATTACTCATGATATCAACATCACTGACTATGTTTTAAATGAGAATATTTTCCCTTGCAAGGGACCTGGCAAGAGTCATCTTGCCTGGGTCTCAAAACACTAACTTTACCTTGTAGGTGGCAGTGAGAGGGAACAATGCATGGTTCATAGACAGTGGATGCTCGAACCAAATGACCGGAAACAAAGATATCCTCATCTCACTCCACACTCATGCTGAAGGAGGCCACGTCTCATTTGGCAATAAAAACAAGGGAGAAGTAATTGGAAAAGGAGAAGTGTTGCTCAATAGATCAATCAAAGTCAGCAATGTAAATCTGGTGAAAGATCTGGAATACAATCTCTTAAGTGTTGCCCAGATGTGTGATCAAGGGAACAACGTTGTCACCTTCGACTCAGAAGAATGCCTAGTTATCAACAAAAAGACCAACAAAGTGATTCTGAGAGGAAGAAGGCACAACAACGTCTATGTAGTAGATACAGAATTTGAACCACCAATGAAGATGTGTCTTGAGAGTTCCCATGATGACACGGAACTCTGGCACCGAAGACTAGGACATGCAGGTGTCAATCAAATCCTGAAGCTCTATCTACAGGATTTGGTCATCGGTCTTCCAGGATCAATCTCGAAGGAGTCCAAATGTGTGAAGCATGCGTTCGAGGGAAACAAACTAGGAACTCCTTCAAACCTAAAAAGGTGGTGAGCACAACCAGGCCTTTAGAGCTAATTCACATGGATCTCTGTGGTCCCATGAGAACGGCCAGCTATGGTGGAAAAAGGTACATGTATGTCTTAATTGATGATTTTTCTAGATTCACCTGGGTTATTTTCTTGAAGGCAAAATCACAAGCTTTTGAAGAGTTCGAGCCCTTCATCAAAAGAACAGAAGTAAGCTTGGGGCTAAACCTGAAAGCCATCAGGTCTGACCATGGAACTGAGTTTCAAAACTCAGAGTTCCTCAACTTCTGTGACAAACATGGGACCTCTTACAACTTCTCAGCCCCTCGCACTCCTCAGCAAAACGGAGTGGTCGAGAGAAAGAACAGGACCTTGGAGGACATGGCCAGGACCATGATGCTTGAAAGTGGAGTTCCAGAGTATTTCGGGGCTGAAGCCATCTCCACAGCTACGTACATCTTGAACCGAGCCATGACAAGGCCGTTGATCAAGAAGGCATCCTACGAGCTCATCAAAGGGAGAAAACCAAACATCTCCCACCTAAGGTCCTTTGGATGCACATGCTTTGTCCACAACAATGGCAAAGACAACCTCGAAAAATTTGATCCTAGAAGCGATGAAGGGATCTTCCTGGGATACTCATCACAAAGCAAGGCTTACAGGGTCTATAACAAGAGGACCAAGAAGATAGAATAAAGCATCCATGTCGTTTTCAACGAGAAATCTGTAAAGATAGGAACGGAGACCCAAGGAAAGGGAACTCTGTTCAAACTGGTTAGACAAGAAGACGATGATGATGACGATGATGAGCCAAGGAAGAGAGATGAAGACTATCCAAGTGCAAGTAACATTCCACAACCAGGGAACAACGAAGGAGATCCAACTCTCACTGATCAAATCTCCCTCGAAGTTCCCTCCTCAGAAGAACTACAAGACACCTCCAACTCTCTTGCTCCCCAAGACAATACCCTGCTAGAATCAAGTGTTCAGGGGGAACAAAGAGGGATCTTGCCAGGAATTTCTGAAGAAACAATCAATGAAGAAGCTGAAGACGAGTGTTCCCATGAAAAAGAAGCCTCCACTGAAGATGACACAAGTGCAAGGGAACCCACTCATACAAGAAACTTTCAACAAAGGAAGGACCACCCCATTGAGAACATCATCTCTCCTTATGATAAAGGTGTACAAACTCGTTCCTCTCTCAATAATTTTTGTGCTTTTAACGCGTTTGTTTCAATTGTGGAACCCAAAAATATCAAAGAAGCCTTGAAGGACCCAGACTGGATCCAAGCTATGCAAGAGGAACTCCATCAATTCGAGAGGAACAAAGTTTGGAAGCTTGTTCCTAGGCCCATGAACAAGAACATCATAGGAACTCGATGGGTCTTTAGAAACAAGCTCGATGATACTGGGGTTGTAGCAAGGAACAAGGCTAGACTGGTGGCACAAGGCTACAGGCAAGAGGAAGGAATTGATTACGATGAGACCTTCGCACCGGTTGCCAAGATCGAGGTCATCAGACTCTTAATTGCCTATGTTGCTCACAAGGGATTCAAGCTTTATCAAATGGATGTGAAAACAGCCTTCCTCAACGGACATCTCAAGGAAGAAGTATATGTGGCCCAACCCCCAGGATTCGAAGATGAAAAGCTACCCAACCATGTCTACTTCCTGGAGAGGGCCCTCTACGGACTCAAACAAGCTCCCCGAGCTTGGTATGACAGGTTTGCTCAATTCCTCTTGTCCCATGGCTACCTTCGAGGTTCCATAGACAAGACTTTGTTTCTAAAGAAAGAGTCTAAAGACATTTTGATTGTGCAAGTATACGTTGATGACATTGTTTTTGGAGCAACTAACGAAACTCTTGTAGAGAAATTTAAGGACCTCATGAGCAGTGAGTTTGAGATGAGTCTCATTGGGGAACTCACGTTCTTCTTGGGACTTCAAATATCTCAAACCAAGGAGGGAACAAAGATTCATCAACAGAAATACATCAAGGAAATGCTCGTAAAGTATGGGATGGAACACTCCAAGCCTATTGACACTCCCATCTCACCAAATTCAAGGCTCAATGCGGATGAAACAGGTATAAGGGTGGACCAAAGGAACTATCGAGGTATGATTGGGTCCCTTCTCTACTTAACAGCTAGTAGACCTGATATCATGTTCTCCGTATGTCTTTGTGCTCGTTTTCAAGCTAACCCTATGGAATCAAACCTGAAAGAGGTGAAGAGGATTTTCAGGTATCTCAAAGGGAACGATAACTTGTGCCTTTGGTATCCAAGGAACAGTTCCCTTGAGCTGATTGCATACACAGATGCGGATTTTGCAGGGCACCTTGTGGATATAAAGAGCACATCAGGAATGGCCCAGTTCCTAGGGTCATGTTTAGTTTCATGGGGATCTAAAAAGCAAAACTCAGTGGCACTCTTCACAGTTGAAGCAGAATATGTGGCTGCCCCATCTTGTTGTTCCCAAGTTCTATGGCTTAAGTCACAACTCCAGGATTACGGTATGTCTTTTGGCCTAGTTCCCATACTTTGTGATAATACTAGTGCCATAAACATTTCCAAAAATCATGTGCATCATTCTAGGACTAAGCATATAGATATAAGGCATCACTTTCTACGTGACAATGTTGAAAGTGGGAACATCTTGATGGAACACTGTAGAATGGAAGAGCAAATTGCGAACATTCTCACCAAAGCTTTAGATAGAGGTCCCTACCAGCGTTTTCAAATGCTTCTAGGGATGATTACTCTAAACTAAACAAGTCCTTGTTTGTCTCTCCCTCAATGCTTGACTAGTTTCTCTAAGAATGCATGATAGGGAACTTGGATTTATTGCTTTCACTTTGCCATGATTACTAGTCTAAAGTTAAATGTATACAGGGGAACTTTATTTCTTTTGGCCTTACATGATCAACCAGAGTTCCCTTTATCCCTCCTTACAAGCCACTATGACGGTTGATCATATAACCTACCTTAAGCCAGGGACCAGACAAACGCTTCTCATGAGCCAAAATGTTTACTCCTTTATCGAGTCGTAAATTGTCTGGTTCCCTTTGAGTTCCCTAGCCCCACAAAAGGATGAGTGTGAAGTTTCCCTAACCACTTCACTCTCCCTAACCTTAATACGATCATGGGACCTGGGACACACAAGCAAGGGAATGCTGACTCCTCTGAGAAGATGAACTGTCACTTGGGAAGCGGGATTTTGTGTCAGAAACTCTGAAGCGTTAAGGGCCAAGTATTCAAATTTTGAAAGGGCTTCCCTAGAGATCGTGACGTGTGTCAAGAGGCGTGCTACGGAAGTTGAAACGATGCCCCACGTTCATTGGGCAACGGTTATCGAGGTTTTCCCACTTCCCTTTCTACCCTTCGCCCCTTCTCTCCTTAAAACCCTAGTTTGCCATTTTTGGGATCTTATTCCATCTTCCACCTCTGTCATTCATCTTCCTCACATCCCTTTCACTCTCTTTTTCGAGAAACCTCCAAACTTCCTCTCTTCCCAAAATTCCCCTCAAATGGCCTCCACACACACCTTCGCTCAAATTAAAGCTTGGGTGCTTGCCAACCCTCGGGTATTCTTCACCTCGCAATTAAACATGATTGAACACGAACCCGATCCCATCATGAAAGACATCCTCATCAACGGGCTTTACAACTCCGTCAGACCTCTCTTACCTCCACCTACTCCGGTGGAGCAAACTCTTGCCATAACCTCCTCTTCCGCCACCTCCTCTGAACCTCTTCCTCCTCCAACCACCAACATCTCCTCCGACACTGTCATTCTTGACAATTTCGGAGATGCTCGTCCTTTTCAAAATGAGAAGCCCCAAAAATCCAAAAAACACCGTTCTTCCAAAGACCCTTCGAAATCCAAAAATTCCAAAAAATCCAAACACTCCAAAGAGCCCTCACAATCCAAAAAGCGTAAACACTCTGAGGCCTCTGAATACTCGGAGCCTAGAAAGAAATCTTTCTTCAAGATTGACGACTACTTGAACTGCTCCAAGGACAGTTCCTGTATAGCTAAACCACCCTTCATCTTCCATTCGGACTCTAGGACCTCCCAATCTCAGAGCCAACTCACCTCTTCTTCCCTCCCTCATCCTACGATATAGGGACCTCTCAAACCTCCTCCCCTAAAACTAAAGACACCTCCACCACCTCCCTCTGTTCCTACAACGAAGGGAACTCCACCTCCACCCCACAAAACTCCTTCCCCTCCTTCCTCACCCCCTATCCCTTAAGCTCCTGCCTCGAGGATCCCTACTCCCCAGGTTCCCGTATCCACCTCTCTTCCCCCTTCTACACAAATTTCCACTCCTCTCTCCTCTCCTCTCCCCTCTTCCACAACATCCCCAACTACCACAAAACTTCCTTCTCCCTCTCCCTCCAAAACTGTCGTCGTCCTCACTTCGGGCGACGATGACCTTCCTCTCTCCGTTGTCATCGGGAAAATGACCAAGGACCCTCCTCCTCTCATCATGGGCAATGTAGATGAAGAGGCCCAGCTCAAGGCAATAGAGGACGAGCTCAACCGGGTCCCAACTGAGGCCACAACTGACAAAGGGACCAAGTCCCCAGAAAACGTGGCTCTTGAAGAGCCAGTGGAACAAAGGAACCCAGCACCGGCTGTTGGTGCTGGGACGAGTTTAGGTCATCCTGAAGATTACGCGGAGGGCTCCAGTTCAAGCTCCTCCGAGGAAGAGGGGACCTCCAGTGAAGAGGTCGAAGAAGAAGAAGAAGAGGCTCCAGCTGAAAAGGAGCCCGCTAAGATCCCAACACATGGACACCAAATGGTGGTGTCCGAGGGTTCCCATCAAACAAGGGAACGAGTACTTATGATCGAAGTGGTTGAACCCCCTCAGCAGAAAGGACCAAGAACGGTATCTAGGGGGAATTCTTCAAAGAACACCACAAGAAAAGGGAAGGGACCTGCGCTGAAAAGGTTCCTTGTTGACGAACGCCGAAAGCTTCTCCCTCCCCTCATCATTTCTGAAGAAATGCTCCAGGAAAACGGGTTAGGGGAACTGTGGGACCTAATAAAGGCCCAAGGCTGAGAGCACCTCTGCAAGGAACTCGTGAGTGTAGATCCCTCACAAGTGTGTCGCTTCTACAACAACTTTGTAGTCCGCAAAGACGGCACTCGGGGAACTCTCTCCCTCGAAGGCGACGAGTTCATATTCACAACGTCTACCATCCGCCTTCAGCTTTAGGTCCCTGTTCACGGACTCGGTGATTTGCCCAACAAGCTCTGAGGTGATTACAACAGCGGAGTGGTCTACGACACAATTTTCGAGGGTCGAGTTCCCACACAGGGGACCTCGACCCATCATCTGTCCTTGATCGCCAAGCTGGCCATTCAATTCATCATCAATATGGTGATCCCTCGCCAGGAAAAGCGCCTTGTCGTCAATATCCCCGATGTTATACTCCTCTACCACTTCCTCCTCAAGAAGCCCATCAACCTTCCCAGAATCATTCTTGGGCACATGGAGAAGTGCATGGCGTCCAAGTCCCATTCTCTTCCCTACTCCGGGCTCATCAAGAAGCTTCTACTCAAGGAGGGTCTCTACGACATCTCCAAAGAAGAAATTATGATTGGAAGGGAACTGGACATCTCAGTGGTCCAGAAAATGCGATACTCTGAGCCTGTAGAGGAATCGGCTCAACTGGAATCTGGTGAAGAAGGGAACTCTCAGTGTTGCTTCACATTGCCAACACTCTTGACAAGATAGCACGGGACCAAGAACAGATTGCTAAAGGCCAAGACAAGCTCGTAAAGGTCTTGACCCGAATGTGTGATGCCCTGTTCCCACCAAGCCCATGATCTTCCTTTCTTTCTTCCTTAGCCTCACTTGCTCCCACCAAAATATGTTTCTTATATTTCCTTGTACATATTTTATTAAGTAATGAATTGGCCTTTAATTTGAATGCGCATTCCTTCTCTTCCTTATAATTGCATTGCTTGTTTTCGATGATGTCAAAAGGGGGAAAGACAAAAAATGCGAGATGAGTTAAAAGTTTAAGTTATCACAGAACATGCATAAGCTAAGGGGGAACAATTGCATAAAACGCTAAGTAAGATCTAAGTGTTTTTAATCGAAGTGGCTCCCCAGAATCATCCTTAGGAACTCATTCACATATCATTCATTGAAATACTTGCATATTTTGTGATGGGTTTGTCATCATCAAAAAGGGGGAAATTGTTGGGACGTTGTTGGGACCTCTGGTTCTAAACAACGAATCAATGATGTCATTCTCCGAGTTTTGATAATGACAAACACCATGAGGAACTAATGTGGTTTGTTCATGTATTTCTAAGGAACACAGGTACAACCAAGAACTCCCATGAATGACCAAAAGCACAGAAGCTTACAACGCAGAGTTTCCATCAAGGGAACTCTGAAGAGGAAAGTTCCCATAAAATGGGAACTCCCAGGAATGATCAAGAGAACACAGGTTTACACGATGAAGAGTTTCCATCAAGGGAACTCTGAAGAAGACAATTCCCATAACATGGGAACTCACATGTGAGGACAACGACCGTTTAGCGCAGATCGCGGGATTCTGTCTTGGACAGTCCAAAGGAACAGTCTGAGGATCAGACTGTCACGAATGATCCAACGGTCCGATTGATTCAAGAAGTTGACCTAGTTCAAACCAAAGTCACATGTGAAGAAAGTACAACTTGGGCATCAAGCAAAGGGCATTTTGGACACAATTGAAAGACGCGATTGCCCAAGCACACCTAGACTATAAAGCCAAATGAATAGTACTCGGATTGAGTACTTCTCCCAGAACTCACAAATACCCATACCAGAGAAAAGAGAAAGAAGAAGAAGAGAATTCCCCGGCGGCGAGTGTTTGATCTCGACGACGGTGAAGCCGAAGTTCCCAGGGGCAAGGGAACTGAGAAGTCGGTCAGGTTTGAGTTACTTGTATTTTGTTGTTGTGAGCTTAGGAACTCAGTTGAGAGGATTTACTAGTGTTACTAAAGTTAGGTAGAACTCGTAGGAACAGAGAAGTGTGAATCCGGTTGTTGTAACTAAGGAACAAAGCAATCAATATAAGTAAGTCATTCAAAATCCTCCAAGCGGAGGTAGAGGTTTACCCACACAACTAGTTGGTTGTAGTGGGGTTCCTCTATAAGGGAACTGCATTCTTTACTGCCTTTAATACTTGCGCTTACTTTACTTCCGCTGCCTTGGGAACATCTTAACAGCCAGTTCCCAAGCTCTTTGCTAACGGTTTACGATCCACACTCTTATCTTGAAACGTGAAACGAATGCACTTTTCCTAGTTCGTAGTGCACTTTTCATATGAAAGTGAATTGCAAAATATGAAACGTGCAATCCAAAAAAGTTCAGTTCAAGAAGTATGAAAAGTACAATACAAAGCATGAAAAGTGCAAATCCGAAAAAGGAAAAGTGTACTGTGAATTAGGAAAAGTGCATTCGTTGCAGGATAAGAGTTTGTTTCATTTGAACTAAACTATAGAGATTGAATTTTTAAAGATAAGAAAATCTTCTATATATACATAAATAAGTCAAAAAGGAAATTAAGAAAAAGATAATGTAATTTAATTTACCAAAATTCAATTTAGGCGAATAATTATCTACATATGGAAAATTCTATTTTTTAACAAAATTTGATTTAAGATAAATCTTTCTCATAAATGGATAAAAATATAAAGATAAATATGTTTCGTCATTTTTAAATAAAATTCAAATTTAATATTTTTTCAAATAGATAGAAAGAAATTTAATTGGAAAAGCTAAATCAACATAAATAAAAAAAATTAAATATAAGATGGGGCCAAAATATTTCTAGTAGCTCGAAAAGGTACAGTTTTAATACGTAGATATAGATAGATTATAAGATAATGTATTTTAAATTATCTTAAGTATAATACATATGCGATTTTTTTTCAATTATTTATTTTTATGTTTATTTGGGGATAACTTTTGTGCACAATTATTTTTGTTAATATTTTTAAATTCTAATTACCTATTATAAATTATTATTTTAATATAGAGATGATGTGGCGCAACGTTGTGAAAGAAATTGCTACCATTTTAGTTATTAGTAATAGATAGATAGATAGATAGATAGATAGATAGATAGAATCACGATCCGATGTGATTTAAGTTACATTGTAATATGCGAGCGATTTTAAGCCGTACGATCGAAAATTTTAATGGTTGAGATCAAGACACGGTCTTTAATGACTTTATAAACAGAGGGGTATTTTTGACTTTCACCCATTAGGTTAGAACACAAGCTACATGAGTCTTCTTTAACTCGTTGAACATGTATTTTTTCAACTATTTCGATCGAATCTTCTCCATTCTTGTTGTCTCTTGCTTTTTCTAATTTGGTTCACTTTTTTTCATCTCAAATTTATGTTATTTCTTCACAGATTTTGGTATAGATCTCTTTTGTATGGTTTCAAGTTCATGTTTGGAGTTTTTTCAAATTTTGGAGCTTGATACTTCGATTAACATGTGTTTTTGTACTGATTTTTTGTTGATTTTAATCAAACCTATGAACATTGTGTATGTTTTGCTTTACAATTTGAAGTGTTTGATTGAAAATAAAGAATAACAGTCAATGCTATTCTAACCGCCTACCATGTGTTCGACAAAATGCCCAAATCGTTAATTTAGAGCTTGGAGCATTTTTTACAAATTGTTAATAAATTATGAACTTAGCATACCAAACTATTAACCCATATCATTTCTAAACTAGAATACATGACACAAGTAACATGTATTGTGAATATTTCATGAACCTTATTGATAATCTTTATGAAACCTAATTGTATAAAGACGTGAACCCACATAATAAGTTTCTGGAGTTTGGTTCAAATGAAACAAACTCTTATCCTAAAACGTGAAAAGAATGCACTTTTTCTAGTTAGTTGTGCACTTTTCAAACAAAAGTGAATTGCAAAATACAAAAAGTGCAATACGAAAAAATACACTACAAAAAGTACGAAAAGTACAAATGCGAAAAAGTGCACTCCGAAATAGGAAAAGTGCACTATGAACTAGGAAAAGTGCATTCGTTTTAGGATAAGATTTTGTTTCATTTGAACCAAACTCTAATTTTATGTACTACATTATGTGACAAAAATAACAAATATTACGACTTAAATTTCATGTACTTTATGAACAATTGTTATGAACTTAGCCATATAAAGACATGAACCAATAGAATCATTTATGAATACGTGACACAAACTAACAAATATTGTGAATTAAATTTAATGAACCTTATTAACAATTGTTATGAACCTAACCATGTAAGGAAGTGAACCAATACACCAACTTTTATGAACTATTATAAGTCATGAACCATGAGATGAAATATTGTGAACCTGTGTTTATAAAACATGAACCGAATGAACAAATATCATGAACTAAAATAACAACTAGGATACGACTTAAAAGACATGAATTGTAAGATAATTTGTCATGAAACTAAGCGTATAAAAACATGAACCAAATAAGAACTACCATGAACCAAAAGACATAAATCGTACGAAGTGCACATGCACATTGCTCTACCATTTGAGTTAATAATAGGCTACCAAATGACATGAACTATAAGATAAACTATTAAGATTTAAAAGTCATGAACCATAAGAATTATTATGAACCTAGCTTACAAAAATATGAACCGAAAAACAAGTACGATGAATAAAAAATCACGAAAGAAAATAATAACTAGCATGAACTAAAAGACATGAACCATAAGATGAACTTTGACGAACCTAAGGTTATTCAAACATGAACCATGTAACACCCCCAAATTATCTCGGGAATGTCACACGCCAGTGAGCCATAGTTGCTCCGGACCCCTCATATTCGGATAAGACGGGCAGGGTCATGACTAGCATTAGGGTTTAGGACCATCCTAATGCGAATGTTATAAAGAGGCGTCCAGAGCAACTATGGCTCACTCCCCTGGGTACTAAGCTAATCCAAAACAAGTCTCAATCGAGACGATAAACACACAAAATACAGTCATCAAGACCTAATCAAAACTAGTGCAACTTAGCAATAGTAACATCTAAACGAGAGTAACAAGGTCATCATTTTCACCACGTCAAGCACCTATATTATGTCTTCATTTATTGATTTCGGTCTTGACCCACCGTATCATACTCGGAGCTCCAGGAAAGGGGAGGATAGTCACACAATAGACAACACCAACCCTCCTTGCCATTTTTACAAGCACATTTGACAAGCCCAAGTATGAGTTCGGATGAGAGCAAGTCGTAGTCAACTATAACACGATATAAACTATTATTATTATCACTATTATTATTAATTCTTTTCTTATTAAAGAATATAACTAAATGCTTATGCAACTTCTTTCATGATTATATTTCTAGCATAATACTATATTTATGTATGAATTATATTACACATAACCACTTCAATCAAGCACAAACATGGTTATTAGACTCATCACACAAATCAAACAAGTGACTTAGCCGAGCAAGTATGGGATCTTGCCTTAGATTTGTATACGGCATTCAAGATGCGGAAAAATTCGCTTATCAACTTCATCATCTCCAATATTTGATATCGCCTTTAATGCCGAAGGATGATGCGCGAGCGGGACAGAAACGGAACGGAGGAGTCGTCTTCATGCTTGTGCACATTACTGTTCACGGCTGATCATACATCACCTCAGTTTTCTGCTTGCCGAGGATGCTACAGACCATGAAATGGAGCGGGGCCAGAGGCGTTGAAACCGTAACTTCGAGAGCTTTCTAGCAATATAAAGTGGGAAATATTTCGTTGTGTATGGAGAGAGAACAACCCCAATTAACGAGGCCGTTCGGGCAGAACGATGTGTGCAGTTCAGCGAGATTCAAGTGGCTCGTTCTCCCTCGTCATGAATCAGTTCGAGGCGTATAAGGTATTTTTGGAACCACCTCGAAGTCTAGAATATGGTGGTTTAAACGGCTCCTAAAGAGGTGGAGAAACAAGGAAGATATTGCTGAAATACTGAGATAAGTGATGCTCTGTTTTTCACCGGGCAGATCCAACATATTCAATCGGATTTTTAGAGGCTCGGTGAGGGCGGCTCAGGCGACGAATCGGGATGGGACCGGCGACAGTTGGAAGGCTGAAAGTCCCTCTCTCTAATGTTGGTAGTTTCGGAGGAATTGGTGGTCCGAAGGTGACGCAAAGGGTGGAACAAAGTCGGTGTCGGAGGTTTTAAATGTCGGACAACAGCTCGGCAGAAAACAAAGCACGCATGCAGCTGACTTCGTGTGCTCGGTTCAGACTCGATAGGAATACGTTGATGCGAGACCAGTGGCATTGGATTTGTAAGATCGAGAGCTTTCTAATGATATAAAATGGGAAAATTTTGGTTGAGTGTAGAAGGAGAACGAACTGAATTATAGTAGTAGTTCGTAATTCAGAGTACTTGTGAGACAGCTCGGTTTTGGGAGTGATTTCGGGATGATTTTTTGGACGGATTTCGACGATTCAAGTGTCGAATTCCACTATTTTGAGGATAAGGAATCTGAATATGCGCTTGGTTTTGGAAAAATCAAACTAAAATGAGCGAACGATGCTATGAATTAAACGAACTGAAAAGGGAAAAACAGAGGTCAAGTTCCAATTGAAAACGATTGACTTGTGTGCAATTGGGGTTTCAATCGACCCTATTTATGGACCCACAAGTGTAACCACTTGGGTAAAGTAGAAGATTAGCTCAAATCAAATCAAAATTCGAATCAAATCTTTGATTTGAAAAAACCAAACGAAAACTAGGTTAATTGACTTTTTTGATTAATTTGGACCCATTTAGGGACTAATTCAATCAATTGAGTGAGAGCTTAGATTTATATCGAAATTATAAACCTTATCCTTTTTACGGATTTGAATTTCATTGTGAAACGAATCCAAAATCCTTTATTGAAGATCTCGACCCAAATCCAAACAAACAACATACCTATTGTGTTTGTTTAGATTTTAGTTTCAAATATTACAAAATCAACCATTACTTTCTATAAATTACTATTTTCTCCCTTTTGCACTCTAGTAAATTATATAATTGACTCAAATTATATATATATATATATATATATATATACTTTACACAATTAAATTTCATAAAATTATACTTCATAAAAATATTTATAATAATAGAAATAAAATCTATGGTCCAGCAGATGCAACTTTTACTATTGGTGTGGTAAGTGGATTATTGAAGGCCATCCGATTCTTCTCTTTTTAATGGAATTTTTCCCATAATGTGACTTGGGTATTATTGAAGGCCGCTTGATCATAAATGAAAGGACCAAATTTAGTTTTTTAAACCTCGCATATACAATAGCAGAGACTACAGGGATTTTGAACTTGGTATCACGTGGTTCAATCAAGATGCTTAACTGCTTACAATTTCTTTGATATGATTTAGCACCCCTTATTCATAAGCAAATTTGCATTATCTGTTTGTTACATTTTTATTATCGTCGATGCATGTGAAGGCTTCATTAATATAAAGTAAAAGAACAATTAGGGTTACTTTTACAGTAAATAGTGTAACTAAAAATAACAATATCGTATGGTTACATATTTCTTTTTTTATTATTATCATTTTCTAATAAACAATAAAATTACAAACAAACAAAGATCGCTAGATTAGAACGTTTGTTGTTGAGTTTTTATAATATTTTTTTTATTATTTTGTAATTTAGTAGAAAATGAAAAACAGAAGTTTTTATTGTATAAAATACCCAAAAGGACATTCTTTGCTAATTAATCTAAAAATGGGTATTTTTTAATTTACAAACTTTATTTGGGGTATATTCGCAAATTCGCCTTGAGCTAATAGGCTACCAAATATACAATTTCTCTAATGTCAAATACACATTTCTTTCACTGATATAACAAGATCTGTAGAAACATACATTGAGATTTCTCCTAAGAGGACTTAGTAGACAACTTCAACAATGAACTAAAATTCTTTTTTTCACTGACCAATACATGTGAAAATCAGTGAATACTTCTTGTACTTACCAACAACAAAGGGAAAAAAATTGGGAATTTCAGGGTAATTGGCTTTATTAAAAAAAAAATTATACGACCGAGTTTTTTCTTTGCAATTTAGAACTTTAACCTAGAAAATAAAAGAAACTTTCTATCATAAACCAGAAGAATTTGTAAATTGCAAGCAAATTTTTACTAAACCCAAAAAAAATCCTAGAGAAATCCAATTCATGCATACCTTTCTTTGTATCCTTCTTCATGGATTTAATGAACCGAAATCGACACTTCTGATTGAGTTAGAGTCAAGAGATCTATCAAGTTCATGGTAGATTTTTCCCATGTTGGTGATTTTAGTGCCATCACGTGATTGTTCCCTACTTTTAGATAACAATGCCTTTTAGTATGATCGGGGTTCATACGACACTATGGGATCTCACTTAGCTATATCACAAGTTTAGGGGTGTGGAGTACACGCTTGTGTAAGTATAGTTGAGGTCTAGAGGGATATATAAAGGTTAAATTTCGTTGTTCCTTAAGGAAGAAGGGAAACAATAGATGTACTATAGGGAACAACAACTTGTTGTAAGCAACGACAGTTTAGTGGTATGGCAATTTTTGCCACGTGTTAATTAGATGATAACCACCTTGATAACTGATGTTTATGCACCTTGTAACTTCCTTTTATGACTGGTTCATAGTTAAACACGTGTCTCTTTAATGAGAGACGTTGATGATAGAGGAAATGGTTGGTAACCGCATGTAAATTCTGTATAACAGCACAAAATGAGTACCGATAATTTCCCACGACCTATTTAAGAACAAAGGGGAATATAGTCGAGGTTGGTTGAAGAGATCTCACGTAAGATATAACCAAAATCGTAGCCATAATCAATAAATACATTTTCTATAGTTTAGTTCTTCCCAAAAGCCTTGGACAGAACTAGAAGATTTGTCATATCTCACTTCAGATTTTGTGGATTCCCAAAGGCTTGTAAGTGGCAAAATTCTGATTTCGGAAAGTGTTCTCAAGATTCAAATCTATCCGAGTATAGGTATCATTGATTGTTCCCTCGGCATACTACAAGCATGATTCAAGATTGAATAAGAAAGTTCATTGGTTATTCCCATCAAGATGCTTAGTTCTTACAATCAAAATTAGAATTTCAATAAATGACGTGTGTGCGTGAGATGATGACAAAGTTCCAAAAGTTGGCGAAGTTTGAGGGAATGGATTTCCGTCGTTGGCAACAAAATATGCATTTCCTCTTTACCACGCTCAAGGTGGTGTATGTCCTATCCACTCCGATGCCCGAGGTGGCCGATGATGAAGTGATGGAGGAAACCCTATGGAAGAGAAGCAAATGGAGAACGATGACTACATTAGTCGAGGCCACATCTTAAATGGTATATTTGATTCTCTCTTTTGATGTATACCAAAATGTTGAATCTGCCAAGGAACTTTGGGATTCATTATAGTCCAAATACATGGCTGAGGATGCTTCAAGTGTGAAGTTCCTCGTGAGTAACTTCAATAGTTACAAGATGGTCGATGCAAGACCGGTGATGGAGTAATTCAATGAGATACTTCATATCTTAGGGCAATTTGCTCAACACAAGTTGAAAATGGACGAGTCCATCTCTGTTTCAAGCATAATTGTTAAGTTACCTCCATCATGAAAAGACTTTAAACACATGTTGAAGCACAAGAAGGAAGATATTTCGCTTGTGGAACTTGGAAGCCATTTGCATATCGAGGAGGGCCTTCGTATGAAAGAGAAAGGAAAGGACAAAGAGACTCTAGCATCTTCCTCCATTAACATGGTAGAAGATGGTTCCCAGAAAGGGAATAAGAACAAAGACAAGAAGAGGCCACGTGACAACACAAGTAACGGTCCCAACAAGAGACGCTCCCCAAAAGGAGATGGATGTTGGAATTGTGGTAAGCCTGGACATTTTAGAAGGGATTGTCGGGTTGCAAAGGGGAAGAAGGGCAATGGTTCTAACCAGATTGCTCATGGTTCTAAGGAACAAGGGCAGAAATCTCATCAAGGTTAGGAAGGAACAATGACTATTACCACTATAGTTACATCTCCTAGACAACCTTTTCCTATTGTTCAAAGGAACAATGTCGTGCTTGATTTAATACATAGTGATTTGTATGATTTTCATGCTTCCCCATCTTTGGGAAATAATAAATATGTGGTCATGTACATAGATGATTATTCTCATTATTGCTATGTATTTTTTTTGTTGCATGCTAAGAATGAGGCCCTAGAAAAATTTAAGCTTTATAAAATTGAAGTGGAACTATAGTTGGGAACAATGATCAAAAACTTGCGCACCGATAGAGGTGATGAATATTTTGACCTAGAATACTTCCAATTCGTAGGTGTCATCCATGAAACTACAACTCCTTATACACCACAACTAAATGGTGTGTCAGAGAAGAAGAATTGAGTTCTTAAAGAAATGGTCAATTCCATCCTTTCCTACTCAAGATTAAATGATGGATTTTGGGGAGAAGCCATGTTAATGGCTTGTTACCTATTGAATAGGAGTTCCAAACAAAAGGAACAACATTACCCCATATGAGGTTTGGTTCAAAAGGAAACCCAACTTGAATTACCTTCTAGTTTGGGGTTGTAGGGCGGTTGTAAGACTACCCGATCCCAAGAGGAAAACCTAGGGTGAAAGAGGTGTAGAGTGCATTTTTATTGGATATGCTAGGCATTCCAATGCATATAGGTTCTATTTGAATGAACGAAATAAATCTATTTCAGTTCACTACGTTATAGTGTCAAGAGATGTCATATTTGATGAAAACTGCTATACCAAAAGACATTATTCCCAGTTCAAATAGAGACAATAGCAAGATTTACTATTCTAGTGGGAACATCGACTATACCGTCCCACTAGGGAGCAATGAACTAGAAATCCGAAAAAGTAAAAGAGTAAGGAAGAAAATGTCCTATGGTCCTAATTTCCAAGTTTGCTTGGTAGAACGAACTAGGGATGAGATTGGATCCCAATATTTGTATTATTATAATATTGAGGATGAACCAAGAACAGTTGATGAGGCAATAAAGTCTCAAGACGTATCCTTTTGGAAAGAGGCCATTAGTGATGAGATGGATTCCATCATAAGGAACAGTACGTGGGTACTGGCTGATCTTCCCCCTATATGTAAACCATTGGGAAGTAAATGGATCTTCAAGTGGAAGATGAAAGTGGATGGAACTATAGACAAGTTTAAGGCCCGATTGGTTGTCCAAGGCTTTAGACAAAGGTATGGAACCGACTACTTTGATACCTATGCACCAGTTGCATGTATAACCACCATTAGGTTGTTGATTGCCTTGGCGGTGGTACACTACCTGATTATCCACCAAATGGTCATAAAAACTGTGTTCCTTAATGGGGATCTTGAAGAGGAATTTTATATGAAAGAACCTGAAGGATTTATTATGCCAGGACAAGAGTATAAGGTGTGCAAATTGATCAAATCCTTGTATGAGCTGAAGCAAGCACCAAAGAAATGGCATCGAATGTTTGATGAGGTTGTGTTATCCCATGGATTCAAATTGAACCAAGCGGACAAATGTGTATATAGAAAATTTGATGATTCCATGAATGGAGTCATAATTTGGTTATATGTGGATGACATGTTGATCTTTGAAACTAATCAAGAACGAGTAGATCTTGTTAAGGAATTCTTGCCATCACAATTCTCCATGAAGGACATGGGGGAGGCTGATGTTATCTTAGGGATTAAGATAAAACGGGAAGAAGGAGGATTGTCATTATGGCAATCTCATTACATTGAGAAAGTGTTGGAAAAGTTTAATTGTGTTAATTACGCTCCTTTGAAAACTTCATATAATCCAAGTGTCAAACTGTTCCCTAATGAGGGAACAACAGTTTTGCAACTTGAGTATTCAAGGATAATTGGGTGCTTAATGTACGCTATGACAAGTGCAAGACCGGATATTGCTTTTGCAGTAGGGAAACTTAGCCGATACACTAGTAATCCTAGTGCATATCATTGGCAAGCAGTTTGACGAGTACTTCAATACTTGAAGGGAACAGTAGATCTTGGTATTTCATATGTTAGATCACCCTCGGTATTAGATGGGTATTTAGATGCAAGTTGGATTACGAATGAAGATGATCATTCTTCTTCTAGTGGATGGGTTTCATTTTTGGTGGAGGAGCTATATCTTGGGCATCCAAGAAACAAACTTGCATCTTAAGTTTTACCCTGGAATCTGAGTTTATTGTTCTGGATGGGGCTGGAAAAGAGGTCGAATGGTTGAGGAACTTGGTATATGAAGTTCCCTTGTGGGAAAACCAATTTGACCCATATCGATCCATTATGATAGCACTGCAACTTTGGCTAAGGCATATAACCACGTGTACAATGGGAAATCACGTCACTTGGGCGTGACGCATAGTGCGATAAGAGAGATCATTACGCATGGGTTGATTTTGGTGGATTTTGTTAGGTCACAACAAAATTTGGTTGATCACTTGACGAAGGGGTTGGCTAGGGACTAGGTCTTAAGTCTGCTAAGGGATGGGATAAAGACCCGTATAAGCTTTCTAGTGGTGTGATATCCAATTCCTACCAAATGAAAATTAGGGACATAATTCAATGTGGAAAGCCCACACCTAGAAACTGTAAGCACAAAGGAACAATCCCCAAATGTGTGCTCTGTTCCTACAAGTTGGAGGTTAAAGATTACCTCTTTTTAAAAGTTCCCTTGAAAAAGTGCAATTATAGGTGTACGACTAAAGGATCTACCTATATGAGCGTGGAGTTTGGTCGCTTCATGAAGTTTGGGTTGGCTTCACATACGCTCAAGAATGGATAAGGACTCAAGGCCCTAAATGGAGTCATGTTAGACTATGTTAATTTTAGACTATGTTATTAGTTGAAGGTTAGATTCGGCTCTTGTAGACCCTGAAGGGTAATCAAGACAGTTTGAGTAGACCCCAAAAGGTAGTCTCGTGAGTAGACTTGAAGGTAATCTTATTGGGTGTAGACCACAAGGTAATCACCGCCAAATAGTTAGTATTCGTTTTTTAGAACAAAAGTAAAGACTTTAAGCATAAGAAAAACGTGACTTGATAAAGGCAACGAGTCACCCGATTAGAACGAGCTTTCCTTCAATATTTCCCCTGCTAATGCCAAGGGTTCAACCACAATAACGTTTTGAGATGAAACATTCTTATACAATGAACATGTGGCAAGCATGTATCATCATTGCATATATAAGCACCTCGTTCTTCAATAAGTGTTTGTATTTGATTTGGAAAACCTCAAATTATAATCTTTTGATTTCACACAAAAACTCTCAAACCCCCTTTGGAGAGATGCCCACCCTTATTTATAGGCCAAGAGGGGTGGTGGTTATAGAATGAGAAAAAGTAGTTAAATTAGTTGAGAAAATTAAGGAGGAAAACAAGGGAGTTTGTTATAACTAACTTTGGTAACTTCCCTTAACAACTTTTTGAATTTTGAATCCATCCTTATCCAAACTCTTAAGACAAGGCCCAAAATGGCATATTTGCCATGCGGCCCAATAACCTTGGTAGAGCTAGCTTCGAGCTAGCTTAGCTAGCCATCACTCCCTAAATATAAAATGTGTATAAAATTTATATCAAGGTTAGTGAACCTACCACGGAGCCAAAATGTCAACGCTTGAGCTCAAACTGAGCTAAAACCCAAAACCAGCTCATAACTTGAGCTAGCTCATTCTAGGTGTTCCAAGTTTTGCCTAGCTCTCAAATTTTGCCACAAAGTCTTAGAGCTTCATTTCTCACTATAGGAATCATAACATAACCAATCAAAATACCAAAATTTTCTAAACATACAAAACAAGTAAAAACAATGCCCACGGTGCGCCTAGGGTTTGGCTGCATAAGTGCGTGCGTGCTTCCGTGCTGCGGTGCACCGACGCCGATGCTTAGCACCTAGCTCGCGTCTTCAAGCGTCACCCAGCGCTCATCACATGTGAGGTTCCCTATGCCCTCGCCCCTCGACACATGCCAATGTCGAGACCCGGGTTGGAATTACCGAGCAAGGGCGTGCCCATTCGCGCCGTTGCCTCTAAGCCAAAGCCGAGTGCCCCGCCTAGCCTCTTATGATTCCTCTTTCTCTTTAAACCCTTAGAAATACTTTAGGGCCGATCACTAGGTTGTGCCTCCCACACACCTTATGCCCAAGCGATACCCTTAGTATTCTCATACTTAAACATTCATAACTCACTCCTAATGCATTGATGACTTTTCACAAATCACCAACATTCTTCCCCCATTTGTGCAACATCATAAAAATGAACTTATTTGACAACTTCTATGTATAGAAATAAATGTCCTTGGACTTCAATTTATATCTTGTAACAACTACAATCATGCACTAAAGAATCGTGGTGTTCTAAGAATTGAACCACTTCAACTTGTCTAAGTACACATAGTAAGAATTACACATGAGTTACATAGCGTATATAGGCGATACTTGACCCTCTAGGCTCTTGTGTCCCATATCTTTTTCACATATGCTTATAAATGAGTCATCCTTGAACTCTCTTGGAAGAAGCCTTACAATTCCATATATGCTTAGTTGAATTTTCTAACTTGCACCTACAATTGCAATCTCCAAAAACTCATTAATGAAAACTTGTTTCAAAACTTCCTTTACATGTACTCTAGAGCAAATACCTTGATGGGAATTTTGTATGCTATCCAACTCTATGTCTTTGGCCTACCACATTGAATTCAGCCCTACACCTTTCGGTAAGGGGGAATTCGGCGTCCAAATAATAGGGTCTCGTAGGATTTTAACCCCATCCCTCACGATGCCTTGTACACCAAATCTCTTGTCAACCCCTTGGTTAAGTGATCGGCAAGGTTATTGTGTGTTCTCACAAAGTAAACCGAGATTACTCTATGTGTGATCAATTCTCTAAGGGGGTGTTTGTTTATTGGGTATGGAGAATGAGGTATTGGGTTCTGGAATAAAAACCCGATACTTAATGTTTGGTATATTGATTTTGGATTTCCAAACCCATACTCCAAACCTGATAGGTATCAGGTTCTCATACCACCCACTTACCTCGGGTATGAAATCTCAGTCCCACTTAAATATATATAGCCTTACTTTGCTCTTACACTCTTCTGCCATGTTTAAACTTTCTTGTTTACACTTTCATCAATATTAATCGATTTTCAGATTCAATCGATCTAACAACAAATTTTTTGCATTTTGTATTATAATTTTTATCTAGTTCTAAATAATTTCAACACTCCATTAAAAAAATATTATAACTTTTATCAAATCGAGCACTAACCATATATGTGCAGATGAGTCAATTAATCTCGAAATAGACATGAATGAATTGAACCAATCATCGTTCTAACAACACATATATACCTTATCTCGAAATGGACGAATCAATCTCAAGAATTCTATATACTTGTAGATGCAAAATCAATCGCTGGCCATATAACAATTCAAATTTGACGATCTTTAAAATCAATAAATCAATATATGATTAGAGATTGTATAAATTAATAGTAAACCCTAATTTATTCCTTAAATTTGTATAAATAGTGAACCCTAATTTCATTTCCAAAATTGTACCAAACACCTGATATTAAGTATGGGTTTCCAACCCCATACCAACCTAACCCGATACCTTGTCCCATTTCGAAACCCAAATTTATACCAAACCCCCCCTAATGGAACTATGTCTTGACTTCCAACGTGCTTTGACTATCACAAGAGATAGCAATAGGGGATATCGATTTTGGCCACAAGGGTATTTGACTCACGAGATTCCTAAGCCATTTCGCCTCCTTCCCATCCGCGACAAGAGCAACAAACTCCGACTCCAAAGTTGAGGTTGTTATGCAAGATTGCTTCTTGGATGCCCAAGATATTGCGCCACCACCCAATAGGAATACCCAACCACTTGTTGACGAGTGATCTTCCATATTGGTGATCCAACTTACATCGGTATAACCTTCCAAAGTAGAAGGACTACCCATGTATACAAAACCATAAGTCATTTTCCCTTTTAAATATCTAAGCACTCTTCTAAGAGCGTTCCAATGACTTGTACTTGGTTGGCTAGTATAACGAATCAACTTGCCCACGGCATATGATATATCGGGGCGCCTACTTGTCATTGCATACATCAAGCACCCTATCACTTGTGAATACTCAAGTTGAGAATTTGGTTCTCCTAGGTTAGGAAGGAGTTGCTCATTAGGATCCATAGGCATATGATATATCGGGGCGCCTACTTGTCATTGCATACATCAAGCACCCTATCACTTGTGAATGCTCAAGTTGAGAATTTGGTTCTCCTAGGTTAGGAAGGAGTTGCTCATTAGGATCCATAGGCGTGCTAACCAGCGTGGATTTATCACATTTAAAACGTTTCACCACTTTCTCGATGTAATGGGATTATGTTAGGGTCAAGCCCTTGACATACCTCTCCATCCCTCTTTATCTTGATTCCTAAGATCACATCGGCCTCTCCTAGATCCTTCATGGAGAACTTAGTAGACAAGAATTCTTTTGTCTTGTCAACTATCATTTGGTTTGTACCAAATATAAGCATGTCATCAACATATAGACATATTATAACTCCTTGACCGGAATTATCAAACTTACTATATACACACTTATCCGCTTGATTTATCTTGAAACCATAGGCCAAGATTACTTCATCAAACTTTTGATGCCATTGTTTTGGTGCTTTCTTAAGTCCATAAAGAGATTTGATCAAACGACATACATTATGTTCTTGTCCTTCCACTATGAATCCTTCGGGTTGCTTCATGTACTCCTCTTCATCCAAGTCTCCGTTAAGGAACTCCGTCTTCACGTCCATTTGATGGATGACAAGACTGTGAATGCTTGCAAAAGCAATCAAGAGTCTTATCATGGTGATTCTTGCCACGGGGGCATAGGTATCAAAATAATCGACACCTTCTCTTTGTCTAAAGCCTTGGATAACCAATCGAGCCTTAAACTTGTCAATGGATCCATCGGCCTTCATCTTCTTCTTGAAGATCCATTTACACCCTAATGGCTTGCAACCGGGTCGAAGGTGATGCGATCCGATCCTAGACCGAGATCGCTCATGACGAGCCCGAGTCTGCCGAGACCATGGCGTCCGCCTTGGATTCCGATCTAGCTCGTTACTATTATATTTACTATTATATTTATTATATTTCTTAATTTGTCATGTTTCTATTTATGTTTTCGTTGTTACTATTTTTGGGCGTATGTCTACTTATGCTTAAGAGACTGGCCCAATAGTTAGATTAGGCCCATTAGTTAGACCTAGTTATTCCTTGCATTCTCTATTTAAAGAACTCGTTGTACTCAGTTTTAATTACGCCTTACTATAGACAGATTGTCTTTTGTGAATCGAGTTTCTCTTCCTTAAGGCATAGGCGTCAAACCCGGTTCGCGAATCGAACCCTTTTCTATCCCTTCCCCCGCCCTCATCTCAGCCCTAGGCCACCCAAACTCGATCCATCGAGTATTCCCTCACGAGCCACCATGTGGTTCGCGCTTATCCTGGTTACAATTCATTGGAGAAGATCCGAGGCCCTTCTGATAGTGGCTTATGCTTTCAAAGCGCGGGCCAATATCACCATGACACGGCCGTGCACCCCGGTGCCAGCCCGCGTCGTTTAGTGCCAACGCCTTTCGTTGAGTCTAATCCTACGGAGCAAGCACTTGCCCGTTTGACTATAACGGTCGACAAGTACTCACTCATTTGGATGCCCATGAGTTAGCCTTATCACAACGACTTCCTCCCGCACCCACAGATGTACAGGTCGAGCTCGTTTTGGATCGTGAGCTTGTTTTGGATAGCGAGCCCGACTTGGATGAGCCGAATTTGCCGATTCCAAAGCCTTGTACGATGCCTTTGCTCCCCACCGCAGCCGAGTCACCGCCTATCATTGTCGCGCTCGTACTCGATCTAGTGCCATCTTCATAATCCGAGTTTGTTTTACCTATTATAGACGTTCCGAAGGATGACATCGAGCCCAACAATATTTTTGTTTTGCCTCCTGATCTCCACCTCTCCCCAGACCCCCCGAGCTCGAAGCGAGGACGCTTTGATTCTAAGGGAGGGAGGATCATGCGATCTGGTCCTAGACCGAGATCGATCATGACGACCCCGAGTCTACCTAGACCAAGGGGTCCGCCTTGGATTCCGATCTAGCTCGTTACTATTATATTTTGTTGAGAGGGTTTTTTAATTGACAACAAATAAATTTATAGTCAAAACCCCGCTGATTACAACGAAGTCAGGATCGTTCCACAGGAAGCAAGGTTGTTCGTCTATCAATCTACTAAAAAGCAAACAAAAACAAATAAAAACACTCACAAGCAGCCTCGTTAACGACGTTGTCAGGGTCGTTAACGAACCACCGAACACAAAACACTTCAACTAACGACCTAATTAAATTCTAATTAAAATTCGGTACCGAGGCAAGTACTCAGCAACGAAAATTCACTAGAGATAATTCAGATAAAACAAAGATCTAGGATTTAGGGACACCACAACATAGCCAAGCATAAAAACTCGTAAGAAGATAAGATCATGCCTTTAAACAGATAGAGTCATCAACTTTCGTTGATTTAGCAAGTAAATTAACAAACTTTCGCATCCTAATTCACTTAATTGCTTGTTTTGGATCTAAAGCTTGAAACTTTCGTTTTCAAACAATATCAACCTTCAAGTTACTAACTTTCTCTTTCAATCAAGTTAAAAACCTAAATTACCTCCACTTTCGTTTCGGTATAAGCACAACAAACAATTCTCAATCAAAGGTAAAAGGCATTCACAACACAATCTTACTCATCAAACATGCTCAACTATGCCGGGCTTAACCCCGATCCTAGAAAAAGAAACTACTCACTAATCATAACTAAGAAACTAAAAATCTCAATCAAAAGAAACATTGAAAACAAAACAAAACTCGAATTAATAAGAAAAATATCGTCTTACAGAGATTCAGAAGAAACCGAAAAACATCAAAATACCGAACCAAAATCGCGGCCAACGACCCCGGTGACTGTCGTCTACCGAGCCTCCTCGGTCCTCTCCGATCCGACTTTCTCTCTCTCGGCCCTTCGAAAATCTCTTCCTAAAAATTCTCCTCCAAAAGCTTCCTCCTTTCTATGCTAGATAGAAGGGTGTTTATACTAAAAAGCTAAAAACTAAAAAGGCTAAAAGATATAAACTTTCCTAAAAAGATAGAAACAAACCCTAAAAGATAGAAATAAAATCTAAAAAGATATTAAGACCTAAAATACATATTCTAATAACCCCAAAAGATTCTAAAAAGATACTCAACCGACACGGAAATAAATTCCCGCCCACGATCGGTGAATTATAAAATAAATACTTCAAATCTTCTCCTTCGTGGCCTCGTTAACGAGCCCTCACAGCCTCGTTAACGAGCCTTGGCTTTGTTTTCTTCCACACTTCCTCTTGTGATCTCGAGCTCTGACTTCTTCAATCTTGCACTCTTCCGTCTTTCGCTGTAATGCTCCAAATTCAGCTCCATTTAGCTCTTTTCCTCGCTAAAACCTACAAAATTCACAAAATAGCGTAGCTTCCACTCTTTTCATAGAAATATTTAAAACTACCTAAAAACACTCAAAACTAAACCTAAACTAAACAAAACTAAACCTAATAAGCAAAGAAAACCTACTAAAAACTATACTAAAAATGCGAACATCAAAATACCCCATACTTAGACTTGCTTGTCCTCAAGCAATAAACAAGACACTAACCAAAACCAAAACAAATCATGCTCATCAAGACATAGCCATCTTCTAAAAAGCAACATCTACACATGAGAAAAATATAGCAAAAGACTATTAACATCCACACACATATATGCACTTAAATAGACATAAGATAATACAATCCAACCTCTCTAGGGATATTGTGTTTCACTCAACTCTCAAGTGTTTAGGCTTATAAATTCAATCTCTCAACTCATCTTATATACAAAAACTCATAGAAATTGGAACTTATATGACCAATACTCTCTACCCAAGATTTGCCAAAACAAGCAAAGAATCATCAAGAGAACTTAGGGGGCTCAATGAAAAACTTCATAGAAGTTTCCATTCGGCCGGGTTGTAATGGGGCTTGGTAAAAACAATAAGGCGTGGAAATATTTGGGTCATGTGGTGCTAATAATATCCGGGAATCAAAGACTCCTAAAAAACTCACATCTCACCAAAACTTTTCATATAAGATAACCAAACTCACTCTTCTTATGCACACTCATTTTCACTCACCCTTTATCATCCTAGAAAATCTCATAACAATTTTAAAAGAATCTCTGATATTATCTATTAAACTCAAATACACTTCAACTCTTCACCTCTTTTTTATCATTCTCCTTCTCTTTCCTCTTTTTTTTATTTTTTCCTCTTTTTTTTTCTTCTTCGCTGCCTCGTTAACGAGCCCATATCAGGGTCGTTAACGAGCTACCGTACTCTTTCTTTCTCTTTTCACTACATCCATCAAAAACTTTATTTTGTGCATTTTTTCCTTATCAAGAGACCTTTCTTATTACATGTAATAACAAGAGACTTCCAATCTACCCTTCCCAAATACCCTTCAAATTAAGCAAAATATAAGCAACTCTTCTCTTTTTAACACAACAAAACTTACCTCTCCAATCTAAGTCCCCGGATAGGGTCAAGCTTATCTCGGCTAGGGAATAATTTTTGTGGAGCTAAAAATAAAAGGTTTCAGGCTAGAATTGGTTATCAAAAAGAAAGAATAATGTAAAGGTAGATAGCGAATAATAGGGCTTATGAAAATAAGTTCTCCATCATATGATCTTCACAAGTACTGAACTAAAAATCTTATAAGGGTCTCATGAAATAGATAACCATCACAATTCCAAGAGATAATATGCATAAAGAGAGTAAATCACACAAGAAAAGAAGAGGGAATTATAAATGTTCTCCCTATAAGGCCAAAAATAACTCACAAGGTAGATTTTTGTTGGATTGCATCATCTATGCTATAAAGTATATGTGCTCAATTTCATCAAATGCTATCTTCTTCTAAAACCAATAATTTCAAGTTTGAGAATCCGGCTATACATTTAAAGACATGCTTGCAAGGAATTATATGATTAAGTTAGCGATTCTTAAGAAGGGATATCTATCAATTCTAAAACTCTTTTTGGATTTTCCGAAATTTTTCAATTTTTTTTATTTTTTAATTTTTTTCGACATAAAGGAATAGAAAACACATAAACACCAACACATAAACACCTAGGACATAAGTTTTCTACTTTCTCCCACCCCATACTTAAAATTACAGTGTCCCCACTGTAAGAAAAATAAGAAGAAGGAAAAGAAATAGAAAAGAAAACAAGAAATTAAAAAGAAAAAGAAAGACATAAAAACTTACAAAGTTGTAAAAGTGGAAACAAGGAAAAACTTCATCTTCGAGCTGAATCAACGGTTCCGTGGAGGAAAGTAGTGCTCAAAGTTCCCCATGAAGTCGTACATTGTCCTCCAATGCTCAGCATCCTCCGCCTCTCTCTGACGCTGCCTCTCATCCTCCATCGACATGCGAGCGGAATAGACAGTTTCCCATCTATCCATCCTCCTATGAATGTGATCCTGCTGGAGGTGAAGCTGCTGCATCCATGCAGAAAGATCCTCGACCCATGGTGGTGGTATACTCGATCTTGTGTACTCGGGCTCAGGAGGTGGTGGGTAGTGAGGCTGGAAATGGTCTTGATACATCACCGGGTTGTAAGGCATGAGTCCATAAGCAGGAGGGTCGACAGGAGCTGGTGGTGGGTCGACAGGGGCTCTCGGCACCTCGTTAACGAAGCTGGGTGCCTCGTTAACAGGGTTGGGATGGGGCTGGAAGTGGTCGTTAACGAGCCCGGTGGGCTCGTCAACGAAGATGTTGCCTCCTAGAACCTACGTGTCGATGTCTTCTTCCTCGAAATTGAGCTCCTCAGTGCCGCCCTCGGTGTCGGCTTCTTCGGAGTCATTGCCTACTACCTCGGTGTCCTCTTCATCATCTTCATCTTCATCTTCATCCATGTCGTCCCGCTCAAACCGGGTTTCACATGGCCTAAGTGAAAGCTCGTCCTCCGGTTTAGGCTCCAATGGGAAAGGATGTCCAATCCACGCCTCGTACCAATTCGGTACGTAGAGAAGCTCGTACTTGTCGAGGGTGGGTATAACAATGCGATCTTGAACCTTCACCTTGTATCCTCCCTCGGCTTGAATGAAGACACCGGAGCTATACCAATAGTTTTTGTTGAGGAGTTGGGCGTGAGCCAGTGTGTAGCGGGTGAGATCGACTCCAAGATTCTTAGCCAAGAGGCTAACCAAATTGCCACACCACACCTCCTTGGACTTGGTGGATTGTACGATGTAGTAGAGCCATTCGTACCCCAAATTCAAGGGGCCGGGCTCCTCAAAAAGGATGGTGCGGAAGCAAGCAACCTCCGTCCTTGTAGGCCAGTTCAACTCTCTCTTCGGCCAAAACGTCGCGGCGAGGACTCTGAGAATAATCCGGAAGATGGGGTTGATGACGGTTGCCCCGGATAGCGCCGCGGTGGAGGATTGAACCTCCCCGGTGATGTAGCTCCAAGTGTGGGTCACTCGGTAGTCCTTCAAGCTATAGTCTCTAGATGGGTTTGGGAGCTCCAAGATTGCGTTGAACTCTGCCATTGTGAAGTCACGGTCCTTGTTACCGAGCCGAAACCGGATCCATCCCGCCGAGATATTCGACGAGAAGTTGGTCTCCAAGGTGGCCAAAAACTCGGATGTGAGGGTCGGATAGTGTGGCAAGCTCTTTTGCTTCAAAAGATAGGCGGCCTCAAGAATGATAAAGGCGTCCTTCACATCCGTGTAGATCCCCGTGGTGACAGCGCTAGATTTAGAGAACCATCGGGTGTAATGGTCCTTCTCTAGAAAATCTCGGTAGCACCGTACTTGGCTCTGGGTGCTCAAAATCACATCATCCACTCGAGGTGGAGATGGAGACCTATGGTTCCTCCTCTTCTTCTGAGCTCGGGTAGCGGGTCTGCTTGAACTTGCCATGGATCCTACAAAATAATCAAGATTTTTCCAAGATAAGATCCACTCAAAAATAGATAGGTACGAGACCCCATACTTGGTCTCGAATTAACCTCGGAATTATTCGTTAACTACCCAATTGGGTTGTTTACGATTCTGGGCTCGGATAGATCGATGAAGCAGTGCAGGGTCGTTAACGAGCCTGGGTGGGTCGTTAACGAGCCGCCGAGAGCAAAACCAGAATTTCCGAATTTTAATCTACCTTAAATTCAGCACAAATCAAGCATGCAATCTTCTATAGTCAAATGCAAATCCCTCAATCGGGTATAAGCACCCCATACTTACTCAATTACCCATCCCGAACATGCTAAAATTACCCAAAATTTTGACATGCAAAGTTCGAGCTTAAGATTTAGAACAAGAAAAATTCATGCTCTCCTAACTAGAGTATTGCAATAGATAATCCAACATGAATAATTCTTCCTAAAACATGAACAACTAAGCACAATCAAGAACTTTTATGAACAAAAATCAAGCATGCAAATCGACCTTTCTAAGAACACGATTCAAGACACGAAATTTCGACCCTAAGGACAATTAATCATGCAATTTCGAGCAAGGGTTTAGAAATCATACCGGAGAATCGAGAAATTGAAGAACAAGGGTCGGAATCGGGGTGGTTAACGAGCTTGTGTCTCGTCGGTGATCAGTTTCCGAGCTCCGGTAACGACGGCCTCTCGGTGGTCCGTGGAGTGAGGGATTCCGAACCGGTGGGAGAGAAGGGAGAGGGATTGAGAGCTTTTTGGGTTTGGGGAAGTATGATTTTGAGAGGGTAGTGGTAGATTTGTGCAAGGGGGTAAAAGGGGTTTATATAGGAGGGGAAGGGGTAGAGGTGGGCGGCGGCTAGGGTAAAGATAGAATAGATTAGGTTAAAACTCTTACCTGCCCCGTTTCTTGACGAGTCGGGTCTTCGAACCGGGTCGTTAACAACCCTGGGTGGGTCGTTAACGAGCCGTCGTGGCCTCTTGGAGTGATTTTTTGATCCCTTTCTCTTGAAATCTTGTTAGCTCAAAAATTCTAATTTCTATCCTAACTAAAACTAAAAAGAAAAACAAAAGAAAGCTAAGAAATAATCTAAAAAGAAAAAGAAATTAAAAGAAAAACTAAACCTATTCTAGAAGCGGGTTGCCTCCCGTAAGCGCTATTTTTAACGTCGTTAGCCCGACGAGCTCCTTTGCTAGTCTCATGGTGGTTCATGTATAGCCATGTTGGGGTCTTGAGGTACCCCTCTTGTAGCCTTACATCCTCTGTGTGCTTGAGTTGCTAAATTAGGCCCCTTTTCTTCTATTAGTACGCTTGATATCCCTGGATTGTCAGTGTAGTCCGAAAGCCAAGGTGGTTTGGACTTTTCTGTAATACATAGAGTAGGGCCTTGGTTAAACTCTTGCACGTGGGACTCAGTGATCGGCAGATGTGGCTCGGTAGGGACTGTTGTGTCGAGTTCGGGTTGAGTCAACTCTATTTGTGCCACTCCAACTGGGTCGTTGGCTTTTTGATCCAAGTTGAATTCCACCCGTTCTTCTCCTATATCAAAAGTGAGGAGTCCCTTCCGCACATCAACTCTTGCTCCTGTTGTGGCTAAGAATGGTCGCCCGAGAATTATGGGTACATGAGGGTCTTCAGGCATATCAAGGACGATAAAATCATTCGGTATAAAGAATTTCCCGACTTGAATAGGATAGTCGTCCACCACTCCTGTGGCTTTGACACTTGACCCATTTGCCATGGACAGATTCATGTCTACTGGCTCTAGTGGTCCCATATTAGCTTTAGACCAGCTGGAGAGCGGAACAAGACTAGCACTGACACCTAGATCGCATAAAGCCTTGAAATTGTGGTTGCCTATGCCGATTGTGATTGCAAACCTTCCTGGATTTCCTAGCTTTTCCGGTAGAGCTATCGATCTGACTTCATCCTGCAGCTCTGTAATGGATCTTTTCCTACTAAGAATATCTTTCAAAAATTTTGTGCAAGCTGGCATTTTGCTTAGGGCCTCAGCGAATGGGATGGAAATATTAATTCCCTGAAGAATCTTAACGAAACGCTTGAACTTACTCTCAGTAGAGTCCATAGATTTCTTAGTTGGCAATGGAAGAGATTTCACCTTTCTCGGAACCAAGTTAGGTTCGAGAGGTGAGAGTACCGGGTCGACACTAGGGTCGATTGGTGTCCTCGGCGGGTCGTTACCGACCTTGGAATTGAGAGGGAGGCTCGGTTTAGAGAACTTACCTGTGGTAGGGTGGTTAGGAACCCTCGGAGCCTCGTCATCCTGGCTTGTAGGCTCGGTATGTGCTCTCGCTGGTTCGTTAACGAGCTGGTTGGCGAGGTCCTGTTCCTCCTTCTCTTCAGCTTGAATTCTCTCTGGTAGTGTCTTCCCACTTCTGAGGTGTACCGCTGCTATTTGGCCTCTAGGGTTCTCCTCGGGGCGGCCCGGGAGTTGTCCTTGTGGTCTTGGAATCCATGCAGCTAAGTCCCCTAGTTGGGAATCAACACTCCTCTTCCAAATATCGAACTCTCCCCATTTTTTATCTTGTCTGTTCAGTTTGGCTTGAACGTCATCAACTTTGTTGTTCACTCCGTTGATGCTCCTTTATCTCCTGAACCCATGATGGCGTCTCCTGATGGCCTGGAGGTCGATATGGTGCAGGTCGTCTATCTGGTGGGGGCCCTGCGTAGTTTTGACTTGTATTCTGATTGCCCCATGGTTGATAGTTGTTCGACCTGTCATTATAATTAGGCTGGTTCCTGTATGGTCCTCTCATATAGTTCATCTCAGCTATTATCTCAACGGTTCTAACCTGCTCAAAGTTAGTGCAAGTAGAAGTACTATGTGTAGAAGAACCACATTCTTGACATGATTGAGAGGATTTCAGAAAACTTACTTGTTTCCTCAGACGGTTGACCTCATCTTGTAAGAATTGATTTTTAACATCTGGGTCAACTTCATCTCGGTTGGGTACATAGAGGCGTTTTTGAGTTTGTGGAGTCTGCTGGGTTCCATACATAGCATCGTAATTCGCCAGTTTATCCAACAGTTCCCACGCCTCTGTCGGGTTCATCTCTATAAAACCGCACGCAGTATGCATGTTGATGCGGTTCTTGGTCTCCGCGTTATACCCTAGAAAAAGATTTCTTGCAAAACATATAAAGGTTGCCCATGAGTAGGGCACTGTCTAAGCATCTCTTTGAATCTTTCCCATGTTTCAACAAATATTTCATTAGGCAACTGGTGATAAGAGGTGATGCGTTTCCTCAACTCCGTTGTCTTAGCAGGAGGGAAAAACTTTGTAAGAAATTGATCATACAAAGCTTTCCAAGTCCTGATAGACTTAGAAGGTAGGCTCTCCAACCAGTTCAGGGCCTTTCCAGTAAGAGACCATCTAAAAGCTTTTAACAGAACATATTTTAATGAGACACCTTCAGCAGCTATGGTATCACATAAATCAAGAAAGTTTCTAACATGCTCCATAGGGCACTCAGCAGGTTTCCCTTCAAACTGAGCCCGTTTGATTAAGGATATAAATTGAGACTTGATCTCAAAAGGTTTCTCTATCGCTGGAAGCACAATAGGAGATTCTGGCACCCTCACTTCCGGATGCATGTATTGTTTGGCATTCCTTGGATAGGCATCAAGCTCTTGTTGTAGTCGAGCCTTGTCAGCTCGTTGACGCTCAGCTTCGGCGTCTGCGCCGTCCTTCTCGGCTTTCAGTGCCTCCATCTGGGTCCGGAGGATCTCTAACTCGCGAGCCATCTCTTCTGTTGTGGCCATGGCTCGGTTTTCTCGGAGTCGACGGTGCAGGGAACGTTCGGGTTCTGAGTAATAACCTGTGTTATCAAACTGAAGCCTTCTTCGTCCTACCGACATACACTAAGAAAACAGACAAAGAAAACAAAAATTAAAAGCAAAAACGGGGTCGGGCTATTCCCGATCCCTAAGATAAACTAACAACTCGTTGCTTCCCCGGCAACGGCGCCAATTTGTTGAGAGGGTTTTTTAATTGACAACAAATAAATTTATAGTCAAAACCCCGCTGATTACAGCGAAGTCAGGATCGTTCCACAGGAAGCAAGGTTGTTCGTCTATCAATCTACTAAAAAGCAAACAAAAACAAATAAAAACACTCACAAGCAGCCTCGTTAACGACGTTGTCAGGGTCGTTAACGAACCACCGAACACAAAACACTTCAACTAACGACCTAATTAAATTCTAATTAAAATTCGGTACCGAGGCAAGTACTCAGCAACGAAAATTCACTAGAGATAATTCAGATAAAACAAAGATCTAGGATTTAGGGACACCACAACATAGCCAAGCATAAAAACTCGTAAGAAGATAAGATCATGCCTTTAAACAGATAGAGTCATCAACTTTCGTTGATTTAGCAAGTAAATTAACAAACTTTCGCATCCTAATTCACTTAATTGCTTGTTTTGGATCTAAAGCTTGAAACTTTCGTTTTCAAACAATATCAACCTTCAAGTTACTAACTTTCTCTTTCAATCAAGTTAAAAACCTAAATTACCTCCACTTTCGTTTCGGTATAAGCACAACAAACAATTCTCAATCAAAGGTAAAAGGCATTCACAACACAATCTTACTCATCAAACATGCTCAACTATGCCGGGCTTAACCCCGATCCTAGAAAAAGAAACTACTCACTAATCATAACTAAGAAACTAAAAATCTCAATCAAAAGAAACATTGAAAACAAAACAAAACTCGAATTAATAAGAAAAATCTCTTCCTAAAAATTCTCCTCCAAAAGCTTCCTCCTTTCTATGCTAGATAGAAGGGTATTTATACTAAAAAGCTAAAAGCAAAAAACTAAAAAGGCTAAAAGATATAAACTTTCCTAAAAAGATAGAAACAAACCCTAAAAGATAGAAATAAAATCTAAAAAGATATTAAGACCTAAAATACATATTCTAATAACCCCAAAAGATTCTAAAAAGATACTCAACCGACACGGAAATAAATTCCCGCTCAGGATCGGTGAATTATAAAATAAATACTTCAAATCATCTCCTTCGTGGCCTCGTTAACGAGCCCTCACAGCCTCGTTAACGAGCCTGGGCTTTGTTTTCTTTCACACTTCCTCTTGTGATCTCGAGCTCTGACTTCTTCAATCTTGCACTCTTCCGTCTTTCGCTGTAATGCTCCAAATTCAGCTCCATTTAGCTCTTTTCCTCTCTAAAACCTACAAAATTCACAAAATAGCGTAGCTTCCACTCTTTTCATAGAAATATGCAAAACTACCTAAAAACACTCAAAACTAAACCTAAACTAAACAAAACTAAACCTAATAAGCAAAGAAAACCTACTAAAAACTATACTAAAAATGCGAACATCATATTTATTATTATATTTTCTATTTTGGACTGTTTCTATTTATAGCTAGTTTCTATTTATGTTTCCACTATTACTATTTTTGGGCGTGTGTCTACTTATGCTTAAGAGACTAGCCCAATAGTTAGATTAGGCCCATTAGGTAGACCTAGTTAATCCTTGAATTCTCTATTCAAAGAACTCGTTGTACTCAATTTTAATTACATCTTGCTATAGACAGATTGCCTTTTGTGTATCGAATTTGTCTTCCCTAAGGCCTAGGCGTCAAACCTAGTTCGCGAATTGAACCCTTTTATATCCCTTTTCCCACGCCCTCGTCTCGGCCCTAGGCCACCCGAACTCGATCCATCGAGTTTTCCCTCACGAGCCACCTTGTGGTTCGCGCTTATCCCAGTTACAATTCGTTGGAGAAGATCTGAGGCCCTTTTGAGCCTAGATCGGGCACCTATGCGATCCACCCAAAAGGCGGAATGCATCACCATGCCTCCCGCACACCTATGCCTAAGTGGTTCTCACACGTAAACATTCATAACTCATACCAAATGGATTGATGACTTTTCACAAATCACCAACAAACAATAGAATTTTAAAGTAACTTATGTGTGTGTTATCTTCATGCATCTTAATTGGTTGATTGGTTCAATGCTTGGGATACCATGATTCTGGGGTGTTTGAAATGTGTAATTACACTAAGACATAAATTGAATCATTTCAATTTTTGTGTTTTGATGTTCGCATTTTTAGTATAGTTTTTGATAGGTTTTCTTTGCTTATTAGTTTTAGTTTTGTCTAGTTTAGGTTTAGTTTTGAGTATTTTTAGTTAGTTTTGCATAAGTCTACGAAAAGAGTGGAATCTACGCTATTTTGTGTATTTTGCAGATTTTAGCGAGAAAAGGAGCTAAATGGAGCTAAATTTGAAGCATCACAGTGAAGGACGGGAAAGTGCAAGATTTAAGAAGTCAAAGCTTAAGAGTACAAGAGGAGGTGTTGAAGAAAACAAACCCAAGGCTCGTTAACGAGGCTGTGAAGGGTCGTTAACGAGGCCACGAAGAGAAAGATTTCGAGTATTATTTTTATTATTCACCGATCCTGAGCGGGAATTTATTTCCGTATCGGTTGAGTATCTTTTTAGAATCTTTATGGGTTATTAGAATATGTATTTTACGGTTTAATATCTTTCTAGATTTTATTTCTATCTTTTAGAGATTGTTTCTATCTTTTTAGGAAAGTTTTTATCTTTTAGCCTTTTTAGTTTTTTAGGATTTTTTTCTAGTATAAATACCCTTCTATCTAGCATAGAAAAGAGGGGGCTTAATTTTGGAGTCGAATTTTAGAGCTAGTTTTGGAGAAGATTTGGAGGAAGGCCGAAGGAGAGAGAACCGGATCGGAAGTCGGTGACGAGGTTCGGTAACGACGGTTTCCGAGGTTCGTTGATCGAGTTTGTGGTTCGGTGCATGTTTTGTTTTAGTTTTCTTCTGAATCTCTGTAAGACGGTATTTTTGTTGGTAATTTAAGTTTGAGTTTTGTTTCAATGTTTGTTTTTATTGAAGTTTTTAGTTTCTTAATCATGAGTAGTGAGTAGTCTATTTTTCTAGGGTCGGGGTTAAGCCCGGCATAGTTGAGCATGTTTGATGAGTAAGAGTGTGTGTTGAATGCCTTTTATCTTTATTGAGATTGTTTGTTGTGCTTAATACCGAAACGGGAGTTGAGGTAATTTGAGTTTTAACTTGATTGAAAGAGAAAGTTAGTAACTTGAAGGTTGATATTGTTTGAAAACGAAAGTTTCAAGCTTTAGATCCAAAACAAACAATTGAGTGAGTTAGTTTATGAAAGTAGATTAATTTACTTGTTAAGTCAATGAAAGTTGATGACTCTATCTATTTAAAGGCATGATCTTATCTTCTTACGAATTCTTATGCTTGGCTATGTTGTAGTGTCCCTTATCCTAGATTTTTGTTTTAATTGAATTATTTCTGGTACATCTTCGTTCCTGAGTACTTGCCTCGGTACCGAATATTAATTAGAATTTTATTAGGTCGTTAGTTAGAATTTTTATGTTCGGTGGTTCGGTAACGATCCTGACAAGGTCGTTAACGAGGCATCTCGTGAGTGATTGTGTTTGATTTTATTTGGTTCTTATTAGATTGATACACAGACAACCTTGCTTCCTGTGGAACGATCCTTACTCCACTGTACTCAGCGGGGTCTTGACTTACAAATTTATTTGTTGGCCGAGAAACCCTTTCAACAAATTGGCGCGGTTGTCGGGGAAGCAACGAGTTGTTAGTTTATCTTTGGGATCGGGAACAGCCCGACCCCGTTTTTGTTTTTAATTTTTGTTTTCTTTGTTTGTTTTCTCAGTGTATGCCGGTAGGACGAAGAAGGCTTCAGTTTGATAGCTCCAGTTATTACTCAGAACCCGAACGTTCCCTGCACCGACGACTCCGAGAAAACCGAGCCATGGCCACAGCTGAAGAGATGGCTCGAGAGTTAGAGATCCTCCGGACCCAGATGGAGGCACTGAAAGCCGAGAAGGACGGCGCTGACGCAGACAAAGCTCGACTGCAAGAAGAGCTAAATGCCTATCAAGGAATGCCAAGCAATACATGCATCCGGAACTGAGGGTGCCAGAATCTCCTATTGTGCTTCCTGCGATAGAGAAACCTTTTGAGATCAAGTCTCAATTTATATCCTTAATTAAACGGGTTCAGTTTGAAGGGAAACCTGCTGAGTGCCCTATGGAGCATATTAGAAATTTTCCTTATTTATGTGACACCATAGCTGTTTTAGTATAGTTTTTGATAGGTTTCTTTGCTTATTAGGTTTAGTTTTGTCTAGTTTAGGTTTAGTTTTGAGTATTTTTAGTTAGTTTTGCATAAGTCTACGAAAAGAGTGGAATCTACGCTATTTTGTGTATTTTGCAGATTTTAGCGAGAAAAGGATCTAAATGGAGCTAAATTTGAAGCATCACAGTGAAGGACGGGAAAGTGCAAGATTTAAGAAGTCAAAGCTTAAGAGTACAAGAGGAGGTGTTGAAGAAAACAAACCCAAGGCTCGTTAACAAGGCTGTGAAGGGTCGTTAACGAGGCCACGAAGAGAAAGATTTCGAGTATTATTTTTATTATTCACCGATCCTGAGCGGGAATTTATTTCCGTATCGGTTGAGTATCTTTTTAGAATATTTATGGGTTATTAAAATATGTATTTTAGGGTTTAATATCTTTCTAGATTTTATTTCTATCTTTTAGAGATTGTTTCTATCTTTTTAGGAAAGTTTTTATCTTTTAGCCTTTTTAGTTTTTTAGGATTTTTTCTAGTATAAATACCCTTTTATCTAGCATAGAAAAGGGGGGGCTTAATTTTGGAGTCGAATTTTAGAGCTAGTTTTGGAGAAGATTTGGAGGAAGGCCGAAGGAGAGAGAACCGGATCGGAAGTCGGTGACGAGGTTCGGTAACGACGGTTTCCGAGGTTCGTTGATCGAGTTTGTGGTTCGGTGCATGTTTTGTTTTAGTTTTCTTCTGAATCTCTGTAAGACGATATTTTTGTTGGTAATTTAAGTTTGAGTTTTGTTTCAATGTTTGTTTTTATTGAAGTTTTTAGTTTCTTAATCATGAGTAGTGAGTAGTCTATTTTTCTAGGCTCGGGGTTAAGCCCGGCATAGTTGAGCATGTTTGATGAGTAAGAGTGTGTGTTGAATGCCTTTTATCTTTATTGAGATTGTTTGTTGTGCTTAATACCGAAACGGGAGTTGAGGTAATTTGAGTTTTAACTTGATTGAAAGAAAAAGTTAGTAACATGAAGGTTGATATTGTTTGAAAACGAAAGTTTCAAGCTTTAGATCCAAAACAAGCAATTGAGTGAGTTAGTTTATGAAAGTAGATTAATTTACTTGTTAAGTCAATGAAAGTTGATGACTCTATCTATTTAAAGGCATGATCTTATCTTCTTACGAATTCTTATGCTTGGCTATGTTGTGGTGTCCCTTATCCTAGATTTTTGTTTTAATTGAATTCTTTCTGGTACATCTTCGTTGCTAAGTACTTGCCTCGGTACCGAATATTAATTAGAATTTTATTAGGTCGTTAGTTAGTATTTTTATGTTCGGTGGTTCGGTAACGATCCTGACAATGTCGTTAACGGGGCATCTCGTGAGTGATTGTGTTTGATTTTATTTGGTTCTTATTAGATTGATAGACAGACAACCTTGCTTCCTGTGGAACGATCCTGACTCCACTGTACTCCGCGGGGTCTTGACTTACAAATTTATTTGTTGGCCGAGAAACCCTATCAACGTTTATGCATGAGTTTGGGATGAAAACTTGCTTATTTTATGAATCAATGATTACACTAAATTGGGGGAGGAATGTTGGTGATTTTAGTGTCATGACATGATTGTTCCCTACTGCAAGGAACAATGCCTTTTAGTGTGATCAGGGTTCATACGACGTTATGGGATCTCACTTAGCTATTTCGCAAGTTTAGGGGTGTGGAGTACACGCTTGTGTAAGTATAGTTGAGGTCTAGAGGGATATATAAAGGTTAAGTTACGTTGTTCCTTAAGGAACAATGGAAACTACAGATGTCCAGTAGGGAAGAACAGTTCAGCATTATGGCTATTTAAGGACAAAGGGGAATAGAGTCGAGGTTGGTTCAAGATATCTCACTTAAGATCTAACCAAAATCCTATCCATAATCCATTCATACATTTTTCATAGTTTAGTTCTTCCCAAAAGCCTTGGAGAGAACTAGAAAATTTGTCTTTTCTCACTTCAGATTTTGCGAATTCCCTAAGGCTTATAAGGGGAAATTTTTTTGATTTTGGAAAGTGTTCTCACGATTCGAATATATCCGAGTAGAGTTATCATTGATTGTTCCCACGACATATTGCAAGCAGGACTCAAGACTGGACAAGGAAGTTCGTTGGTTGCTCTCATCAAGACGCTTAGTTCTTACATCCCACAAGTTTGAAGATGGTGAGGAGATCTGGCTCACAACATTTCGCCCAAAGAAGAAGTTTGAAGATGGTGAGGAGTGCGAGGGATGTGTTTTATTTTGGGTGAGGGGTACTTTTGTCTTGCCAAATAAAATTTACCATAGTTACATTCCGTGCCACCAAAACTTATCCACCCCTTTTTTTGTATTTTTTGCTAAATTGTTTTATTTTAATCATGACCATCCATACATGTAATCAAACGATCAAAAAATGCTCACAATTTTTACCCTATCAAATATATCCACCTGAGTGTGACTCTAGATAGATATATACTAGTTGTACCTGGGCACAACTATGACTTGATATTTTTTTAGATAATTATAGAAAAGATATTAATAAAAAAATATAATATTAAATTTAATGTAAGTAATTTATTGCCTATAGTATGTATAAATATTATTTTGTTTTTGAAATCAAATAAAACAAATTAAATCTAGATAATTAAGTTTAAAATTGAAGATCAACAAAGATTATTAAAACAAAATAATCTGCATTGCTCTTTTTCCTTGACAATATTTTATAAACAAGTTTAACTCGTTATATCTGTTGGTCGTGCACGACTATATGGAGTTATTACTTAATTTAATTAATAAATAGTATTTTTATTTAATGTAAAAAATAAAAATATTTATAAGAAAAATCATTAATGTGAGCCAATATAATGTGAGGCACAACCAAAGTTGTTAAGGTGAGTCCAATATAAGTTTGATAGTTTAATGATAATTACTTATGAAAAAATATAAATAAAAATTATTTTAATTAGAATCATTAAATTTTATAAAAGTTTTACAAAAATAACTAAAAAGCCAAAAATAATGTAAAATTTTTATAAAAATTTTAATCAAATTCAATTCTTTAAAAATCTTTTAAATAAAAATTTAAAAAGATAATTAATTAGAAAAGATTAAAAAATCAATGAGTATAGCTTTTCTTAAGATAAAAAATCTTTTATATTAACATAAATAATCCAAAAAGGAAATTGAGAAAAAAAATTATATAATTTTTTTATCAAAATTTAATCTAGGCAAGTAATTATATACATATATAAAAATTTTAATTTTTTTATCTAAATTTGTTTTAAGATAAATATTCTACATAAATAGATAAAATGATAAAGATAAAATAAATTTTTTTGTTTATAATTAAAATTCGAATTAATTTTTTCCAAATATAAAATATAGTCTAATGTTAGTTTTAGACAGAAAAAATCTACCCTAATAAATTTGCGCTACGTGGTATTTTTGAATAAATTAATGTGAAATTATATTTTAATAAATTTGGTAACAACTTATAGTGTTTTTGCTAAATAGATAACATGTTTGGGGAAGACTTCCGTGCGAATGGGCACCCATGTGAGAATTGAGAATAAATCTCGTTCGTTCCTTCCAAAAAAATCAACGTCCCTAATTAAACATTCATTAAAAAAATAAAATACGGAACGGACGAATTTTTCCCGTATTATTCACGTATTTTTCAATAAAATACGGAACGGACGAATTTTTATCGTATTATTCACGAATGTTTTGAAAAATACGTTTTTATGAGATGTGCCCAATTTATTCATCAAAACTAGCAATTTGTTCATCAATATTGACCAATTGTTCATCAATACTAACTATTTGTGCATCGAGTTTTTGATAACAATGTTCATCAATTTTGAACTTTTTTATTTTTTAATTTTATTTTTTAACCTTATTTAATGAATACAATCAATGTGGATTTTTTAACCTTATTTTGAACTTATGTTTATGTGTCAATATCATCAATTTGTACATTTATGACTATTAATATCATCAACTTGTACATTTAAGACTATCTATTTGTGCATTTTTTGTATTTATTTTGTGCTTTTAAGGCTGTCTTGTATGCAAAGGATAATACAAATGAAGTGCTTTAAGGCTAACTTGTCAATACGAATGAAATGTTCAATGTAGTACCTAAACAAGATAAGTTTTATTTAGAAACTTGAATACAAAGAATAATAGATAAAGAATCTGACTTTGCAATAATATGGTGTATGCTAAGAGGATATTAATGAACAAACGTGCATTTAGAAATGAACAATATATTATATGAAAAGGCAATGAACAAATATGCATAAATCAATGAACAAATATGCACAAACCGATGAACAAATATGCCAAAATCAATGAACAAATATGAATATAACAATGAAAAAATATGCATGTATCAATGAACAAATATGCATAAACCAATGAACAAATTGATGTTACTAATGAACAAACCGATGAACAAATATGTCAAAACCAATGAACAAATATGCCAAAATGTTGATGAACAAATCCACATTATTTATCAACAACTCTATAGTATTGATGAACAAATCAACAGTACTGATGAACAAATCCACATTTTCGATAAACATTTTGGGCGCGTGTCCTATTTTCATTTTTTTCAAAAATACGCGAATAATTCGCCAAAAATTCGCCCATGCCGTTTTTTCCCCTTTTTAAGTGAAATGATCAACGCCTTTGATTTTTCTTGATCCAACGGCTCTTGTTCTTTCTTATTTCGCACATGAGTGCCCATTCGCACCTGAACCGGACTCTAACTTGTTTATATAATTTTTTATGTATATAATTTTCTATCTATGGACTATGTATTAGTTTACTACAATAGATAACATATTTATATAATTTTTATATCTTCCATATTAATTTAATATTTTTATCTCTTCACAAGATTTAGGATCTTAATATATCTTTGTTTATCTTTTAATAAGGCTAAAATTTACATCTATATAATGATATAATTTTAAATAATATATTTTGTTATGTTTTTTTTTTATTTTGAGAAAAAGATATAATTTTATGTTGATGAGTAATGACTAAGATTATATGTAAATGTTAAAAACAAAATCGAATTTTAATTTATATTAATAAAATTAGACTTTCTTTACAATTCTTGATGAATACTTTATTAAATTGAATTTGTTAAAAATTTACATTACATTTTTCTTAATTTTCTTTTATTTTATTTATGTAATTATTGAATTTTTTTTATCTAGCCCCACATTACATTTTTTTTTATCTCTATGTTTTTTTTGTAATTTAATATGGCTGATAGGTTGACTAATACATTGAATTTTGTAAATTTTCATATACATTATATATTAGGGTTATGTAAATTTAGTATGGAAAACAACATTATAGATGAATTGAATTTTGCAAAATAATACATAGATATTTTCTCTATATTTTATCTCTTAAATTAAGGAAAAAGTTCACTTCTATACTAATCTTTATATTGTATTTTTCATTTTTATAGAAATTTTTTTATTATAGAGTAAAAGATAAGAACCCTAATATATAATTTTAATAAATTAACTTTACAAAAATATTTTAATAAATTATATTATGCTTTGTAGATGACCTATGCTAATTATTATTATCTTTATAAAAAAAATCAAGTAATTTATACATATTAGTGTCTAAAAAAATAAGAAAATATTATTTTAAAATATTCAATAAAAAGTAAAATAAATATTTTAATAATTTCAATCTAAATTTAAAAATAAATTCAATTAAAATATGAAGTACAATCTAAAAAAATAAATTGTCTACTGAATAATTTATTATGATATTATATAAATATATTTAGTATTTTAAAATTAATATCGTATAATTTTATAGTTTTTCAGTAAAATTATCCCGTGAATATCACGGGACTTTAACTAGTTAATAGTAAAAGTATGTTCATATCTTATTATGATAACAATCTATCATTAAATATTAAAAAAATCTTGTGTTTTATTTTTCCTTTCTTTAACATTTTTTTAAATATATTAGAATGTTACTTTTTATGATAACAATCTATCATTATATATTAAATTTTTTTTCCCTTTCTTTAAAAATCTTTTACAAAATATATAAAAAGGGTAGAAATAATTTAAATACTTCTAATTTTTTTTTATCAAATTCAATTCTTTTAAAAAAAATTAAATAATAATTATAAATATAATTAATAATAAATGATGAAAAAATATAAATAAATAATAAATTTTTTAATGATAAAACATCATTTATATTTACATAAATAATTCAAAAAGAAAATTACAGAAAAGATAATGTAATTTTGTTTTATAAAAAAGTCAATTTAGGCAAGTAATTATCTAGATTGAAAATTCTATTTTTTATCAAAATTTTATTTAAGATAAATCTATTATATAAATGAATAAAAAAATAAAGATAATTTTTTTCTTTAATGTTAAATAAAATTGGAATTTAATTTTTTTTTCATATAAATAGTTAATTCGAAAAACTTAATTAATACATCTATCTTTATGAGTTTGGTTCAAATGAAACAAACTCTTATCCTAAATAGAACTCTTATCCTAAAACGAATGCACTTTACATAGTTAGTCATGCACTTTTCATATAAAAGTGCATTGAAAAATACAAAAAGTGCATTACGAAAAAGTGCACTAAAAAAATTTGAAAAATGCACTAACAAGTACGAAAAGTACAAATGCCAAAAAGTGCACTCCGAAGTAGGAAAAGTGCACTACTAACTACAAAAAGTGCATTCGTTTTAGGATAAGAGTTCGTTTTAGGATAAGAGTTTGTTTCATTTGAACCAAACTCCTATCTTTATATATAATATCTAATGTTGTATAATCTACCTAGTAAATTATAATGTAGAAGTCATGTCTGTTGAAAAAATTGTGTCACATGGCATTCCTTGAATAAAATAAAGTTATATTTTTTAATAATAAATATTATAATTACTTGTATCATTCTTTCTATATATCCAACTTTTTATAATATAATAACTTGACCTATATGTTGATATTTTTTATGCATATTTTTTTTATCTTATAACAAGATTTGGGATCTAATAAGTATATAATTTTTTTATCTATATGTTGATAATAACTTGATCTAATATATTTTATATTAATTTTATGCATAACAATTTTTTTTATCTCTTAACAAGACTTCGTTTCAGGTATATAATTTTTTATCTTTATGTTGATAGAATATGGGATGCAATCTTAAAGATTTTTTTATAATTTACATATTTTTTATTACATTATTAAACACTTGATATTAATATAAAATTTCAAAGACTTGTATATAATATCGTAATAAAATTATGTAATTTAAAAAATATTTAAGATTATTAAAAAATGTAACATTATTTTATTCAGCGATTGCCATGTGGCGCAATTTTTTCAACAGATATAGTTTCTGCTTTATAATGTACTAGTTGTCCCAGTCGTGTCATGCACAACTATGACTCGATATTTTTTAAATATACTATAAAAACTATTAATAAACAAAAATATAATAAAAAATTTAATGTAAGTAATTTGTTGATCGTAATATGTATAAAAATTATTTTTTTTAAAATAAAATAAAATAAAATAAATTTAGATTATTAAGTTTAAATAATGAGAATAATATATACAATGCTCATAAAATGTTATGCTAAATTTTCAAATAATGAGAATAATATATACAATGCTCACAAATTGTTATGGTAAATTTTCAAATTGTGAGTTGCAATAAAAGTAAAGTATTTTGGCCAAACTTCTCATAAGGAAATATTCTGATTAAAAAAGCATAGATTTATCAAAATATATAGGCCTTTAATTATTTGTTTATATAAAATATTTTTTATAAGGAAAGCATGTTTTATAATACGATGTGGCATATGACATGTCAAAAGTTACATGACATGGCTTAAGGAAAAGACGACATGTGGCAAAATCCGATGTGGTGTATTCTAGAAGCGACATGTGGACAAATCTGACGTGGCGCAATGCGGTGGCTCCAAACCTTATTGCTTTTATATGTATATTAGATTAGGTAGACAATTAGATAGACATTGATAATAATGATACTAGAAAAGATTTAGTGGAAACGCAAAAATAAATAGCCTAATTAGGCGCTTGTAATCCAAACACAAATTTTTTGCTATTTGTTAAGTATAAAAGGCTCTTTTTATTTTTTTTTCTCTCACCTCAGATTCTTTCTCCCGCAAGTCCGTAATTCCGTCATTCTCTCTGCCTCTCTGGTTCCTTCCTTCCTAGGTTTTTCGAGAGATCGGATTTTGAGATTCGGTTGGATGAGCTCGAGATTGAAGTCGATCGGCTTTACCGATTGAAGCAGCTCCATCTTCAATGCATCATGGTACCGAATTTCAAATCGATTTTGCGTCTTGTTGTGTTTTGAATTAATCGAATCGGAAATCTAATTGTTCATTTCGGTTTTGCTTTTCTCGATTGATCAGAGATTTTCGCTGATTCAATCCCGAAGAGAGAAGGAAATGCATAAGAGGAGTAAGGAATCGCCATTTCTGTCTCAGGTAATTATTCCTCTTTGTGTTCTCAGCTCTACTTGATCGGGGAATTCTGGATGGATGAAGCAATTCAATTGTTGTGGTGATGAAGCAAATAGATCGGTTAGATGAGGCCATTGAAGCAATTAGGTCTTTTCGTCATCTCGTTCAAGACGTCATGCTGATTGAGTCGGGCCGGGTCGAGCTCCGGTTTACCCGGATGAGAAATGGGTCGCGCGCGGGCGGGTCTGGGTCGGGCCGCGCTGAGGAGAGGAAGAGGGGCAAGCCCTAGACTGAAGAAGAACACGGGTAATTTGGATGGTTCAATTTGCAAGATTTTAAGCTTTTTTTCTTTCAATTTCAATTTTGCTGGGTTTGAAACAGATTGATTGTTAGGTTTCTGTGTAATCAAGATTTTGTGTCTTTCCATTGATTGGTGAAGCTTTGAACCAAAAATTATCTGATAGTTCTCAATTTTAGTGAATGGAGATTCAAGTTGGGTTTATATATTGAATGATTGGATGATCTTGTTTCTGAATTTGATATTTGCTATTGTATCTTTCATGTATCTACATTTTTTGGTAGATTTCTATTTTCATGTTGAGTTACCAGAAACATATACTAGCAATTTGTTTCAGGTAGCATAGTTTTTGGTGGAATTCAAGCATATTAGTTTTACATTAACTTTCATCCAATTCTGGGTTTAAAACAAATTGATCATTAGGTTTTTATGTGATTAAAATTCTGGGTAATTCCATTGATTAATGAAGCATTAAACCAATATTTTTCAATTTTAGTTAAGGGACATTCAATTTGGTTTATTGAATGCTTGAATTATCTTATTTCTGAGTCTAATATTTGGTGTTCTATGTTTCATGTATGTACATTGTTGCGTAGATTTCTATCTTTCATTTCGAGTAACATAGTTTTTGTTATATATGGAGTTCAAGTGTATTAGTATTAGTGTGTTAATGATCAGTCTTTGTTGTCACTTGTTACGATGTAAAAGATTTGAAGATCTAATGATTAGTGCAACGCTGAATCCTTTGTGCATAGGCTGTTCTTGCTTGGACTGGAGAAATACAAGAAAGGCGACTGGAGGAGTATATCTCTGCATTTGGTGATAACAAGGACAACGACACAAGTGGCGAGCCATGCACAAAAGTACTTCATAAGGCAAAGCTCCGCCTCGGCCAGGAAGGATAGGAAGAGGACGAGCATCCATGACATCACCACTCCTCCTCCTCCTCATGACAATACCTCCTTCCCTCAACATCAGCAACATCAACCACAAGTGGGCCCTCAGCTAGGTCCGAACAACCCTAGCAAGGGGGCCCACATGGTGTCTTTGACCCTAGTCGGGGAGCCTTTTTCGGGTATTCGGATTTAGGATTTCCTCCTATGTGACAAGACAGGGAGTTTAATCTCATGAATGGCTAGATGAGTAGTATAGCTATAGTTTAATTTATGATAGTATAAGAGCTAGCACAATGAACTATTGTGTAAGTGATCATGAAAAATAGAAAAATATGGCTTTGATAATGCCTATTTATAAGAGATCTATTTTAGAGTTACATTCATTCAGTTTCTAGTTTTTATTACGACATTTCTCTCTCTAGTGAATGTTTGAAATTCTAATGGAGTGCTCATCAGCGCAAGAACAAGGTGATGATGATGATGATGATGATGATGACGACGACAATGAGCAAGTGATGAGTTTTTATTTGTTTTTTATGCGGTGATGACAACAATATTTATGTGGTGATAAGAATTGATCGACAACTATTTTTGCGGTGATGATAAAAACAAACAAGCTTTAAGTGATGACTGTTTGATGACACTTGATGACGGTTGTTTGTCATCAAGGCCCTTCATGACAAAAAAATCAATGTCATCTAGATCCTTTGATGACACTTGTTTGTCATCAAGGCCCTTTTGATGACAAACAAATCAATCAAACCGTCATCAAGTAGCGATGACAATTGAGGACGATCAAACCGTCATCAGATAACGATGACAATTGAGGACAATCGAACCTTCATCAAGTAGCGATGACATTTGTGATGACAATCGAACCGCCATCAAGTAGAGATGACATTTGTGATGATAGTTGATGACAATCAAATCGTCATCAATTAGTGATGACAGTTATGAAAAAGTGATGACTGTTTATGAAAAATTGTACGTGATGATACATATTTGATGACACTTTGATGATAATGCTTAAAAATTATATGTGATGAAACATATTTGATGACACTAAAAAATTAAACGTGATGATACATATTTGATGATACTAGAAAAAATTATAATTTATGATGACAGCTTTTTGATGATGACACATATTTGTTGACACTAAAAAACTATAATTTGTAATGACAATGATGACGGTGAAAAAAATTTGTAATGACAGTGATGACGGTGATGAAAGTGATGATTGTGATTGACGGTGAAAAAATGTGTCATCAAATGCCTTGATGATACATATTTGATGACACTAGAAAAAAAAATTGTCTGTGATGACACATATTTGATTATGCTAAAAAATTAAACGTGATTATACATATTTGATGATAACTTTTTTTATGTGTGATGATTGTTGTTTTTAAACATGATGATACTTTTTATTATCAAAAAATTGTCATCAAAAAATTGTCATCTAGGCATTTGATGGTACTTTTGTCATCAAAAAATTATGATGATGGTGGTTTTATGTGGTTCAATTCTTTGATGATACTTTTTGTAATCAAAAAGTTGTCATCAAGACATTTTAATGACATTTTTTTACCTTTTGTTACACCTTTTGTCATAAAAAAAATTGTCATCAAGGCATTTGATATACTTTTTTGTCATCAAAAAATTCTTTGATGGCACATATTTGATGACGCTTAAGTGATGACAGTTTGATGACACTTGTTTGTCATCAAGGCCCTTTTGATGACAAATTAATCGAACCGTCATCAAGTAGAGATGATAGTTGATGACAATCAAACCGTCATAAAGTAACAATGACAAGTGATGACAGTTGATGACCGTTCGAACCGTGTGATGACGGTTGTTTTTATATGGTTGAATGACTTTGATAATACCTTTTGTTATCAAAAAGTTGTTATCAAGATATTTTGATGACACTTTTTACCTTTTATTACACTTTTTGTCATACAAAAATTGTGATGATAATGAAATAAATTGTGATGACGGTTATGAAAGTGATAATAGTGATGATTGTGATGATGTCAACGCCGATCAACGACCGAGTCAACTCGGTCAACGGGCGAGTCAACCCGGTCAACGACCGAGTCAAATCGGTGGGAGTGGGGTGAGGGTGGGTGATGGCACTTTTGCTATTTTCCTAATTCTTACGCCCTCCATAATATCGACCAAATTAGGCTCTTTTTTGTTATTTAATTAATTCATCCTTTATATTATGGTATATTGATATTGATTATATTGATGATTGATGATTAGGGTAGATATATATATTCAAATCATCTATAAGACTATAACTATATATTAAAGTTGTACCTTTTCGCGCCACCAGAACGATTCTGCCCACACTTTATATTTAATAAAATAATTTTTAGTTCTATAATTATTGATTAAATAGCTATTGTTTCCCATAAATTCTATAATTATAACTTCTTTCTATTATTTTTTTAACTATTTAAATTTATCTCTAACATTAAACAAATATCTATTTAGTATAACAATACCTTTTGATAGTTTTCTCATACAAGTATTTAAAATTAAAGATAAAATATCTTGAAATAAATATAAATATTTTATCATATATCTTTTGACGAATTTATTTATCGATATATATTAATTTTCTTTTATAAAAAAATTAATGAAATATTTATAATGTTTAAAATTAATAAAAATAGATAAAAAATATTTAATAGATATATTGAAATATTTGATAATCTCTAAATTTACGTACTTAGAAAGTAATAAAATGTGATTAATATAATATTTGATTAAAAAAATTTATACATTCTAAGAGCAATAAATAACTTATAATAGTTTATATTATATTTTTATTTATTAATATTTTATTTATAATGTCTATAAAAATACCGAATCGTAGTCGTACATAGTACGACAGATAGAACTAAGTATCCGTAAAAATAATTGATTAGTAACGGGTGTAAAATAATAACGTATCTTTTGTTTTGGCGGTTTTTTTGCGCACTTTTATAATCTGTGTTTCGCACTCCGCTATGGGCGGATTTCAAACCAGCCCAAAAAAAGAATAAAAATTATGGGCGGATTTTAAACCAGCCCAAAAAAATAGTACAAAATATGGATGTATTTCAAACCAGCCCAAAAAAAAGTACAAAACATGGACGGATTTCAAACCCGTACAAAAAAAATCGTATATTTATGGACGAGTTTAGAATACGCACATACTGGAGTGCGCATCCAAAAAAATGGAGTGCGCAAAATTTCACCGTTTGTTTTTGGGTTGAATAATAAGGTATCTTTTTATATAGTACATATCTTATGATTCGGTTAGAATTTCCTTGTACTCAACTACTCATGATGTTTGTAACTATCTTATTCAATAAAATAACTAACTCTTCCTTCCAGTTAATCAAAATCTTCCCCTTTCCTAGGGCTACTACATTGACAGCTTCAAACTTGTCCTCGTGCTTAAATTACAGAAAACATAACCACCTCCTGAAGAGAAGAAGATCTAGCAAAGAGATTGATCGATGGAAACCAGATCTTTGAGGCGTAGGAAGCTGGTGAAAGAGCTCGGTCAAGAAGAAGATAGGATTAGCATTCTGCCGGATGATGTCCTGCACCAAATCTTGGCCTTCCTCCCGATCAAATCCATCGCCCGAAACAGCGTCTTGTCAAAGCGATGGCATCACCTTTGGAGATCGAGCCCGGATCTCGACTTCACCACCGTCACTGGCACGACACGCAACAAGGATGACACCGGCGAGTTGTTGTTGAATGTGCTTTCCCTGAGGGACGACAATCACAGCATCAGGCTCTTCCGCCTTAGCTCGTACCTTAGCTTCACACGCCTCCACAGCCTCATAAGGCTCGCCCTGAGAAGAAACGTCCAGGAGCTCGACATCGAAGTCGCCACAAACGACTACTTCAGCCTCCCTAGATCGGTCCTGCGGAGCGCCTCTTTGATGGCTTTCAAGTTGAAGTCCCGCTCCCCTGGATTTCAGCTGCCCCCGTCGTCTGTCATGAGATCGGGGTTCCGATCCCTACACACGCTGTCGCTCTGTCGAGTTGTCCTGTCCGATCAGCCCGAACTGGTCGATTTGTTCACCGAGGCCTCGTTCCCCCTGTTGAGGAGGCTGAGCCTTGACGAGGGGTTCGGCCTCAGCTGTCTATACGTAGGCTGCCGAGGCCTCCACGAGCTCGCCTTACAAAACTGCCTTCAGCTTAGCCAGTTAGAGGTGAAGGCCTTGAGCCTCAGGCGGCTTCGGATTGCCAATTGCTTCGACGCGTATAGTGAACTTAGTTGGTTCGTGATCGTTGCTCCGGAGCTTAGGGCTATGGTGTGGGAGGACAATGCACTTGTTGGCAAGTATGAGGTGGGCGATTTGAGCTCGTTGGAGGAGGCCGCTGTCGGGTTCAAGGTGCCTGATGATCAGGAAATTAGTGTCGACAAGTTGTGGGCTGTTGGGGATCTCATGTCTGGCCTCTCACAAGCCAATAGCCTCACGCTGCAAACTCATTGTGTAGAGGTACGTACGGACGGACGACGTGTCACGTACTGGTACTATATATACCATTTACACATATATTACATGTTTTATGTACGTTTGATTGATAATGATAGGATTAATGGAATTCGTATTGCAGATACTATCGATCAAAAATCAGTCAGGAATTGCAATATTAAATGATCCATTCACAAGGCTCAGAATATTGGAACTGTATACGGGCTTCAATGCACGCAATGTGACAGGACTCGCTCTGCTATTCAAGAGCTCCCCTTCATTGCATACCCTTATCATCAACGTAATTGACAATGCTAAGACCGCAATGAGAGTACGTAAGAGCATATAAAACACAAGCCCATGTATAACAAGTTAATTAACATGGTTGCCCAACTGTTTTATGACAGGAACAGTGGAATGGGGAGTTATGGGGCGCGTATGCTGTGCAAGGAAAGCGGTTTTGGGAGTCACAGTGTCAAGCCTTGCATTCCTTCCTCTCCAGACTAAAGGTAGTGAAGATTAATGGGTTTTCAGAGTGCCAGGAGAAGATTAGCCTGCTCATGTTTCTCCTAAAGCATGGAAAGGCATTGCAAGAGATGATACTAATTGGCTTCAGAGCACGCAACCGAAAAGTCACCCTAGTACCCCGGGACAAGATCAAGTCCCTGATGAGGGATTTCTCTTGGGCCTCATCTTCTAATGCTAAGATCTTGTTTCAATGAAAATATCATTCTTCTAAGTCGAGTTAATCAAGGATTAATCTTATGACCAATGTCTTCAGCACGCTAAAACTAAGAGTTAATGATCTTCAGTTGTCACATTTATTGTCCAGAGTTAATGTTCTTTTCTATTTTAAATAGAGTACATTGGATTCAGCAAACAAAGGGAAAGAATTGTTTATCGATTCTTGTCATTGCGAGAGGAAAAGCTGTGGGACAAGTGAGAAAGAGTAACATAGAAATACATAGACACAATCAGGGCTGTTAATGCTCAACATCCCATACACAAGAAATACATAAGGACACCAAAAGCATGTATATAATTTTGAATAACGCGCACGAATTAATTGGGGGAAGAAACTACATTTGAACCAACAAAAGCACACGAATTAATGGGGGGAAGAAAGTACATTTGAATCAACAAATTCAGGAGAAGAAATTACAGATATTTGAGGTTAATTAGCTAGGGAGGCGGAGGTCCAGGATCAAACAATGGAGGGCAGCAACTGCTGAACAATCCACGGCAGCACACAAACCACATGCTGCAAAATTGACAAGTACACGGAACTTATGTAATTAATGGGGCAAATTCAAAACCTGTAGAGATTAGATTCAATTAGCTCACCATGTATCCAGGAATCCCCTGGAGGGCGGGCCCTGGCCCTGGCCAAGGAGCGGTGCTTCGGGTGGTTGAGGATCCATGGCTGTACGTACTGCTATAGTTGTAGCTAGAATGAGATGTTAGGGGGATGATCGAGAATGATGGATCCTAGATTCAACTCTTCAATTTCAAAGTCAGGTGGGCAGGATTTCAACTACCATTCCAACGCAAGTCAGAGCGATTTAATTCTGACCAGTCAGTCAGTCAGTCAGTCAGTTATTTTTTGCTGCTAATTTAATTGACACGAAAGCAAGGCAATCATCGAAACTTCTTTCTTTACAAAAAGTTCAAGTTGCACTGCAAATGTGCAGTCTGTGTGGAGTGGTCAACACGATCAGCATATCATCGAAACTTCTTTCTTTACAAAAAGTTCAAGTTGCACTGCAAATGTGCAGTCTGTGTGGAGTGGTCAACACGATCAGCATTGTGCATACAGAAGGATTCAAATCGAGGCTCGGTCAGGTCAACATTCTCCTCGCCATCCTGCACATGACACGTCTTGCTACTTGAACTCAGACGGATCAGCGTCCTCACGTACTCACATGATGAAAATCTTCCTTCTCTAGGTGACCACGCACCCTCGGGAAGTTTGTTGAGGTCCTCTGTATCACCCTCGATGAAAGTCGGCTTGCAATCAATCTCTGTATCACCTTTATCTCCCATGCTGTGGCTGGATATGTTCTGCAAGCACCAATAACCATATATTTATTTATTTCTTATGCCTTAGAAGCAGCTGAAATCTGTGTGAGCATTTTAATATATACCTGAAAAAGATTGGTGCTAAAATTTCTCCTTTTAGACGTGTCTGGCACCAGAGTCCCGAGTATCTGAACAACTTCAGTCATACTAGGTCGGGAATCAGGATCTAGAAGTAAGCACTCCTTAGCTAAGTAGGCCATAATCTGCATCTCTTCTACAGCAAAATTCCCTTCCAGATGCGGATCAGGTAACTCCATTATAACTTGCATGCTATTCTGCAAGCGAGGTGCAGCCTACAGCAAAGACGAGATACTAAGAAAAACAAGTCTTATGGATAGGAGCTGCTGAAACAAATCTCTTAGGGATTATAGCAATATTAGCAGCATCAGCATGAATCAACTTACCCAAGTAAAAAGACTTTCTTCTCTGTTAGCATTGGAGATATAAATGGGTTTCCGACCAGTTATCAGCTCAAGAAGAACTACCCCGAAACTGAAAACATCAGATTTCAGTGAAGCCTTTCCGACAATAGCATACTCTGGAGCAAAATACCCAAAGGTTCCTTGCAATCTTGCTGGAGAGCTAGAGCAGCTTGTAAATCCATCAGGCCTCAACTGTTTTGCCATGCCAAGATCAGTTATCTGCACAATATAGAGCATCTTTCAGTTTAATTTATGCAAAGATGACACACCAGGGTAATAGTTGAATACAGACTCAAAGAAAAGAATACAACTAAACTTTCAGATCAGTTTCACTTTAAATTCGTGGATTGAGAGGATGAAGGAAAAGAAAAATGGCCTACTCAGGAATAATTAATTTGTTTGTCAAGGTTTTGAGTTAATCACTAGGAAACACAACTAACTTGTGGACAGCCTGGGAAGATAAAAATCTGTTGAAAGGAAGAAGTTTCTGAGCTATAAACAGTTTTAGGTGTGATTCTTGATACCAGGATTGGGATTATTGATACCAGCTCTTGTGTGCCCATTGGCTCAGACATTGAGGATAGAATCACCTATGGTTCAACTGCAATTTTGTCAGGACTGTTTCTGAGGTAGTTTGGAGATGGATTGGTATTAATGTGAGATTTACTAATCTAGAAGACCGGTGGAGATAGTTTACCAGTTGTAGGCAAAAGAAAAATAATATTTTCCAAACTAAACTGCTAGCTTTCATGGGAGTGAGATCTACTTTACATGGTGGATAAGGAATCAAGTGGTTTTTAGAGGAGTTAATCCTGATGCTTTGAATTGTGCCAAGAGAATCATTGAAGAATGCAAATTCAGAATCATCATCAAATTGAAGCTAGTGGGAAGAATAGGTTTGGCCATGAGACATAGGCTTCAGCTGTGATCTCTTTTATGTTTTTAGGCGGGAGCTTTGCATCCCTCTCCCTTTCTACCCGTTGATGAATATGTGGACTGGGTTTGCATATGACGATTCATTGAGAAGGTTGGCCCGTTGTCTTATAGCATGATAGTGCCTAAGAGAGAGGAAGGTGGGTGCCTTGATATCTCTGAACACCTTGCATTGGCTTTGGAGTTTTTTCCATTTTCTTCTTTGTTTTTTCTTGGGTTCTTTCGGGTAGATGTCTTGTTACTAGCCCCTTAGTTACCTGTTGTTGAGTGATGGAGGTTGTCTACTCACGATGACGATCCAGGGGTAAATGAGACCTTCATCTATACTTGTTAGCATCATTGAAGTGAATAGCTTCAAATGACGCCAAGTTGGGGTTGTGGAGTTGTGTGTGGTTTTGTATCTTTTGTTTTCAATATCTTTGTTTGATGTAAAAATAAGTTCTTTCCCTTCTTATCATTTTACCACTGCCAAAACTTTGTTTGTCAAGTTCAGGAGCTACAAGCAGACAAGATTCTTCTTACCTTTGGTCTCCATTTCTCATCAAGAAGAATGTTAGTAGATTTTACATCTCTGTGCAAAATTCTTGGAGCAGCTGCTTCATGGAGATACTCTAAGCCTCTGGCAGCTCCAAGAGCGATATTAACACGGGTTTTCCAGTCCAGATATTTTCCTGAGGATGCATCCAGACATTCTCTCAGATTACCATTAGCCATGAACTCAAACACCAATAGCCTTTCAGTTTGTCTTCCCACAGTTTCAGAGCTGTAACCAATCAAGGGTACAACATGATAGTGGTGGAGTCTTGATATAAGTTTAATCTGTGAGTTTTAGTACTATGTTAGTATCCAGCAGCCTACAGAACATGGTTTCAGAAGAAACTAAAGCCAGATGAACGATTACCTCGGTCAGAAACATGGAATCTGCATCGTAGTTACCAGGACTTATTATTCGCTTGACTGCGACGGTTCTACCGTCCTTAAGATGACCACGGTAAACATTACTGCTTGCCCCAAGTCCAATTAAATTTGAATCAGAGAATCTATTTGTTGCATGATCCAAATCAGAGTATGAAAACCGGATGATTGTGCCTTGAATACTTCCTGATTTGCTTTTAAACAGAAGAACGGCCTTTCTTATGATGCCTATAAGAGCAAAGTAAAATTTAAATTATCATATAAGGCCAAATGTGGTTGAAATAGTACTGTGTCGTCAGACACTGAGAATCATGCTAATACCTGCTGTTGATTTTACTGGAAAACACAAGGAAAGCTTGGCCTCTAGCAACGAAATAGTACTATGGCTAATCAGATTGGTACCACTATTGTGACTAGATTCCTCATCTGATAAGCATGGTGATGTTTTCAGCTTCTCCTTTCGACGGACATAGAATATGATTGATACAACAAATGCCAAAGCTAATACTACGCATATAGAAAGCAAGATTACTGTTGCTTTGCTTGAAATGAACTCTCTTGGAGCTTTTACAGGAAAAGAAGATCCTGTTCAGAAGAAAAATTTTAATCATGCAATTAGATTATGGATCAAATTATCTCAGCACTGTGTAAAGTTAATCAATTATTTCATTGACTTATGTTTTGCATGTATGCAAAATACAAGCATGTAGGAATTATTACTGTGTGAGGTCACAAGTCACACCAGGACAAAATCTCATTCAATAAAGAGGAAACCATGTAATTTCATTCTGAGCGAAGGGCCACAAGACAGAAAGGATAGTGCACAAGGCAATTCCACTAAATTCTTTAATCAAAAAGCAAGGGATAACACTCAGTTCACTATTATTGGAAACCAAAGATGGATCTTCAATAAACAACCCAAAAATAAATCCATCCAAGAAAATTATCCCTCAAACAGAATTAAGAAAAGGCCTACAAAGCTTCTACTGATATCAAGCACTATATAATGTGTATGCCCAATCATTTCTTCATCAGGATGGGACATATGAGCCAATGACTGCTTAGAGAATTTAGAGATGTTCAAAAAAAACTAAAGGAAAAAAACAAGTAAACAGAATGAATTACCAGAATTGCAATTGCAAGCTGTAAAGCAGTTTGGGTTATTACTAGCTGCTAGCAATGGGAATCTACCATGAATGCAGATACATGTCCAGCTGTTGTCACTTGATCTTTCTGTAGCTGGATGAGAATCAAACATGTAACATTAAAATTCCCACTTCCGTTCTGAAAACCTAAGAAGGATACAAAGATTAAAAAAATTTATGGGTACGTGAGAGATAGCCAGAGAGTATGAACTAAACAAGGTGAGGATCAAGATTTAGTTTTGAGCCAGTAAAACATGCAAGAGTTACATAAACGAACGCAAGAGTTTAGACACTTAACTTCAAGAGTAACAAAAATCTATGATGCTAATAAGTTGCTCAAACAACGAAAAGAGCTCAAAGTTCATAAAACAAACTGCAAACTTGAGCTACTGATCAAGATCCTGGCGTCTCCAGAGTGAATGCAAGACTCCATATCTTATAATTTTGATTCCATTTGTTAAAAGCCAAAGGTTTGAAGGCAGAAAATCTTGCTTCTACACTACATCCCTTGCAATACAGTAATGAATAAGAATCAGCAGAAGCTTAATCTGATAAATTTGCATTACATACAAGATTCACAATCACAAGATGCAGAGCAATTGGATGCAGTTACAGTGCTCTGACTCACTTGTTCAGCGGAAGAACAAGTGCAGGTCCATCTAACACCAGGAGTATCCGGAGTCTCATCTAGAAATATAGATAAAGATAATATTCATTAACATGTTAGAGGTAAATGCGGCATTAACGAGAAAACAGGCCAGCTTAAAAGGCCATTGCAAAAACAGGACAGCTTAAAACACCATTTGCAAGACTAGGCCAATTTCACAAAATGACACCCTTAGCAAAATTCATGTTGCTAATACTTGATGGCCAGCTTCGCAAATTGTTTAGTTGGCATGTTTCAATCTGTTTCCCTAAAATTGTATGCTTATGTCTTAATCTCATTTCATGAATGGAAACATACAAAACATGGAAATGTAAGACATTTATCAGGCTAGGACATTATTGTTATTATTATTATTCTTTGGTCATTGAAGAATAACTTTAATAAACTGATGGTGTTAGACAAAGTTTAATATGTTCAAGAAGCACATGATAGATGCCTTAATGTGACTGCAATTCTATACAAAAAATGTGACAAAAGAAAAGAAAAACTCTCAGAAACCAATAAGAAGATGGTTGCATAACCCAGTCGGGTACTAACCACATGCAATCGGTTTGAACAAGATTAAGAAGAATAAACACAAGTAAGCACCATCCTGTAGCAGCTTCATGGATCCTGTCATAAAAACAAGGAAACATAGTCAATTTATTATCAAGTTATAAACATTAGATTGACAGTATTATAAGTGAACCATGGTTGTAATCTTGCTTTGAACTGTAACTAAAAGAATAAAACCCTGGAACATCTTTAAGTGAAGTATCAAAACTTTATCCTACACTCAAGCAACTCAAAAGTGATACTGTTCAATATACTATTATCTGTTTCTACTAGCAGGTCTACTTGTTACTATCAATTTCTTGGAAGGTGTAATCAGAAATTAACTTGAGATGAACCATATGGTCTTAGAAAAAAGAGCCCTCTGATGTGCAACCCTCGGCTCAGATAAATTAAGAGTGTGGTTTGTTTGTTGTTGCAACAGCGGCCCACATAAGTGGTAATAAATAGCCTTACAGGATACTAGAAAATGTAGAAACGAAGAGGAAAACTGAAAGAAAGAAAGATATTGCATGAAGCGGACTCATATGAGTGCTTCCATGTTATGCGGATCAAAGTTGCAAATGTTCATAGTATGCATCCTTCATATTACAGGATGATCAAATCAGATCCTTAAGTAGGACTCTAAAATTTACAGGCCAGACAACACTATAGTATTCTAGCAAAGCATCTCAAAATATAGGTCAATCTATTCAAGATGTATGCAGGTAAAGCAAAGATTGAATACACTGACTTGAATGAAAAGAATGTAGCTATCGGTGCATGTTCTCAACCAGCAAAATAAAAAGAGGAAGCTTGTCAAATTCTAGTTGGCCGATATTAAACGGAGTGTGATATCCACCTTCTAACATGAAAGCTTAAGGTAATGTGTAGTGGTTTCTCCCTCCCTTAAATATTGGTCTTGTTATTAACCATTTGGCCAATGTGGGGCAAGTCCTCACATCTCCCAACAATGCTCAACGTCTAACTAAACAAATTATATATGCACCGAAAAGAATAGTGTACAAATAATATCCATTCAGTCATTAGAAAGTACATAAAAACTAAAGGTAAGAGACTAGAATAGAAAACAGCTTTACTTGCTAAGAGACAAGAAAAGAAATGCAAGGAACAATGTCAAAAGCATATTACCTTTCTTGTATATCCACCCTTTCCAACCTTCAAACCATCAGTAGTATTTAATCCATTGTGTTTCTGGGCTAAGCAACCACCATTTCTTTCAAACCTAAAAGAGAGAACATGTGGTGTTTCATTGCTTGAATCATATGCTACTCATGAGTAGAAAAGCAAATGAAACAATGAAGAATGATCAGAGAGGGGGCCTAAGTGATGGATTGGACAATAAAAATCCACCTCATAAATATGAAAGGAACAACTTACTTGAGCACAGGAAGAAAGCAACTTCTCAACAACCACCAGAAGAAGAGTTTAAAACCAAAGCAATATATTAATAGCATCATTGTTCTTTTCCAAGATTCTCTCTATCTTGTAATATATGTAGGGTCCTCAAACATACATATCTTCTAAAATTACCGTTATCAATCACATTGATCATAATAATAAGAAAAAAAAAACCACATTTTTGTTAAGAAACAAGCACATTTTCGTTTGTTTCTCACCTTTCAACTTCATCTTTCGCCATCTCCAGCTGTGCTCTTTCAGCCTAAAAAAGTCAAGAGAGTATCGAGAAAATACAACATATTTTATAATTCACTCGTTACGTGTTAACAAAAACAAACCAATTAATCAGCTTGATGACAACTCGAGCAACTTCCACCAACAACCAAGCTGACCAAATCTAGCCCTAATAGGGTTGCTATTAATCCAAATGCCGTCTGATTCGTTGACGAATCAACCTCATGTATTCTGTATAGTGACCGACTATCTATCATTGAAGATTGTAATGCAGGGCACTCATTTCAGCTTAGTTACCGAAAGAAAAATAGAGAGAATTCCTACCGACACTGTGATGGAGCAAGCATTCGAGAGATTGAAGAATATTCAATTACTTATTATTAGTTTACACAAATGGTGGAGCTCCAGTCGGCTGAATGATTTAAGACTTTGACCAATATAGTAAGAAAAATGACTTAAATGAGGATGAAATTTTATTAGAAATAAGAGGCATTTGCTAATAATCTTCTTTTTATACGCTCTTATTTGCAAAAAAAATATACGAGATAGATATACTTGATTTTCCTTTTGGTACCTTTTGGTATTGATTTTTCTTTTTAGTGTCTAAAAAATAAATATATTTCTATTGGTGTCTTTATATTTTCGCCATTTCGGAATAGCGCACCCGTTCTTTTTTATTATAGCGCACCCTCCAACCGTTACAGTCGGAGGGTGCCCAGTCGTTACGGTCGGACGTGCTTCAACCGTAACGGCTGGGCATAGTCTGGCCGTTACGGCTGGGGTTTTGGTTTAAGGTTTTAAGTTAGTGTATGTATGTATGTATTATATACTTTATATATTGTTGTATGTCTCTACATGATTCCATTTTGGATCTTTGGGTGGATTGTTAAAGCCCTAACAAATGTATCATGTTCAACTTACCATTTTTCGTGCGCTATTAGATGACCAAACTCAAGTTTAAAAATAGCAAACAACTTCATTGCTTCCAAACCATGAACTTACAAACAACACTTGCTTCTACATGAAAAAACATCGAAATATGACTTACTGAATCACGAAATGACAAACAACACTTGCTTCTAAAGCCGAAACATGAAAAAACCACAAACAACATTAATCCTCAGGCGTAATATTATCAACTGCCCGAATCTCGGTACCATCAAATAGGCGAAGTTGTGCGGCCGTTTCTTTGGCTAACATACGATCTGTTATATCGTTGTCGTTCAGGAAAAAGAGGCAATATCCTGGTGGTACTCCCACGCCAAATTGGCTCCAAGATATGACCAAGTTTCGTAGGGTGCCCTCGGGTACCATGGTCCATTCCGATCTGCTCTCCTTAACACCTTGCACGATAATGATGGAGATGTTGATGAAGCGTGGAATAATGGCGTAGGTTCGCGAGGAACATGCTGCTTTCCTAGGAGCCATGGATGGAGATGAAATTCTGGTTTGGGTTTGAGGTTGGATGGATGGAAGTCTTTTTTATGGTTGAAAATTGGTCTACCCTCAATGTGATGTACATGCATGAGTCTTGTCACAAGAAAAACTCATAATAGTGTCATCAGAATATTAAATGGTATACTGTTATCAGAACATTAAATGGGATAGAAAAGCAACTTTGTTCATAATAGCGCACCCTCTAGCCGTTACGGCCCGAGGGACCCTAGCCGGAACGGCTGGAAGCACTATGAGCCGTTACGGCTGGAGTCCCTCTGGTCGTAACAGCTGGGTGTTTATTGAAACCGACAAATTAAATGTACTCAACTACTTTAACACTTTTCCGTCGTAGCCTTTTTAATGCCCCATAACCGTAGCCCTCAACCACTACCATTCATCTCTATTCCAAAACCCACAACACTTCTCCATGGTTTTCAATCTTCAACCATGAACAACAAAGGAGATTATTTCATGGATTTAGAAGATCAAGTCTTGAACATCAACCATAATGAGGTATGTATTATTTGTTTGTTCCAAGTTGCTTTCTTCCACCACTCTACTTCACTCTACTATATTTGGAAGAAAAAAATTGTGTAAAACTACATGTCTATCTAAAGATAGTTTTAAAGTAGAAAAAAAAAGAGTGTATTTAATCTTGCATGTATTGAATAGACAAATGTATATAATTATTAGTAAAAAACTAGGTTAAAGAATGTTACTTTGTTGACAAAAGATCGTAACTTTTGTCTTAGAACTTCGAAGTGTTCTTGAACAAAAAGATTCGATTTTTGAAAGGAAGAAATTGTCTGGCCGTAACGGCCAGACAACATCCAGCCGTACAGGATGGAGTGTGCCTGGCCGTAACGGCCAGGTGCTTCCCAGCCGTAACGGCTGGAGGTGCCCCAGCCGGTACTGCTTTGGCACACTCTGGCCGTTACGGCTATATTTTACAGAATCTTATTTCAGCTTTGTTTTAATCTTTGTAGGAAGATAATGAAGTGTACATTGGGCTTGATGCATTGAGGATCGAAGATGGATAGAGTGATCCCGCATACAACAATTCTGTTTATGGATGTCCCCAAGTGTAGTCAGAACCGATTCCGTTTGTTGGAGATTGGTATAGTAGTGGATATCCGTCGATGCATCCAAGTCAGATGCCAGCTACAGGTGATTGGGGTGGATACTCTTATATGTGTCCAGATCAGTACGACAGTGGGTATGCTCAGATGCATACCGATCAGTACAGTACTGATTATACACAGATGGAGTCACTGGGGAGGCGTGGGCTTCCATCTTTGAGCGGCATGCCACGGTTTTTGGAACCCGTGGAGGAGGTGGTGCAAGAGTCCGATAACTATACAGAGTTATTTACCACAGATAGGATATTTGTAGTAGAGAGGAGGCAATAGAGTGGGTTAAGACAACAGGTATTGAAAATAACATGTGCATTCGAACTGGGCGGACAAACAAGTCTACATTATTTGGTCAGCTTTGCAAGAGCTGGTTGGTATGCAAGAGGGAAGGGGTTTACACCCCGAAGAGAAGGGAAGTAAAGGAGGTCCAAGAGACCATTAAGTCCAAGAAATGTGGTTGCAAGTTTGCAGTGACTTGTATTGAAGGTCCAAGAGGATCGTGGAGGATTGAGGTTGTGCATGGAATTCACAACCACATGATAAATTCCAGTTTGCATGGGCATGCACTCGCTGGAAGACTCACCGGCCAAAAGCTGAAGTTGGTGGATTCGATGTCATCAAGCAATTGTACCCCGACCCAGATTGCAGTGGCATTGAAAGATTTCCCAATGAACTTCACGAGTAAGAAACAGATCTACACATCAAGATATGGTTTAAAGAAGGCTGGTTTGGAGGGGCAAACTGTTGTTCAAGAGTTCTTCCTCCGAGCTAAGGAGAACAACTACTTCGTGGAGCACAGATTAGATGATAAAAGCAATCGGATTAGTGACGTCTTCTTCGCCGGTCCTGATTCGAAATCACTTCTTAAGGCATTTCCCTACGTCTTAGTACTCGACTGCACATACGCTACAAACAAGTAAGTCATACACTTCGTTTTTAAGTTTTTATGCACTTATTATGAATCGAATTTAGATTCTGGTGAACATGACCGTAACGGCCAGATTGTATCCGGCTGTTACGTCCAGAGCGCCTCTGGCCGGCACGGCTGGAGAGCCTCTGGCCGTTATGGCTGGTTTAAATAGAATTAAAATCCCCCACCTAATCCTTTCCTAAATCTACAAGTACGGTATGCCTTTCTTAGAAATTGTTGGATTTACCTCAACATGGTTGAATTACACTGTAGCTGGAGCTTTCTTGGCCTTTGAGAGGGGGGAAAACTTTGCTTGGGTCGTGGAACAACTTCAAAAGCTTTGTGCATTTGCGCAGATTGAACCTACCTGTTTGGTGACAGATCGTGAGATGGCTTTGATGAATCCATTGGATAAGATGTTTCCGAGATCGAAGCGCCTTCTTTGTAGGCGGAACATTGAGAAGAATATTGAAGGTAGAGAAAAGACTCTAATGAAGAATGCAACAAGTGCAAATTACTTTTCGAATGATTTTTGGGTATTGTTTAAGGAAACGACAATAGATGGCTATGAAAGGGAGTTGGCAAGGCTAGAAACAAAATGGTCTATGTGGTCGTGTCTTCTGCAATATGTCAGAAAACAATGGCTTGATCCATACAGGACAAGATTTGTTTCTGCTTGGACAGACACAGTATTGACATTTGAGTGTAATACAACAAACAGGTATGCACATCTATTCCCTAAAAGACAGCACGGTATATGGTCTCATCCTTTAAACATTTGGGAGCTAATAGTTATTCTGAATTGCAGGGTAGAAGCACACCACTCATTCTTGAAACATTGGATTGAGACTGCAAACAACCGTTTAGATACAACATTTAGCCTATTCCATACATCACTAGAGATCCAAGTGAATAACATAAGGGCCTCCTTCAATGCATGTCGTCTAAAGACGCGGTCTCATTTGGCCGCAGTTGATGTTTTTAAGCAGTTGAAGTACGTTGTTTCTGACAAGTGCATGGAGTTTCTGATAGAAGAGTATCGTAAGGGTCAAGGTGTGTCTTTTGACCTGAGATGTACATGTACTAGACCGGTGACACACGGTTTGCCTTGTTTCCATACTATTGCACGATATGTGACTCTAGAGGTTCCCCTTCCTCTTACTGCAGTGCACGTTCTTTGGAGAACCCTTGACATAGAGAGATTAGTAGAAAACGAGGATGATTGTGCCAGGGCAGAGTTGCAAAATGTTTGATGGATGACTTCTACATGAACACATTCCCACAAATATCTGCCGATCTACAACAAGATTGTGCCAATGTTGTATATGACATAGTCTACCCCGAGATGACCACTGCGCGAGAACTGGCAACTGAGAAGAAGAAGCATAGGGGGCGGCCCAAGAATAGCCCTAACAAAAGTTTTCTTAGTGATTGGGAGCATGTTGATAAGGAGTTAAATGAAACGCCGCCAAAGAAACCTAGAGGCAAGCCACCAACACACCCGAGAACGCCCAATTCACCAACTATTTCGAGGGTGCCCCAGACTCCACCAACACCCTTGACACCGTATACTTCGAGGGTGCCCCAGAATCCACCAACACCCCTGACACCGCCTACCCGCAGAGCACTTTTCTCATACATGGATGAGCTCCCTTTGTGTATGAGGCCATACTTCACTGGTTTTTCATACATTGCGCTAGACGGAAATTGTGGTTATAGAGCTGTTGCACACTCTCTTGGCATCACTCAAGAAAATTGGAGGCAAGTGCGTCAAAGCATGCTTAATACGCTCAATGAGCATGAAGGGTGGTTCAGGGGTAGTTTCTATGAGCATACGGTTGAAAGAATGAGGCAAACACTTAATTTCTTTGATAATGGATTCGCCCCCATCGATTATTGGTTTACACTTCCAGAGATGGGCTCCTTGGTTGCAACGACATCCAGTTGTGCTTTGACATGTGTGGGGAAGACTATTAATCAAACTTACCTTCCAGTAGTTTCGAGGATCGACAAGTTGGACAATGGGGTAATTTCAATTTGCTTCTTGCCAAAGGAAGCTCATTATATATCGGTAAGAGAAATTTATTAAAGCATCCATGTATACATGTTTAAAGACCTTCATACTTATACAATGTCGTACTATTGTAGGTGTCTTTCTCGGACGACTCGCCGTTGCCACATATTTGTTCACAATGGAAGCTTCATTATGATAATAGTGCACTATTTCTACTACATGAAATCCAAAACCGTATGAACTCGTTCAAGGGTGATGGCAATCATGTTAGGCTTGATTTGACAACTCGATAGGATGACAAACTATCTGTTTAAGCTGTAAACTGTTTGTTTTCTGTGCTGTAAAATGGGTTCCGTAAACTGTCTGTTTTAGGTTCTGTAAACTCATTTCTGTAAACTATGGCCGTTACGGTCGGCGTGCCTTCAGCCGTTATGGCCGGTGCGCCTCCAACCGTAACGGCCGGTGCGCCAACCGTAACGGCCGGTGCGCCTCCAGCCGTAACGGCCGGTGCGCCTCCAGCCGTAACGGCTGGAGCTGGATTCCAGATCTATAGACTTGTGTTTTTTGGTGATTGATTTTTCCTTTTCATTTGACGTGGCGCGAGGGTAAAACACTCAAACAAATCTGAATCGCACGAGTGTTCAATAGGTCCCAATTTGACAACCTAAGTATGAAAATATCCAAATTCAAATACGAAAATACGACATAAACATCGTAAGTCTGAAAATATCTAAACGTCAAGTACGAAAATACAACCCAAATACGAAATTACAACCCAAGTCTGAAAATATCCAAATGTCAAATACGAAAATACGACATAAGTCATAGGAGAATTCTCAAAACAACATAAAAATCAAATGGTGGTATCGTCATCATCATCGTCGTCGTGGCGTCCATAACCACTCCCCTGGCCGGCCTCTGGTGGGGGCCACTGTCCTCCTAGATCAATCATAGATCTCCTAATGGCCTCACGCAGATCTCGATCGGGAGTCATAGCGAATGGTGTAAGATAACCCACCACACGCTGCATGCGCTGTAAATAGATCTGCTCTCCAATTTGTGGACTCACGTACATATGAGTACGAGGCTCATACCACGACATATAATCTGATGAAGAAGCCGACGGGTTATCCGCCACTAGAGGTCCCATGAGATCTAAAGTAATGGAGTGGAAGTTCTGTGCATCCCAAACCCACAGAGACACATCGTACTCCACTACGTAACTCCGTACGGATGCTGGTCATGTGGCAGTGCAGGGTAGGATAGGCGGACGTGGTATCTGCTGCACACGGTGGTACTGCCTAGCGGCTCGATCAAGCATGTACGGCTCTGAGATATCAAGAACAGATATCATGCCGTGGAAACGTGAAGCGACTAGAGTGTCACTGAAATCTAACACTCTGTATGGCGATCAATCAACCTAAAGCATAACAGTTTTAATATAGATTATAACCTAAACAAAATAATATTTATAAGTTACATTTTCTATGTACTTACATCTGTAGCAGTCATATGATCTAGCTCCGCTCTGAAGTTGTGCGTAGCATCAAGTGATCCACCATCGCCCCATCTCGCGGCCCATGGTGCACCGCCTTCCCAAGCCGGATCGTCAACAGGGCGAAAGGCTGGAAAGTACAAGAAGATCCAAGCCTACATAGAAATTATAAGAGAATTATAAACTTCTTTAATGTACATAATTGACATAGTAGAAACAATCACTTACCTGTAAGAGTGTGGTACAAACACCCATCTGACGGGCGCCCGATCGTGTGCACTCACCGAGCCCTCGATACAAATAAGCGAGCACGGCTGAACCCATGACATGTCATCCATTGCCATGACATATCGCACTAGGGCGATATATGAAAGAGGAATCCGATGTTGTGACCTGTCTGGAAATAATGTGGACGCCACCAGAAACATCAGAAAACCCGCTGCTGGAATCTTCGGATCAGCCCGCTCATCGATCCGCTTCCCGCATACATCCTTCAAATCTGAATGTGTGAACCCTCCCTTATCATAATGGTTGTTGAACCACACCTCAAATAACCCAAACAACTCCAGAAACTGTGATCTCTACAGCTCCCTCAACTCTCCCTGCTTCAGATTCCGCTCATTAGGCGAAAGAATAACTGCATCTCCATCAATCCTCAGACCGAGGATAAGTGCCACATCATGCAGCGTGATCGTCATCTCTCCCCAAGGCATATGGAACGAGCTCGTCTCTGGCTGCCATCGCTCGAGAAATGCCACAATCAACGAAGTATGAATGCGGTTATAAATGAGGTCATGTAGATAAGCAAATCCACTATGCCTAACTATGTTAACCCAACCGCCCTCCCCAGCCGACACCCATCTAGATAGCTGGGAAGTACGTCCATGAATCCTAAACCCAACACGCTCCTATGCAATAATAATCCAAATAAGATCAAACGTATAAAAGAAGGTTAATAAAAGTGTATAGATAAATAACGTACCCGACCAACATAGATGTGGTGGGCGACATGCTCCTCAAATCCAAGTAGCAACTCCGGAATCAGCGGGCCACTGCGTATAGGACCGGTCAGAAACGGATAAATGTTCATCCCGCCGGCGCGTCTCCTATGTCCATGGCTAGAAGAAGGACCGGCTGGAGTCGCATCAACTCCACCGCCTGTAGCCTCGGCCTGAGTCCGACCTCGGCCTCTAGCGCGAGACCGTGAAGACTGACTCACAGTCCTCGATCGTCGAGCTTGACTCCTGTGCGTCGACGTCGGATCTTGACTCACGGGCACATCAGTCGGAGCCTATACAAACTGATCCTCCGGCTCAGCACTATGAATCAGAATAGGTTGTGAAGAGCATCGTCGACGGTGCCTGGTGTATACAGTACGGTAATCACGAGCGTCGTCTAATCCCTGTGTCGTCTAATCCCTCTAGCTGAGGATCTGGCTGCGACACAACATGCTCTCTCAGTGCATCTCGGCGACGATGACGAGTCGACCTATCTCCCATCTGAAATAGTTAATCAGAATGGTCAATACAAGCAAAAGGGGTCGATATAGATTTTTAGGCAAAATACAGATTCCTAAGCAAAATACAGAATTATAAGCAAAATACAGATTCTTATGAGGCAAAATAACGTGTCTGGCCGTTACGGCCAGAACGTGTCTGACCGTTACGGCCAGAACGTGTCTGACCGTTACGGCCAGAAGCACTTCGGCCGTAGCGACGAATGTGCCTCAGCCGTTACAGCCAGACACGTTCTGGCCGTAACGGCTGGGAGGTCGTCGTTTTCGACGAGCTTTGCGAGCTCGTCGTCCATGGCGCCCGCCGTTACGCCTGAGAGCTCTTCGTCCATGCCATCCCATTTTCCATGTTTCTAAGGTAATTTCTACAACCCTAAACTTCCTAATTTTTTATCTCCATTGTATAACCCTAAATCTAAACTAAAACCCTAATTTTTTTTACTTCAAATCTGAAATTTGTAATGAAAAACACCAAAAATTGAAGAAATCTTACCTTAATGTGATGTCTTTGCTTGAAATGGTGAATAAATGTCTTAATATTGAGTGTTGAGGAAAGTTTGAGAGTTGAGGGAGGAGGAGAGAGTTGAGGGAGAGAGTTAAAATGTGAATGTTGTTTGGGTTGTAATTTTGCGTGAAATTTAATATATAAGTGCTTTAAAATGAAAAATGAGGGTGCTTTAAAATGAAAGCCCCTATATTTTTCACAATGTATCTCCTGTAACCTAAAGTGGGTAAAAACCCAATTTACCATCCAAATGTCTAATATTCCGTTAACCCTAAAAAAATCCCAAAACAAACACTTTACTCTCAGGTCTCTTCCGATATCTGAAATCCCTCTGTTCTCAATACATGAAATCTAGGTCACGTTAGTGAGGCCGAGGCTGGAGAAGACGAGGGACACCGGGGCTGGCGGCGACGAGGGACACCGGGGCCGGCGACGAGGGGCAACACTGCTAATGCTGCGTCCGTCCGACGAGGAGACATGTATGAATTAATCAAATCATACCTAATCTAGTTTCGATTTGTATGTTTTGGGTTTGATTCATTAGTATATTAGGTTTTAATGTGGAGAATTTTTGAATCTAGGGTTTAATTTGAAAAAAGATCAAAATTAGGTTTTTGATTTCAACGTGTTAAATACTTTTTCATGTTTGAATACGTAATTTGGGGAAAAAAGTTGCAGCTCATGCTAGCTTCCTCTGGGAAACTGAAGGAGACAATGCCAAGATTGATGGTGGGAGATATGCTGATTGCTGATGCATGTGAACGACATGGCTGCTTCCAACGCGTGCCTTTTGTGATGCTGGTAATGTAACAATTTAAGGGAATTTGTGGCCTTATGAGATGGAAATGTATATACTGCATCACTTGGATCAGTAATTAAACTACAGAGTAATTAGTTGTTCATATGTTTATTTTGATAGATAAGCTGTTTTAGTGTTTGATTTTTTTTAGGGACTAACGGAATATTTGGCATTTGGATGTTAAATTGAGATTTTTTCTAGTTTAGGTTACGGAACATATGTTGTAAAAAAACATAGAGGCACCAAAAGGAATATGTTTTTTAATTGGACACCAAAAGGAAAAGCACAAACCTGGAGGGTACCAAAAAAAAAATCCCTATTTTAAATTACCTAAAATTAACCGTCATACTTGTTTTCTCTATCTACCGCCATAAAGTTATTTTATTTATTCTGTTTTTTATACCTTTAAGTATTTTTATATAATATTAAATATGGTGGTTATTCGTTATAATGGAAGATCCTATCTTAGTCGAAAGATAGAATTTACGCTTTCAGTGGGGAGCAAGATACCGCTTGCTTGGGTGCCAAGGCAGATGGGCCGACCTTAAGGGTAGATATTTCAGCCCCCTACCATCTCTCTTCCATTATAAATACGTGTCATCGCCATGTATGATGAGCACCTCATATTCGCTGAGCTTGCTAGCAAGTCTTGTCCTTTACCTTAATGTTTAATAGACAAACTGTTCTTTTGACTTAGGCATCGGAGGTGGATTGGGTTATCTTCCCTCTTTGTCCATTGTTTTGCACGTTCTAGGTTGAAGAAGCAGTTGGAGTGGAAGGCGAAGGAGGGAGTAATCAATTAGTGCATTGAAGGCGATTTTTGTGTAGTAACAATTGGCGCCGTATGTGAAAAACGGGTACTCGATCCACACAATTATGGCGTTGGAATTGATCCCATAGAATCAAGAAGTGGTTTTTAATAACCCTAGGGTAGCCGCGCAAAGCGAAATCTAGCACGGTACCCTCAACCAAGAAATTCGCGACCGCGAAAACGAGAACCGCAACCGCAAAATAGTAGATCGCGACGGAGGGCCCACATTCTGCAACCGAGGAACAGGGGCAATTGCGCGAACTATGAGGTTCGCTCGGAGGATCGAACCCTAGCGCGTACGTATAGATCAAGTTGAGCCCGATATTCACTCGGAACATCAAACCTTGGCACAATCAGAGCAAGGCGCTTTGGCGGAAACGACTTAAACCATGATCCGACCCCTCTCACAAGCATAGTTCATCGCATAGACCGCTAGGGACCCAAGTCAAACAACGAAATCGACGGTCACCACACTACGCGGTATGAATCTAGTGTTTTTGATCGAGTTTTGGACTCAGCGATGCATGTCGCTAAATCCGAGAGCAACCGAAGTATATAGGGTCGTGGGCCATCGGGACGAGCAACCGCGGTCTCGGAGTGGTCCGCGGCCGCGGTCTGCGCATATCTGAGCCCGTGGTAGTACCAAACCGTGAGCGAAACCCTAGCATTGTTAGCCCTCGCTATGAGCAAAGTCAATCAAGCCATGCCAGGTCCAATCCCGTCCGTGGTGACAATCACATATCCTTGGAGTCTAGGCCAAACAACAGGAATGGGGCATCAATCACTGGTGAGAATAAAGAGGAAGACGAGGTCACTCGTGCTTCGGCCTCTACTTTAAGAGAGAATGAGAAAATCCAGACTAGGTGTGCTCAAAAACCATAACATTTACACTAAAAAACCTAATATTCTAAATACGTACTTCAACCATTTGTGCCAAACTAACAATACTCAATTTCCAATCTTAATTTTTTTTGTAGGTGAATTATAATAGTTAGATATCTCAAATTACATATCAACCTAGCATAAAAGCATGGGGCAACAAGTTTATGTACAAATTGGCAAACAGGAAGGTATAATTGTTTCATTGAACATGATAAACCATTCAATCCACCATGAGAAGGTATGATTTTTATGTATAATCATTGTTTATAATATTATTATTAATAATAAATTATTCAGTTTACTATTGTGTTTAATTATTTTTATGATATTTTTCAATGCAATATATCGTATCTCCTCACAGTCTTTGAATATTTGATTTTAATTTGGGTGTTCAGTGTATTTTAGTAAGATTTGTTGGCTACATATATTATATATGATTTTATATGAAACTCATCAAATATAAGTATAATTCTACACTCTAAAGTCTAAATGAGCTATTTAAAATTGAGATAGTGATGCAAGATGAGTCAAAATGAAGGTGATTTTAAGATATCTTTATCGCAAAATCACTTACTATGGATATGTATATGTTAGGATCGTAATAAGGAGGAATTATGGGACTACTTTCGTAATCACTGTTGAATAGTATTGAAAGATTTATAAGACAATCAACGAATATGTACAAGATCATCTTCAATCAATTATAGAAATCATCTTTACTCTCTATCTCTCTATCTTTAACCTTCTTCCTTAATCTTCCCTCTTCTTTCCCTTAATCTCTCTTTCTTCCTAAATCTCTCCTTCTCTTCTCTAGTTCTTCTTCTTCTTCTATGTCTGGAACATGAAAAATCGGTATTAGAGCTCCACTTCCTTGGAAATGGCGGAAGGCATAAGCAGGAAGATACTTGAGGAAGGGCTGCGCAAGATCGATGATCAGGTTACCAAGGTGGTCGATGCAATTGATGACATGAACCACCGATTGGATGACTGGCAAAGGCGAATCAATAGGAATTTTGATGAATTGGAAGAGATGGTGAGGATATGCACAATTAATTTGAGAAAAGTGATTGCATCGTTCGAGAACATTCAAGGAAAAGTCGAATTAACGCAGATTGATTCTTTTGTCAATTCACCCAAAAGTTGGAAATCATCCTCATTGTTTCATGAAATTCCAGAAGTTGTCACTCCAAGATCTTGCATAGAAGTGGAAGTGAATTCAAACGCCTACAAAGTGTTCAATAGAATGCAAAACAAGAAAATCGAGACAAAATCATATTTGGAACCCATAGAAAGTGTGAAGCGCCAAGCTAAAGAAATCATGAAATCTGCTCAAGATTGAACATGGACGAGAAAATCAGTTTGTTGAGAGTTTCAATAGGGTTACCCCCTGAAATTGTTGGAGAAGAGGAGGCTTCGCGTTTGCAAATACTTTTACAGATGGAGCATTTTATAGCGTCTTTGAATGCAAATAACACTTCATGTCGGAATCGCATCAAATTATAGCAGAATTTCAGCGAAAAACGACAACGTTCGTGGAATTGGGTGGAGAAATAGTGGAACACATGGATCAATAATTAGAACCAACTATTGAATTGGGTCAAGGATTTTATCAAAACCGATCAAATGGTATAGGTCCAAGTGACCACGTGAAAGAAATTAGTAGTCCAGGAAGTTGACCGACGAATATCTATGATATCCCAAGCAATAAGGCAGAAGAAATTGGAGCTCCAAGTAGTGGGTCGATGAATTTCCACTAAGAATTGAGCGAGCAAAGGTCTTGTTGGAAATATGACTTCAAAGGCGGTAAGGCTCACCCTTTGATATTAGATTTTCCTATTCTTGAATGTAGTGAACCCGTGGGAAAATGTCTTGAGATTGGTGGGAAGTATATGAATGAGAAAGATGATGACTGGGAACCAGAATAGTTGATGAATTTAACTGAATTCTTGATAATTCTAAATGCACATCATGCGTTTGACGAAATGCTCCTTGGAGATTTCAGCATATATTGATGATTCTAGAATTCAAGAGGATCATATGTTTATGGGTTAGAAGTTGGAGTTTTGACCCCGGAGGTGGAGTCTCTTCCCTATTTGTTTCTAGAGTGAATTTGATTTTGTGTGAAGATTCATGTGGATTGACCAACATCATTGGCTCATTTGTTTTTGATCCTGGAATAATCAATAAACTGGATTTGCAAGCAGGATCAACACAATTTAGAACAAGCAAGTGGTTGAGGAGTTCATTGTTGGCAGTCCATTACGAGCCACTGTTTCCACTATTGTTGTGGGGATTGTTTCTTTAAGTAAACAAGCGTGGACGGGAAAGATCTTAGATGATTATGGTGGTGCATTGGAGGACATGAACGAAGCTTAGAGTGGTTCAAGTGAAGATTGGAAAGAACCAAGGCCCAAAGGTTGTGGGAAAAGAACGCTTAAATTCGGGACATGCATTGGAGTTCTTATTTTGACATCTCTATCTTGCAATGCTTGGTTTGGGAGCTATAGTGGTCTGATGGAGCTCAATTTGTTATCATTGGAAAGCTAATTTAAAGAGCTACAATTCATATTTGTACTTTGAGTCCAAATTCCAACCCGAAAGGGCTCAAAACAGCCTTTGAAGTGTCATTTGAATACTAAACCGAGGGACGACGCAGGCATAAGAGCAACATGGCGCGACCGCGCTACTCTGAGGGAGCCCGTGCACATTGTTTTCACGCGGAGAGTTGGGTCGCGTAGTTGGGCTTCGATATGGGCTTTGGTTACATAATTTCAGACGAGTTTGATGTATTTTTGGGGATATCTTGATCTTAGAAAGTCTTGGGGTATTTAAATTTTAGTTTGACCTTTTCTTTCATAACTTTGGATTTACAACTTGGAGGCTAAGGTTTCTAGAGAGGTTTTCTCAAGAGATCTTTGAACCAATTTGTAAGTTGTCTTTAATCTAATTATGCATTGCTAAATCCTTTGTGTTTGGCTAGTTATTGAAGTCATATATTGCATATTATTGTAACGTTTGATTGATTCTCAACAAACTTCAAAAGGTTTTATTCCCTATGGTTAATTGAATCAAAGTTTATCTAGGGTTTTGTTAGATTGATCACTCAATAGAATTTCTAGGTTAATTTACAACTAATCTGATTAATTCCCGTTTGGTATTGATTAGATAAAGTAAAATCTATAATTTTTTGGACCCATTCGGGCTATTTAGTTGTAAAAGGGAATACATCCACAAATAACTTAAATAACTGTTTGCTTGAAGTGGTTATTTCTATCGATACTTGAAACTTAAAGATGTTGTTTAATTAAATTTAGAAGTTCTTCTAGGTTGTTAAATGATTAGGGTTGTTTAGATTGTTATTTCTTTCAACTAAATTTGAAGTTTGGATTATAATCCACGATAGATTATTCAAGTGAAGTGAGAAACAAGAGAATCACTGATTAACAAAGCCATGTCTATGGTGGATTTAATTAGTTGAACATATTTCTCTCATATATTTACAATCATCCTTGCATTCATATTTAGATTTTGTTTGCATCTTAGATTAGATAATCATTCAAAAACCACCCATATTTCTATTACTTGGCACGCAAGTAAAACACTTATACACGAGTCTCTGTGGGATCGACCCTTACTTACCGCTCTACTGAGTTTGGTAAAGTTAAGGTTTCTTTGATAGGTAAACGATTAAAAAAATACCTCATCAATTTGGCACTGTTGTTGGGGACTCGTTATTTGTGTGTTTATTTGCGTGCTATTTTTGGTGTTGTAAAGCTATCTTATGGTTCATAACACCCGTGCTACTAATTCATGGCTATGCTTGAGTGTAAGCAATTGTATGATGAACACTTCCATGCATACTATTATAGATTCCAAGATAGGCGAAATACATCTACAAGCCATTGAACTTGCACGATTTTGTCATTCACCTCCCTGTACTTTGCGAGTTTCAACTAAACACTTCAACTATACCTTTTTTGTATTTTAAACACAAATTGACCTCGTGGCAAAACGCGTGCTCCTCAAATCCATAAGGGCGCGTAAAATCAATTTTGCCCAAATTGATTAGGCTGATTGTATTTCTTACAATAAAAAATAAATGTATACCTCTATTTAAATAATAGATGACAAGGTTCTAGCCAAAATAAAATAAAATAAAAGATCATAAGGTTCAAGCTAAAAAAAATAAAAATAAAGGATGACCTTCTTTCGTTCTTCATTCTTTCAATGGCTTCCCATTCCCACAAGCTCTTCCTTCAATGGCTTCCACTCCCCTTCTCCTCCTCCTCCTCCTCATCTCCACCTTCCACTTCTCCCTCTCCCTCCACTCCCCCATCTCCAAACACGCCCTCTCAAACCAATACCTAACCCGACTCCGCCTTGGATCCGAACTCGTACCCGCCACTCTCCTTGTGGATCTCTCCGGCCCTTTTCTCTGGGTCGTCGAGCACCCCTCCGGAACCCCCACCTCCTCCCTCTCCATCCCCTGCTCTTCCACCGGCGACCAATCCCAACCGCCGCCCCCGCCGGCGACCACCTGCACTGTCCTCTCCCACAACCCCGTCTCGAAACTCTCCGGAAGAGGTGAACTCGTTTCCGACTCGCTCTCCCTCCGATTCCTCAATGACGCAAGCCAAATCACCCAAATTGGACCCGTCGGAGATTTACTCCTCGTCTCCGCCACAAAATTTTTAGCCCAGGGCTTCGCCGATGGGGCCAGGGGAGTCTTTGATCTCGGAAGAGCGAGCCAAATATCCCCCATTTCCCAATTAACTGACCTTGCTCTGAAATGTTTCCCCAATTCCCCAATTTTTCAATTCGCCCATCAATTACAATCTCCCATCAATTTCCCAATTTCTAAATTCACCCATCAATTCATCTCTCGAGTCCGTCTTTCCAGAGGCAGAAAAGATATGTCGGCAGTGAAGAATTTGTCCCGAGTCCGTCGTTCCTCTATCTGGTTCTAGGTCACCGAAAAAGGAGAAAGAAGGCCAAAAAAAATTTGGGATTTTTTTGGTAGGAAGATAAATTTGGGAAGTAAATTTTGGAGTTTTTTAAAATATTTTATTTAAATATTTGTTAAATTGAAAAAACAAAAATAATTGCATATGTGGTATCTATATGGCACTTACGTGGCGCATATGTGGCATCCACGTCATCGCGAGTGAATCTCACTCAAGGACTCAATATCTAAAAGACAAAAAATAGTAAAGTTCAAGTGTTTATTTGAAACTCGCAAAGTATAGGGTGGTGATTGACAAAACCGTGCAAGTTCAGTGGCCTACAGATGTATTTCGCCTTCCAAGATATGTATGAACATTGGATTTTGGATTATCATTACTCTAAGAGGGAGTTATGTCAATACATATTTGAGGGTATGAACCCTAGGACTTTTAGTCTAGCCAGGTGTAGGATCAATAAAAGATTGTTGGATATGCAATTTGAGGAATGTTGGGATTTCTTTTGCTCCATGGGCTATCAAATGAATGTTAAGGAGGAATCCACTAGATTTGAGTCGGGCTATGAAGATGATTCTGATGTTAAGACTGAGTCTACTCCTGTAATTCAATTTGAGGAAACTATTGCTTTGAAGGAGGAGGATTGTTTCTCTAACAATGACAACTTCTTTGATGATGACATAGAGGATCATGAAGGAAAAAATAAGAAAAATCACACCATTGAGGTTGTCAAGGATCCATGTATCCTTTACCCCAAGCTCTCATTCTTTGTTACTCTCAACAAACCTGAGGTAGAACCAAGTGTAAAGACTATAGTGAAATCTCGAGATTACTTGGAGTTCATCTTTGGTAAGAGTGGTAATGTTGATGAGTGCTTTGATCCATGTAGTAAGTATTTTGAGTATCCACCTCTTGAGCTAAATTGTTTTCATTATATACCTTCTCTTGAAAATGGTGCTAGTACTTTTGATAAGTTGAAACAGTTTTTGAATGGTATATTATTCAGTTTCAATCTATCATTGTGCTACTTATGTTTTTGTGAGATATGTGTACAAGGGTTTGACAGGTTGTTAAGGGCATTGACAATGTCAAATCTTGTCAATTCATGCTCAGGGTCAAGCTAATGACGCTAAACAAGTGCTTCTTGGGAGGCAACCCAATGCTTAAAGTAGATTTCTTTTAAGTTAATCTTTTTCTTTTTAGGTAGTTTTTAGTTGTGTTTAGATATCCTAGGTCTGAAGGTTAATTTCACGAAGAAGACTGAGTATCCACCATCGGATTTCCCGCCGCATAACCGAGATAGCTAGATCTTTGTGAGTTTTTCTTTTTCCATTTATTGCTACTTTATGTTGGGGACAAAATGAGTTTTAAGCATGGGAAAGGGGATTACTTGTTTGCATTGCATATAGGTGCATAAAATTAGACATATTTAATTATTGCATGCATTGATTAAAATCATGAAAAAAAATTCAAAAAATTCATAAGAGTACAAAATTATTGCATTTAGGTTCTTATTTCCCCATTGTTTGATACCTCTTGTGTTTCTATGCTAAGTATGAGTCATAACACATGATTTGCATGATATGCTGAAGTTTCTATGATATGAGAATGATCTTTGATTATTTACTTTGACTATAGTATTGAGCATGCATAATAGTGTTGAGAGGGATTTACTAGACAACAAATAAATTTGTAGTCAAGACCCCGCTGAGTATAGCGAAGTCAGGATCGTCCACGGGAAGCAAAGTTATTTGTTTACCGAACTAAGAAAACAAAAAAACAAAGCAAAACAAAAGCAAAACAGCTACGACATACCTCGGTACCGACCTTGTCAGGGTCGGTAACGATGGTGGATTTCTACTAAAACAGAGCAAATAACACGATTCAAGTGCATGCTCGGTACCGTTCTGTGTGCCTCAGTAATGAGTGTATACGAATGCAAAACGAAGATATTAAAATAATAAAAAGCTCTAGGACAAGGGTTACCACGACATAGCTATGCATACAAACTCATGTGAAGGATAAAGATCATGCCTTTAAAGATAAATCTATCAACTTTCGTTGACTAAACAAGCAAATCAATCAACTTTAATAAATCAATTTACTTTTCTACTTGTTTTGAATCCAAAGCTCAAAACTTTCGTTACTGAACAATATCAACCTTCAAGTTCAAGACTTTCTCTTTCGATCAAGTAATAAACTCAAATTACTTCGACTCTCGTCTAAGTATAAGCACAAACAAGTAATTCAAAGGATAGAAGGCAATCAAAACATCAACACATTCATTCAACCATGCACAACTATGTCGTGTTTCAACCTCGACCCTAGAAAAGAAAACTACTCACTCATAATTGAATCAAAACAAACAACCAAATTAAAAGAGAACATTGAATTAAAACTTATGAAATTTAAAGAAATATCATCTTACAAACCACATGTTCAAACTCGAAAACAACAAGAACAATGACCTCTTCTCTCTCTCTCTCTCTCTCTCTCTCTCTCCAGAACCAGGATCGAAATCTCAATCGATCGTCCCTCTTCTCCAACGACTTCTTAACCTTCTTTAACTAGAACTAGAACAAGGGTATTTTTACTAGAGAAAGCTATGTAATAAAGATCTAAAAGATAAAAACTTTCTAAACTAAAAAGATTACAAGATAAAAGATATAATTTCCGAAAGTTGGCACTGCTCTTCCGACATAGGTCACCTCGGTAACGACCTGCACAGAGTCGGTAGACACTTGCTAAATTCCTTAAATAAAAACTTGTTGCACAGGTCGGTAACGAACTCTCTGTTTCGGGTTTATTTGCACTCTTTCCTTGACTTTTATTAGACTTCACCGAAATCTTTAACATGGACTCTTCCTTTTCTTCTTCTATGCACTCCACCATTCACCACTTGACTTCAGCTTCACTTGAAAATGCTCCTCTTCGCTTCAAAAACCTACAAAAAAGACATAAAACGGAGTAGCTTCCATACTTTTCACAAAATATGTAAACTTATACAAAAACACACAAAAATAACTCTAAACCTACTAAAACTAAACTAAACAACCTAAGAAAAACAACCAAAAACTATAATAAAAACGAGAACATCAAAATACCCCATACTTAGGCTTGCTTGTCCTCAAGCAATCACTAATACAATAACCAAAAACAAACATCATGCTCATCAAGCAATAGCCATCATCTAAAAAGCAACATTAAACATAGCAAAAATAGCAAATAACTATTAACGTCATCACACATATATAAGCACTACTAGACATAAGCAACTACAATCCAACCTCACAAAGGATAAGTGTGCTTCACTCAACTCTCATGTGTTTGGGCTATAAATTCATCTCTCAACTCAATCTTATATGAAAAAACTCATAAAAATTGGAACTTATATCACCAAACTCTCCACCAAAGATTTGTCAAAACAAGCAAAAATCATCATGAGAACTTAGACTCAATGAAAAACTTCATTGAAGCTTCCATTCGGCCGGGTTGTAGTGGGGCTTGGTAATGAAAATAAGGCATGGAAAAGTTTTGGTCATGTGGTGCTAATAATATCCAGGAATGAAAGACTCCTAAAAACTCACACATCTCACCAAAACTCTCATAAACATAACATACCAAACTCACTCTCATTATGCTCTTTCTTCACTCACCCTTTTAATCCTAGAAAGCCTCATAAAAATATAAAGAATCTCTGGTTCATACTTTAAACACACTGCACATCTTCCTTCTCTTTCTTTTTTTTTTTCATTTCAGCATTTTTTCTTTTTGCTCGACTTGCCTCGTTAACGACCTGAGAGGGTCGATAAAGAGCCACAATTTTTCACTTCTCTTTCTCGATTTTTCTTCCGTTTTACCATCGGTACCGAGCCCACATAGGTTGGTATCGATCCAAACATTCCTTTTCTTTCTCTTTTTTTTGTGCATATTATACAACCAAGAGACCTTCTTACAAAATAAAACAAGAGACTTCCAATCAACCCTCCCCAAAACCCTTATCTTGAACCAACACATATCATTTTGCACTCTACAAAAACATACCTCTCCAACTAAGTCCTAATCCCCCGGATAGGGACAAGGTTATCTCGGCTAGGGAATAATTTTGTGGAGCTAACAATAAAAAGCTTCAGGCTCAAATTGGCTTCAAAAACAAGGATCATGTAAAGGGTGGATAGGGATTAATAGGGCTTATAAAAAATAAGTTCTCTATCATATGACTTTCACAAGTAATGAACTAAAAATCTTATACAAGTCTTGAGAAATAGATAACCATCACAATTCCAAGAGAAATTATGCATAAAGAGAGTAAATCACACAAGAAAAGAAGAGGGATTCTTGATTTTCTCCCTATAAGGACAAAAATAACTCACAAGGTAGCAATTTTTTGTTGGCAAAATTGCTTAAAAAAAATACAAACTTTCCCCTTAGTTGCTGAAAATAACCCAAACTTTTAAACAATTCAAAATAAACACAAACTAAGAAAATTTTATCGAAAATAGCATAATATAGATTTGCTATCAAGGTAGCCGGTAAAAACTAAGACAACTAAAAGAAAATTACTTATTAAAAGAAATAAAAAAAATTAAAACCAATTTGTTAGAAAGAATCCCCTGGCATATCTTTTCTGCCTTTGAAGTTCATTCATCTGATAAACCCTAGGAAGGAACAGACAGAGAATCGGGACGGAACGACGGACTCAAAGAATCCCTCACCGTCGGCATATCTTGTCTTCCTCGTCAAAGGCTGCACAAATTCATCTCCAAAATTGAACGGTTTGAACTTGTCCTTCCCAATTGAAGGAACAAAGAGGAAATTAGGTCAGCTGACATATCTTATGTGCCTCGTCAAAGTCTGCACAAATTCGTCTCCAAAATTGAACGGTTTGAACTTGTCCTTCCCAATTGAAGGAACAGAGAGAGAATCAGGCCGCCCGACATATCTTCTCTGCTCTTCAGTCAGCACAAATTCGTCTCCAACATTGAACGGTTTCTCAATTGAAGGAACAGAGAGAGAATCAGGCCAGTCGACATATCTTCTTTGCTCGTCAAAATTTGCTAATTCGTCTCCAAAATTGATCGGTTTGAACTTGTCCTTCTCAATTGGATAAACCAAATCGCTATCAATTCCAAACGAAACCACGACGGCTCGACAACAGATCTTCCTTACTCCCTTCTTCTCATCACTACTTGTTCCATGTTCCAACCATGATCCCACCTTTTTCTTTCATGGGTTGAGTAGAAGAACAAGAATCTATGTTGTCTCTTTCTCCGACGAAATTTCCACCGTTTGTTGGTGGTACTCCCTAGCGTCCCTCTCCTTCTTTTTTAATCTCTTTTGTATCTGAACGATTCATGTAAAAGAATTTTGGTTTTAATCTTTTTTTATTTCTTTTATTAAGTAATTATCTTTTATTTTTTTATTTTTACCCGTTACAAAGGTAACCCATCCTATTGTGCTATTTTCGGTAAAAAAAAAATTAGTTTGTGTTTATTTTGAATTGTTTAAAAGTTTGTGTTATTTTCGGCAACTAAGGGGAAAGTTTGTGTTATTTTAAGCAATTTTGCATTTTTTGTTGGATTGCAACTACTTATGCTAAAAGTTATTCATGCTCAATTTCATCAAACGCTTTTCCTCTATAAAAAACAATTTCATAATAAGAATCAGGCTATACCATCAAAAACATGCTGAAAGGAAATTACATGGTCATGCAAGCAATTAACTATCATAGAACCAAAAGACAAGGTATTCATCCATTCTAAACTTTGAAGCAGAAGAAACATTTTTTGAAAGCTGAATCATCTCCGTGGTGGTGGTGGAAACTGGTGCTCAAAGTTGCCCATAAACTCATACATAGTCCTCCAGCGCTCCTCATCAACCGTCACCCGCTGCTCCATCGCCCTACAACGAGCATCCCCTTGTTGATGCCTTGCATCTTCTAGAGCCATACGGGCTGCATAAACACCCTCCTACCGTTCCATCCGCTGGTGGAGCTGTGTCTGCTGCAAGTTGAGCTACTGCATCTGGCAAGATAGATCATCGGCCCATGGAGGTGGAACACTTGATCCATAATAGGTGGGCTGAGAAGGCGGTTGGTAGTGATCTTGGGGCTGGAAGTGGTCTTGATAGATGATCGGGTTGTAGGGCACCATACCATACGACTGAGGCTCAGTAGGCGGAGGAGCAGGCTCGTTACCGAAGTGGAATGCCTTGGTATTGACTTCAAAATACCCAGGATCGAGCCCAGGTTGCTCATTACTGAGGTTGTGATCTTCGCCAAGTACCTCGATACCGAGGTCTTCATCCTCGTTATCGAGCTCGTCCATGGCAACATCTTCTCTATCATATCTTGTCTCACATTCCTACAATGATGTCTCGTCTTGTGGCTTCTTTTCCAATGGGAACGGAAGACCCGTCCAAGCTTCATACCAGTTCGGCACATAGAGCAACTCCAACTTGGCCCGAGTGATCGGCACATCTTGTCCAAGCACCTTGGTGGAGACTCCACCTTGAATCCTAACAAAGATGTCGGAAGAGAACCAATACTTCAAGTCTAGCTTTTGGGGAAGTTGGGGAGTGTAGCGCGTGAAATCGACACCAAGCTTCTCCACCAAAAGACTCACTAAGTTCCCACACCATACTTCCTTTGATTTGTCCCCGTGCTTCTCGACATATTTCAACCATTCATAACCCAAATTCAAGGGGTGGGGTCCTCGAAAAGAATGGTGCGGAGGCATGAAACCTCCAACCTTGTCGGCCTTGAAAGCTCCTTCTTGGCCCAAAATGTGGCGCCCAATACTCGAAGAATGATCCAAAAGATTGGGTTGATGATGCTTGCCCCTGGGAGTGCCGGTGCGAAAGGATTGACCTCCCCGAAAATATAGCTCCAAGTTTCGGTGACCTTGCAATCATCGGCCTTGTAATCCCGAGAGTGGTGGGGGAAGTCTAGGAGTTGATTGAACTGGGCCATGGTGTACTCGTGGTCGGCATTGCCCAACCGGAACTTGATCTTCCCAATCGATGTCTTGGACTTGAAACTCATTTGGAGAGTGGCTATGAACTCGGAGGTGAGGGCCGGGTAATGCGATGTGTCCTCCTTCTTCAATAGATGCGGCACCCCGAGAATAGCAAAAGCGTGCTTGACATCATCATAGATCCCGATGGCCTTGGCACTTGACCTCGAGAACCACCTTGTGAAATGGTCCTTCTGAAGGACGGAATCAAAGACCTTCACTTGCTCCCGTGTTGGCAAAACGACATCGTCCATCCTTGGAGGGGACAAAGATCTTTGAGTCCTCCTCTTTTTTCCGGCTCTAGCGTTAGCTCGGCTTGTGCTTGCCCTTTTGTCTTTGAAAATACCATGAAAATCCAAGATAAGATCAACACAAACTAATCAAAATAAAACCCCATACTTGCTTTCGGAAATGGTCTCGACCCACCTCGGTACCGACCCAATTGGGTCGGTAACAAGGTCTCTGGGTTGGACTCTAGATCTGAACATTCTCAGGTCGTTACCGACCCTCTCATGTCGTTAATGAGCCTAGGTGAGAACAATTTGCAAGCGATTCCGAGTTCCAAATCTCAAAATTTTCGACAATTCGGCACAAATTCAACCACGATTCCACATAAAATCACACAATCTAGAACATGCAACCCCATACTTGCTCGAAACCCTATATAATCATGCCAATAAGTGCCAAATCTCATGGTGAAATATCATACAAATCAAGAACAAGTTACTTCATGCTTTGTCTTATCAAAATTCAATGCAAATGAAGCAAGAATAACCAAAATTAAATCAAGATCAATCACCAATCAAAGAAGCACTAGAAGCACGATGCAATATGGACATGCAATCCGATTTCTCATACAAGATCTAGATATGAAAACTTCCCTAAATTACCATGAATCTTCAAGAAAAAGAGTTAGGATTTAGAAATCATACCGTAGATTTGAGAATTGAAGAACAAAAATCGGAATTTGAATGAGTAACGAGTGCTTGAGTGTTCCGGTAACGAATCACAAGAGTTGTGCTCGTTATCGAGTGGATTGCGATCAGGATTAGGGTGCGAGTGGTGCGTTTGATAGAGGTGGGAAATCCGGTGGGATTCGGTTGAGATTTTGAAGGTTTTGGTTTGAGATTTGGTTTGAGATTTGGTGTGAGATTTGAAGGCTTTAGAGTGTTTAATAGGAAGGGCAAGAGGCGGCGTCTAGGGGGAAGGGAAAGATAGAAGATAGATTTAGGTTTAGGGAACTTACCTGCCCGTGCGTCTCTGGATTTTGGTTGCGTCTCAGGTCGGTACCGACCCTCTCAGCTCGGTACCGAGCCTGGGTGACTTATTTTCAACGTCTTTCGAGCCCGACTTCCTATGACATGTTAGCTCCAAAAATATTCTATCTTGCAAACTTCTATACTACTAAAAACTCAAAATAAATCTAGGAAAAAGAGCTAATAAAATGAAAACCAAACTAAAACTAAAATCGGGTTGCCACCCGTAAGCGCTATTTTTAACGTCGTTATCCCGAAAAACTTACCTGGCTAGTCAAGGTGGTTCCTTCTCGGCTTTGTCGGGGTTTTAAGAGACCCCATACTTAGCGTTAAAGGCATTGTTATTTCTTCTCAATAAATTTGGTCCTTGATCTTCTAACAGTATACCCGGTATTCCTACACAAGGGTTAGTGAAATCTGAAAACCAAGGAGGTTTCGACTCCTCTATTGCATAAACAGCAGGATGTGGCATAGGAATATGATATAAGGAAGGATCATGATCAGTGATAATGAATCCAGAGTTAGAATACTTACCTCGATGGCTCGATCCATTAGTGAGGGTGTCGGCACCGAGGTAGTTGAGGTCGTTATCGACCTATCAGAAGCAAAACCTCTCTCGGTGTCATGCCAAAATGCGCCACCTCCGTCATAGTGTTGTACGAAGGGTTCGGTACCGACCCTAGGGGGTCAGTAGCGGTCTTGGTGGTGCTCTTGTAGTCCTTATTAATTGGAAGGGAAACTTTAGACTCGGTAATGTCGAGCTCTAGCTGGGACATCTCGATCTGTGCGGCAGGGGTCATGGTATTGTCATTTTGATTAAGGCTGAACTCGACCCGTTCCTCTCCTATGTCAAAGGTGAGGAGTCCTTTCCGAACATTAACGCTAGCGCTTGTTGTAGCGATGAATGGCCTACCTAGAATGATGGGCACTAGAGGATCTCCAGGCATATCGAGGACAATAAAATCGTTTGGAATGAAGAATTTTCCCACTTGAATGGGTTAATCATCAACGACTCCTGTAGCTTTCACACTTGATCCGTCCACCATGTACAGCCTCATGTCCACGGGTTCCAAAGGTCCCATGTTAACTTTTGACTAGATTGATAAGGGAAGTAAATTGGAACTGGCTCCCAAATCACATGAAGCCTTGAATCGGTGGTCGCCTATGCCAATAGTGATAGCAAATCTCCCTGAGTCACCTAGCTTTTCTGGAAGAGTAATGGATCAGACCTCATCTGTCAGTTCTGTTATCGATCTTTTCATGCTAAGAATGTATTTAAAAAATTTTGTGTAAGCCGGCATTTCGCGTAGGACCTCAGCGAATAGTATAGAAATATTTAAGCCTTGGAGAATCTTAATGAAACGCTTAAACTTGCCTTCTGTTGAGTCCGTAGACTTCTTAGTAGGAAAGGGAAGAGACTTCACCAATCTCGGAGCCAAAGCGGGCTCGAGAGGTGATGCTACCGGGTCGACAATAGGGTCGATCGGTGCCTTAGAAGGATCGGTACCGACCCTAGTGGGGTCGGTATCGAGCCTGGGACTAAGAGAGGAACTCGGTGTAGAAAACTTAACTGGGTTGGGGTCGGCGACGACCCTGGGAGTATCGGTACCGAGTGTTTCAGGCTCAGTAACGACCCTCCTCAGCCCGTTGTCGACCTGGGTCGTGGCGTCTTCTTCAGTAACGGGGTCCTTCACCTTGGATTTGGCACGATCTGGTAGTGTCTTCCCGCTCCTGAGGTGTACGACTGCTATTTGTCCTCTAGGGTTCTCCTCACGGGCCTGGGATTTGCCCTTGCGAACTTGGAATCTGTATAGCCAGGTTCCCTATTTGTGAATCAACACTCTTCTTCCATACATCGAACTCTCCCCATCTTTTCATCTGGTTGTTAAGGTTGGCTTGGACTCGGGTGATTTCATTCTTTACGCCATTAATCCCTTCATAGAGTCCTTGCACCCAAGATGGTGGCTCTTGATAGCCTGGAGGTCGATACGGTGCGGGCCTTTTATCCGGAGGGGGTGCTGCATAACTTGGATTCGGATTTTGATTTCCCTAAGCCGGATAATTGTTTGTCCTGTTAATGTTATTAGGCGGGTTCCTGTATTGACCTCTCATATAGTCCATCTCAACATATGTCTCAGCGGCTCTAACCTACTCGATGTTAGTGCAAGCAGAAGTACTATGGGCAGAAGAACCACACTCTTGACAAGGTTGAGAGGTTTTTATAAAACTTACCTGTTTCTTTAGACGATTGATCTCATCTTGTAGAAATTGATTTTTGACATCAGGATCAACTTCGTCTTTATTAGGCATGTAAGACGCTTCTATGGCTGGGGTGGCTGTTGGGTCCCATACATGGCATCGTAGTTAGACAACTTGTCCAGCAGTTCCCATGCAACAGTGGGATCCATCTCAATAAATCCGCAAGCAATGTGCATGTTGATGCGGTTCTTTGTTTCTGCATTAATCCCTTGGAAGAAGATTTCTTGGAGCACATATAGGGGTTACCCATGAGTGGGGCACTGAGAATATCCTTGAACCTCTCCCACGTCTCTACAAAGGTCTCGTTAGGCAGCTGGTGATAGGAGGTGATGCATTTTCTCAACTCCGTTGTCTTGGCAGGAGGGAAAAACTTTGTAAGAAATTGATCATACAAAGCCTTCCAAGTCCTGATAGACTTAGGAGGTAAGCTCTCCAACCAGCTTAGGGCCTTTCCAGTAAGAGACCACCTGGAAGCTTTTAATAGAACATATTCTAGTGAGACACCTTCAGCAGCTTAGGTCACTCAGTAGGTTTCCCTTCAAACTGAGCCCGTTTTATTAAGGATATAAATTGAGACTTGATCTCAAAAGTCTTCTCTATCTCCGGAAGCACGATTGCAGACTCTGGCACCCTCAGTTTTGGATGCATATATTGTTTGGCATTCCTCGGATAGGCATTCAACTGCTCCTGTAGACGGGCATTGTCCTCTCAGTGACGTTCAGCATTTACTCACTCTCGTTCAGCTGTTGCGGTAGCAACGTCTCGATCAGCTTGTAACGCCTCCATCTGTCTCTGGAAAGCGGCCATTAGTTGTGCCATCTCTTCAGGAGTCATTGTCATGGCTTTGTTTCCTCTTCTTTTGCGGTGCAGGGTGCGTTCAGGTTCAGAATATTAATCAGTGTTATGAAACTCGAGCCTGCAACGTCCTGCTGGCATAAGCTGAGAAAACAAACAAAAGAAAACAAAATTAAAACAAAAACGGGGTCGGGCTATTCCCTGACCCACAGGTAAACAAACAAACATTGTTGCTTCCCCGGCAACGGCGCCAATTTGTTGAGAGGGATTTACTCGACAACAAATAAATTTGTAGTCAAGACCCCGCTGAGTATAGTGAAGTCAGGATCGTCCATGGAAATCAAGGTTATTTGTTTACTGAACTAAGAAAACAAGAAAACAAAGCAAAACAGCTACGACAGACCTCGGTACCAACCTTGTCGGGATCGGTAACGATGTTGGATTTCTACTAAAACAGAGCAAATAATACGATTCAAGTGCAGGCTCCGTACTGATCTGTGTCCTACGGTAAGGAGTGTATACGAATGCAAAACGAAGATTCAAATAATAAAAGCTCTAGGACAAGGGTTACCACAACATAGCTATGCATACAAACTCATGTAAAGGATAAAGATCATGCCTTTAAAGATAAATCTATCAACTTTTGTTGACTAAACAAGCAAATCATTCAACTTTCATATATCAATTTACTTTTCTACTTGTTTTGAATCCAATGCTCGAAACTTTCGTTACCGAACAATATCGACCTTCAAGTTCAAGACTTTCTCTTTCGATCAAGTAATAAACTCAAATTACTTTGACTCTCGTCTAAGTATAAGCACAAACAAGTAATTTAAAGGATAGAAGGCAATCAAAACATCAACACATTCATTCAACCATGCACAACTATATCGGGTTTCAACCCCGACCCTAGAAAAGAGAAATACTCACTCATAATTGAATCAAAACAAACAACTAAGTTAAAAGAACATTGAATTAAAACTTACTTGAAATTTAAAGAAATATCGTCTTACAAACCACACGTTCAAACTCGAAAACAACAAGAACAACGACCTTGATCACAACCCTCTCTCTCTCTCTCTCTCTCTCTCTCTCTCTCTCTCTCTCTCTCTCTCTCTCTCTCGACAGAACCAAGATCGAAATCTCAATCGATCGTCCCTCTTCTCCAGCGACTTCTTAACCTCCTTTAACTAGAACTAGAACAAGGGTACTTATACTAGAGAAAGCTATCTAATAAAGATCTAAATGATTAAAACTTTCTAAACTAAAAAGATTACAAGATAAAAGATATAATTTCCGAAAGTCGGCGCTGCTCTACCGACTAAATATGTAAACTTATCCAAAAACACACAAAACTAACTCTAAACCTACTAAAACTAAACTAAACAACCTAAGAAAACAATCGAAAACTATACTAAAAACACGAACATCAAATAGCTTGAGTTTTACATTTATTTTGAAGTTCTAGACGCAATTTACCTTGTGAGATTTATTTGGCCTTTATTAGATATATTGTTCTCTATATCTTGAGTGCATCACTTTAAATTGCTAGCTCTAGAACTTGCATTATGACTCTTTTTGAAGACTACTTTTCATGCCTAGATGCATGACATTAAAATGATTGAGACAATGTTTCTTATTTAGCCTATTATTTCCCTTTCCACCTTACAAGATCCATGTTTTGACACCCCATTTATTTGAGCTTTAAGCCTATTTTTATTAGCTCCACAAATTAATCTCTAGCCTAATAAGCTTGACCCATCCGGGATTTAGGACTTTAGGTTGGTTGTTTTGTGTGAGTTTTGTATAAGTATTGGGGAAGTTGAAAGAAAAGGTGGAAGAAAGGAATACAACTCTAGTGTGAGAATTTGAGGGGGAAAATGAAGATGAAGAATAAGTTTAAAAAAAGTGTTGAAAGCAAAGAAAAAGTGAGCTTGAAAGAATAGTAGTCTTCATAAGTGAAAAAAGAGTTGGAAAAAGAGAAAAAAAAAAAAGTGGAAAAAGAAAGGAGAAACATCAAGAGCTTGAATGAGAATGCAAGGAGTTCGTGAAGAAAGTTTGGGAGTATTAAGAAGAAAAGTGTGACGTTTGGGTTTTAAGATTAGTTCTTTATCCCGAATTGAGCACCACAAGACTAAATATGATCCCTTCCAAATTCTCTTCACCTTGGTCCCATTACAACCCTTAACAATCCTCATAATTTGTGTTATATGTTTGGTCCATAGCAGTGGAGAATTAGGACGTTGATCCAAGCCTATGGTAGTCTAATTTTCATGGTTGATTTTGAGTGAAACACATATGCCATAAACACTTGAGAGTGAGAGCAAACACATTATCTTGGTGAGGTCTAGAATGGATGAATGATCTTGGATTTTTTCTTGATAAAATGCATGCTAGGACATCTTGGTCAAGTTGGGATTGTATGTTGACTTGCTCAAAGGATTATGAGATGAATGGTTGATTGTAAAGTTGTGGTGTGATTTGAATTTGTGTCTTGCTTGAGGAAAAAGCAAGGTTTAAGTATGGGGGAATTTGATAGCTTGCATATAGGTAGTGTTTAGGGTGCATATTTATGTTTATAATGCATGTTTTTAGCTTAGTTTATTCTATTTCTTAGGTTGTTAGGTTTTCTAGGAAATTCAGGATTTGCGTTTGTTTTGTTTTGTTTTGTTTTGTTTTGCAGCTCTTTAGGTAACATGCGCGTCCAAAAGATCTTAGATGATTATGGTGGTGCATTGGAGGGCATGAATGAAGCTTAGAGTGGTTCAAATGAAGATTGGAAGAACCAAGGCCCAAGAAGTTATGGGAAAAGAACGCTTAAATTCGGGTCATGTATTGAAATTCTTGTTTTGACACATCTATCTTGCAATGCTTGGTTTGGGAGCTATAGTGGTCTAATGGAGCTGAATTTATTATCATTGGAAAGCTAATTCAAAGTGCTATAATTTATTTTTTTACTCCAAGTCCAAATTCCAAGCCAAACGGGGTCAAAACAGCATCTGAAGTGTCACTTGAATGCTAAATCGAGGGAAGACGCGGGCTTAAGAGCAACATGGCGCGACCGCGCTACTATGAGGGAGCCCGCGCACCTTGTTTTCACGCGGAGTGTTGGGCCGCATAGTTGGGCTTCGAGATGGGATATGGTTACATAATTTCCGATGAGTTGATGTATTTTTGGGCATATCTTGATCTTAGAAAGTCTTGGGGTATTTAAACTTTAGTTTGACCTTTTCTTTTAACTTTGGATTTACAACTTGGAGGCTAGGGTTTCTAGAGAGGTTTTCTCAAGGGATCTTTGAACCAATTTGTGAGCTTTCTTTACTCTAATTATGCATTGCTAAATCATTTGTGTTTGGCTAGCTATTGAAGTCATAGATTGCATATTATTGTGAGGTTTGATTGATTCTCAACAAACTTGAATAGGTTTTCACTAGTACAGATTAAAGTTCTCTCAGGAGTTTTATTACACTACTCTAGGGGGTTATTGAACCCCTGTTATATGTGTGGCCGAGAAAAACAACACAAGATTGTCTACTGAATGTCTAGAAGCCATGTTCCAAATTCTGAATTCCAATAAAGCACGACTAAAATTCTAAAAACCAAGTTCCAAATGCAAGTGTAGGGGCTATTACGCATTTTGTGTCTCCAAATATTGCAGCCATTCCTCTCACAACTCATCAATGAGATATATGTCATAGCAAGTCGGTGAATCTTTAAAATACTGCAAAAATCAAACATATATACTTATTACATGGACATTAATTGTATACATGGATGATACTATATATATATATATAACAATGACAACAAAATTAATAAAATAAAAATAGTTAACATAAAGAATTTGCAATAACAACTTTGATATCTGCGCCATTGCTTATAGTCAAATTCCAGCCACTGGTTTGTATCCGGAGGTTAGTTGGTAATTAATTTTAATGGCAGTAGTTTTGTCCAAACTTTTAAGATAGTGATTCATGAGTGTTCAGAGGCTTAATTAACTAGCTCCCAGTCCTAAGTAACTAAATTTATCACATGCTTCTATGGAAAATTCACCACTCAACTCAATGCTTTATTTGGCATGCTCTTCAAGAGTTGATATCATCATGTTGGTAGTTTAAAAACAGCAAGAGTCCTAGGATTAACTAAGCTCACTCAAAAGAAGCAAGAGTTTAAAAAACAACAAGAGTCCCAGGTAGTAACGTCATTATGCTCCAAAATAAGCAAGAGTCCTGGGATTACTACTAAACATCAAAAACAGAGTGTAAAAACCAACACAGCATAAGAACAGCATAAACAGCCAGCAACAACAAACAACATAAACAGCTAGCAACATCCAGCAACAGCAAAAACAGCCAGCAATAGCATAAACAGCAAGCAACAACATAAACATCAAAAAAAGCAAGCAACAACAAAATCAACACAGATTAATGCAGAGTAGAAGAAGTGGATAAAATGCAGGCTCTTGACTACTACTACTACTGCTTTAGTACAAAGTTTAATAACCAATAAATAGGGGCGTCATGCTCACTAAAAAGGATAGAGATGGCGAATGTGGGCATACCAGCAGAACAAGCAATTTGCTCCGTAAGTTTATATCTAGATATCTATCTCCACATGTGTGCAATGATAGGTCAGAATAATAGATTTTGTATGTAAATCCTATGTACTTATGATAAGTTATAGTACAAAAACTGATTAACTAAGCTCTATGTTTGCAAAGACAGTAGCTTATATTATTTAGAGTTGATAGGCAACCCTCCATTTCCAAAGCTAATGCTGATTATGACAAAATTATGACTTAATGAAATGCATTTGTACATATATAAGATAAGATATAGATCAAAATTGATATAAAAAACACTTACATTAACTGGGATGACGGTGCATTGATGATCTATAATCTCTCGCATGTATCGACATACATAATACCCACAATCCAAAATGTTTATTTCTTGTTGAGGACACTTCAAGAATAAGCAAAAACAATACAAATTATCTTCATAGATAGACATAAATTACTAAAAAATTGTGAGATATCCAAGAATAATTTATTGACTTACTGCAATAGTCAGCCACCGTGTCTTCTTTCTATTCATTTTGTTTTGTTGCACCAAAAACATAGCATTGCACTACACAAATAATAGATATTAAATATATATATATATATAATGGAATGAAAAATGAATAAAGTTACAATAACTTACGTATCAACCATGATTCTAAATTTATCAGGTGCACTTTTTCGTAATGGATCAAGCCAATAATAAACAATATTATCCCATGGATTGATAACAGCTAGCATCCAATGAAATCTACAAAACACAATGCTTAGTATAAAATATCAAATTTATAATTAAGAGTTCATAATGTAAGCTTTTATAGCTTACTCTTCATTATAAGCTGCAAACCATATGCTATTTTTCCTTTGTAGTTTCGACATAGAATCCACCTTATATCGCTCCTTCGTTTCCTCCGAATCCTTGTAGCCATCAGATAGATATGTTGGGCAAAAGAATCCATACACGTTGGAAGGACGACTTTCATACAAGTACTTATCACATACATTAATTGATAAGTACGCATGTTAAAAAGTTGTATATGCATATCTGTATTTGCTAACTTACTTCATGTAGACAGCAACATGGACATTATCAATTGCACCCTTTTATATCCACACTCGAATTTCGTCTTTTCCAACATGTAGTTGTTTTGGATAGCTTAAAATATCCTCTCTAACATCAGTTGTGATTACAAAACCATTATGTAGAGTAGGATAAGTCATACGATACTTCTCCAAGGTTGTGGCATGTTGTGGGTGACGGTGTACATCTTTATCAATATGCTTTTGTGTTGGAGGTGCTGACTTCTTACCTTTTGAATTTTGATTATGAACCTATCATGAAAAGTTACTTATGAAGATGTAAACATCAATAATAAAACTGTGAAAAAAACCCCTCATAAACCAGTAATGTAATTGAAGTTATCGATAAAATGACAACCAATCCCTTAGGCCATGCCACAGGTGAGCCCATTGCTTGTACAATAGAAGTGACCTCTTCTGTGGGAAAAGGAACAAGAGAATTTGGGATTGAAGGGTGCTCTACTAAGATTTTATGTCTATCTGATCCTAGGGGTCGACAATAGAGCATTGAAACTTTTCCTGGTGCAGGAACAACAACACGTCCTTTAGCCACTTGAGTACTTAGATCAGGCCAAAATAAGTGGCATTGTTCCCATTTCTCCTGAAATAACCCTTTGCTTGATTAAATTCAATATGATTTTATAATATAAAAATAAAACTTTAGTTAGTTTACATACCATTGGTTCCTCAAATAATGGGGAAGTTGTTTTTGAGCAGCTTTCATTATCACTTTGATGGCTTGACTCTTGTACTGGTGGCATTTCTCCATTAGTTCCTTTCCAATTTTTTTGGAAAAAATCCAATTGTGACTTTAGTTGTTCCATTAGTTGATCACGAGAAGCATTTTCTCGTTGGAGAATGTCCACTTTCTCTTGAAGTTCATTTATTCGCATCTCAGAGGCCACATTAGAATTTCTGCATCTAGTTTGTCCACCCATGAGCAGCTTTTAAATCATACAGTTTCAAAATTGCAGACAATTTTGTAAACTTAGCGCATGAAGGATAGAGAGGTTCTCGAGCATCCTTTAATAAATCATCAAACATACTAGGATGATCATGGAAGTTCTCCTGGACTGCTTGTGCCATTTCTTCAAGACGATCACCTTCATCATCTTGTGTACCGTACATTGCACCAACATTAATATTTGTATGCTCTTTTTCACCGTGCCATATCCAACGAGTGTAGGTTTCATTGATCCTGTTCATAATCAAGTGATCTTTTACTACATGAACACCTAATCTTGTTGTGTTGAAACACTTTTTACACGGGCATAGAATACTAGTACGATTTTCAGTTTTCTCAACAGCAAAATTAATAAAATTTTTGACCCCAGATACATACTCTTGCGTTAAACGATTAGCTGACATCCATTGGCGATTCATCATATCCCTTACAATAAAATGTTAATTTAAATGGTTAAACAAACTGCTTTATAACCAGATGCGACAAACAACAAAAAAAGAGCTAAAGGCAATTCCAAAAGGCATTAAGAAAATGAAACAACACACTTGTTGGCTAGCTACATACAAGTAAAGCACAATGGGAGGAGGAATGAAATTCTAGTGTCTATAAAGAGGAATATAATAATCTGATAAGGTATTGGCATTGGCTAATTATGTTAATTCTAAATTGAAAGGCCAACATATTTTTTTTGAAAGTAAATTGAAAGGCAGACATAGTAAACAGAATAAAGTTATTCAAAATTGATGTTTGAAAGTCTCTTGAGGAACAAAGTACTTCCTCTTATGCAAAATTTGAGAGGTAACTAGTTAGTGCTGAGAAGTCATGTACTGTTGCCTCAGAATTAGGATTTCAACATGTCAATAATTTGTGTGTATTGATTTTAATTTCATTGGGTTTGATCACTTGATTCTAAATCTGGAGGCTCTAGGTGAGACTAAGGTGGCATCAAGAGATTCATGGCATCAAAAAGAAACCAGTACACTCAATAAACTATCATTCATGTATTCTTTTCCACTCTGAACATGAATTGAAAGCTAATACAATAGGTAGGTTCGTAAGATTCTCTCACTCATTATCGACATGATTACACTACTGAAATTCAACTTTTATATATCTGACTTCCATTTATCTTTTAATCTTCTCATAGAAAACCTCATAGATTTATTCCAATAAACGAGCAGAGCTCCAAGGAGGATAGGTTCATTATTTTCTAATGTCAAAAATTATTACTTAGTATATATCAATTCTTTTTATCTTATGAAATTCTTTAATACCTAGAATTTAAGAATGGTTTTCAGGAATCCTCTCAAGCGAGAAGGAATATATATGGTTGATCCCTTTGCTGACAAAACAAGCTTAAAATCTAAAAAACCTACTTAGGTATTATCTGTGGAGGGCTTAGGGAGAGATTTTTCTTTACAACTACCCACATGGATTGAGATAAGAAGAATAAATCTGTACTAAAAAGCCACAAAACCAACAACTTAATAAAGAGGTAAGAAGTTTCATCTAGTCTTATTGATTAATAAATTCCCATGTGTCAAATTCTGGAGATTTATTGTTTCCAGGTCCACACATCTAGATTCATCTGCCATAATAAGAAATTTACCAAACAATAAAAGAGTACAGACTGGTGGTAATAGGAAAGAAAAAAACACAAGTTAACAAGTATCATCATATAGAGCCTCCAGATTTAGAATCAAGTGATCAAACCCAATGAAACTAAAATCACTACACACAAATTATTGACAAGCTGAAATCCATAAAAAAAAAAAAGAAAGATTTTGGTTTGATATTAGGTAAGTTGCAATCTCTACATATTCAAAGAGACAAAACATAACAGAAAAGGAAGGAAGATTTAACTATGAGAAAGAAGAAAACAAGGCTTGAAGTTAACAGAGGAAAAGAAAGAATGCCACATATTGCAACCTAATAGACTGCAACCTAATAGATAAAAATTTGATGAAAAGTAAGAATGCCTTGATCAGGTCAACTGATTCATAAAATCTAAGGAGTACCATGTTAGATCCTCTTACATTGTTCCTTCTCTTAAAATGAATCAATCATACAAAATCTGATTTACCCACATCATTAAATATCCATGAAATATGTACTGTAATCCAATTTCATGGATGAGCTGACTTATTCAAACACAATTTTGACTCAAATTAGGCTTCAGTTTGATTTATTACTAAAAATAATGAAGAATTAAATATGCTCTAACTATACTTATCAAGGATGACCGATAGACCGAGCCATCATGTTACAACAACAGAAAGATAAATGAACACTTAAGAAGTTGGACTTCCTGGTTTAAGTGTTAGGTCAGTTGATGTGGTTTGTTTCTTATGCTAGATGTTAAACTTCCTGGGTTAAGTGTTAGGTCAATTGATTGATTCTGTGTGCAAAATACAAAGGAGGCCTTGAGTCTGTTTTACTGGAACTGGTTACAGAAAAAACATTAATGCTTTAGATTTCTAGCTTGGAGGGAACTGAGGATTTGTTTCTTCATAAGCTAACCTATGATCTTGCATAACATCTTTGTTTTTCATGTTGGAAATCTAATATTCTAATCTACAATCCATGTATTTGAAGTTGCCCAAATCGTAAACCAAGCAAAGTATAAAAATCAATGGCAAGGCATCCAAATCAATGGCAAGGTATTACCTAACAACGCATAGCAACTGGAACAAAAGAAGAAACTGTTCTCAAATTTTAAACTTGGAACAACGAGCACATAACACAGAGAATTCAAGGGGGCAAAATCTAAATCAAGCAAAAATTTGATAGGGTACTAAGAGAATGAATCTTACAATTGCAGAAGGCCAGGACAATATGATTGACAAAGCAACAGAGGAGGCCGAGTATGGTGACAAGCGATGGAGAGTAGCCACTCGACAATACTTGGCTGAAATTAACGGAATTGAAACATATGAACTTAAAACTTACAATTGTAGGTCAAAACAATTCGGTGTTTCCATAATAAACTGAAACTTACAAGTGCAGATGCCGGAACCAAAGTAAACAAGAGGTGGAGTTGGACGATTGTGGTGTTTGATCAACAGCAACGAAGAGCAGAAAACCAAAAGCCGAAGATTCACAATTTAGGAAACTGAAGGCGATTTATCGGAAGAAGAGCGATTTAAGAAACTGAACGTGATTTAGGAAGCTCGATTGGATTAAACTCTTGAAATTTAGGGTTGATTTCTATTTTACGCGGGTATTTGAAAAAATCAGTGAGTTTGCGCGCTTCACCAAAAAAAATCAGAGTGATCGAGCTATCTTTTCTTTTTTTCTTTTTTTTCCTTTTTTTTAGCAAGATAGAGCTATATCTATTATACGCGCTAGCTATTTCGCCAAATTTTTGTCGGCGTTTTTTTTTTAACTCTTGAGAGTGTCTATCTAATTATAGTGGGTTGACAAAAAACACCCTAGAAAAATTATTTTAAAAAATAGTAGATTATTAGATAAAAATTCTTAGGGATTTTATAAAATAACCCCTGAGCTTGAATAATTTTACTAGAGTTTAAATAAACTGTTGAGAGCAAACTCCCGAGAAATAAACATTTTGTACTAGTCCCTATGCTTAATTGAATCAAAGTTTATATAGAGTTTTGTTAGATTGATCACCTAATAGAATTTCTAGGTTAATTTACAACTAATCTAATTAATTCCCGTTTGGGATTGATTAAATAAAGTAGAATCTATAATTGTTTGGACCCGTTCGGGCTATTCAGTTGTAGAAGGAAATAAATCCACAAATAACTTGAATGACTGTTTGCTTCAAGTGGTTGTTCTATCGATACTTGAAACTTAAAGATGTTGTTTAATGGAATCTAGAAGTTCTTCTAGGTTGTTTAGACTGTTAGATCTTTCAACTAAATTTGAAGTTTGGATCATAATCCACGATAGATTATTCAAGTGAAGTGAGAAACAAGATAATCAATGATCAACAAAGCAATATATATGATGGATTTAATTAGTTGAACATATCTATACTACATATATAAACTTGTGTACATGTCCACATTTATTGCATCTAATAAATTCTTAGTCCTTAAATTACATGTCCACTCAATTAAAATATTTTGTATGTATTTTGTATTTTTCCCCTTAATAAATTGTATGTAATGAGCTTGCGATGCATTTCAAGTTTATAAAGATCATTTGATATATTCAAAATGTGTATATATAAAATATAAAATATAAATTACTACATATATAAATTTGTGTACATGCCCACATTTATTGCGTCTAATAAATCCTTAGTCCTTAAATTACATGTCCACTCAATCAAAATATTTTGTATATATTTTGTATTTTTCCCCTTAATAAATTGAATGTAATGAGCTTGCGATGCATTTCAAGTTTATAAAGATCATTTGATATATTCAAAATGTGTATATATAAAATGGATATATATACTATATTATTACACATATATCATATTATTTATATATTCTTCAAAATAAAAATAATGATTGCTCATTATCCTTGATTAATGTCAATATTACACAATAAAATCTATATATAACAATAAAAAGTTGTGTACGAAATGCATTTATTACACTTATTAAAAAATTTAAATATATTAAATCAATTGTATTATATGTTAAGATGAGCACTATAGTATAATGGTTAAGATTTTGCCCTTTATAATGAAGGTCTAAGGTTCGAGTCTCGAAATAATCATTTTTCAGCCCCTTTTACCATTTGTATATAATCAATATATTCTAAGTGTACATTTGTACATCAATGTTTCATGTGTCTATTTCTCAATATATTTGATATTTTGATTTGGCCAATTTTTTTTACATACATTAATGTGATTCTAAAATAAATCTATTATAGCTAACAGACAAAGTTCAAATTGGATTTTTGTTAAAACTATTATAGCTACAGGACTAAATTGACAATATTTTTTTGCTAAAATTATATTAAAGGACTGATTATTTTGGGTTTGATATTAAAAATATGTAAAATAAAATATAAGCCATGTAGCAAAAACTAAAACCAACTTACGAACAACCAATTTCATACAAGGGTTAGTTTTAAAAAATAATTCAATTTCTTCCTCGGTTTAATTTTTTTTAACTCCTAAAGTGCTAAATTCAAATTTGTTTTCATATTTTGAGTATGTTAATGATACAATATGGCTATATAATAGAATATTCCATGCATAAAAAAACTGGTGAAGTTTAATTTAACCAATTTTATTTAGGCAAAATCATCACAATCCACTTTGAATGAAATAGAACATTATATTGAATAATTAATATAATAAATGTTTTCATATTAGGCTCACTCAAATCACATAAATCCAACCCCACATTATTACCCTATTTAAAATAGTGAATCGTGTTGTAAGTGTAACGTCTGCATTGCAAGTGTAACGTCTACTGAAGTCAATACAAAATTATGTGAATGAATTAATATAATAAAATCACATTAAACAATAGAATCATATCCATTACTACCCCTAATTAGAAGGAAATGTTAAACTAACATTGTATATTGTAACCTCCACTACTACTTTGACTTTCAATATTAATGCACATTTCCTACTCCTATATATACCTCCACCAAACCGATAATCCCAACCATCCAATTCCACGAAACCTTGTAGTGCATACCTTGTCTTTTAAGTCCCAAACCAACTCATCCTTGGCAAAGAGTTACGACCCTAATCAAGCGGCTACATCTTCCCATCTTTATAGATTACCTCAAAGAAGGTGCCAATTCAACACAAGATTAACCATCATAATTTGTAAGAAATGGGATGTACAAAACCATTTCGGCAAATTTATCAGCACTAATTTTGTTGTCTCTAACTCAAAGGTACATGTCATGCTTTGTAGATATGTTTTGTTCACAAATAAGTATTCACATAACTGTATCATTATTCACAAATAATTTTTGATGTTCCAACCATTGTAAATATGTGTTGTAGTCCTCCAACTATTATATATATATATATATATATTTACTAACCTCCTGATTTTCATATAATTATTGTCAACCAGGGAAGTACTAATTATATAGGGAGAAGCAATATCACTCATTGCTATTTATTTAATGAAAAAGATGAATGTGGTCCGCTCTAGCTTTACAAAACCCTTCATATCTAATGACAAATTATGTTTGAAAACTTTTTATATTAGGTGCTCACAATTTATGTACTAGGTGTAAAAAATAACAATTTGTTTTTCATATGCATTCTTAATTCATACAGAATTAGATGTCTCAATTGTTATAACTTTTACGAATTAAACCCGCAAAAGTTTACTTTCTAAAACAATAAAATAAGACTAAAAAATAAATACATGTAAAATAAATGCCCCGTGCATATGCACGAGCCTGTCCAACTAGTTTCTCTCATATATTTACAATCATCCTTGCATTCATATTTAGATTTTGTTTGCATCGTAGAATTAGATAATAATTCAAACCCCCTCCCCCATATTTCTATTACTTGACACGCAAGTAAAACACTTATACACGAGTCTTTGTGGGATCAACACTTACTTACCGCTCTACTGAGTTTGGTAAAGTTAATTAAGGCTTCTCTGATAGGTAAACAAGTGAAAAATACCTCATCACTATTCCATTTTTGGTTTTGATGTTTGTTATAGACCATAACATACTTCATTTCTGTATGACAGGGGAAAGACTAAAGTTGCTAATTCTACAAAACTCTTGGTTAAAAAAATGATGTTGTCATATGATGGAGAAGCAAGTCACTAAGGTTCTGCAAAATGCAACAATTATAGCTATTGAATTTCTTAGAAACAAGAGCTCTATATTTGTGGCTTGTGATGAAAGTAGTTAAGTTGCAATCAGTTGAATTTGGGCATCTAAATTCGGATGTAATACTCAATTTTGTGAGTATTGTTAGGAACCTTGAGAGTGATCTAAATAAAATTGTTCATTTTAAAAATGAATGCAATCTCATCGAAAGACCTGAGTTTAAAAGTAATTTCTTTGCAATATAAGTCTATACCGTTCTAGAGCTAGGGAACTAATTTAGAGCCCGTTTGTTTCTATGCCGAGAATCGGGATGGAATCGGGAATTGGGTTGGAATAGGTATCACTTATACCCTAGTTTTAAGTTGGGTATAAACTCAAGTGTAATTTGTTGCTATGAGAATCACTCATTCTCAATCACTCATTCCTATCCCTTTAGTGAAAACAAACACTTGTATGGGTTTGACTTATTCCTATACCCATTCCCTATTGGTATAGAAACAAACAAGCCCTTAATGGAATTATTACCTAGATTAATTGCTCGAGCATGATTTCTAAGGAAATAATTGTAAAAATATTTAATTGATCAAGCTTTGTTGGTATATGTCTTAAAAGGAAGGAATTTGGTATAAACTAGTTAATGATTTACTCCTCAATCACTCATTCATATCACCTTGCGGATATTACTTTTAATTTACCTTTAGGATATTATGTATTGCTTGCCCCGTCGGAGAGAATTTATTTATTGCTTTTTGATGATGTTAGGGTCCGGGCTATCCCCCGTTTGATGACTACTTAGACCATTTTCTTATTATTAATAAAACGTCTCCTCGAGAGGCCGGAGAGTTCCGCCTCTCCTTCTACCAAAAAAATGTGGGTTTATAAAAAAAAATTGGAATCAATATACTCTTACTAAAGTCGAATCAATCTCTCTTAGGTGTCACTCATCTAGCTATGCCACATAGGCAAGTTTAATTGTTCATTTACCTCTTTATCCTTAATTTTCTTACATATTTACATTCCTACATATTATAATAATAGTATCCCATTTATCTTTAGTACTTACCGTATTAAATAAAAAAATCAATAAGCTATGTTATTGAAAAGCATTTCATGCCTATTATAATAAAATACCTCATTTATATATTACTATTACTTACCATATTCAACTAATGAGTATGGAAATATTATTTTGTTTTTTCAATGTTTATTTTCCTATATATTATAATGTTTATTTTCCTGTATATTATAATAATATTATCTAATTCAAAAATTAAATCACCTATGCTATTATAAATAAATAAATATTGTTATTTAAATATATTTTTTACATTCCCTACATGTTATAATAATTTTCGCTTGAAAGTTTTATTTGGGAAAATATTTTATTTTATCGAATAAGTTTATGTAAAATTCGATCGACGAGTACAATTCCTCCTACATAAAAACAATTATCAAGACATATTCGTGCATGGCACAACCGGCTCTTACTAGTTTTATTTCTATTTGAAAGTTGAGACCATGCATATTAAATCCCTAGTTGAACCATAATTTGGACTTAAGTACAAGTTCAAGTGTTATTTCGTTAGAAATGAAAGAGTGGGTTTAAAAATAAAGAGCATGTCCCAACCGGGAAAGAAATCGGGGAATTCACAACCATGACTTCAACTTCGGGTTTTAAATAAATTGAATTCAAATTCATGTTTCCTACATGTGTAATTCTAAAAGTATGGGTTTTGATTTAATCTCGGTTGGGATTTAATTTAGAAAACAAAAACGTTGTTTTATGTTTTAACTGCAGTATCAATTTATGAAACAAAATCGAGAATTGTATGAGTGATTCCAAACTCGGGTTCCAAGTCATTGGATTTTTCGTATTTATAAGAACCTCTTGTAATTAAAAATGTTTCCCTAATCGATATTTTGGGGAAGTCTAGCTTACGGGTTTCCGACTTGTTTTATTTTCATAAAAGAACCCAATTTATTAGTCTTTCCCATTTAACGATGCTATGAGAAGTAATATAATTTGAATAGAGTTGTTTTGACTTCTATCAATTAACAAACTATAATAAGTTATATTACTATTGAGTGAGAGTATCTTATTATAATTCGTTTTACGAAACCGGAAAGTGAATTATGATATAAATCTTGATCTTCCTTTGTCAAGTCATTAAGGATCATACTTATAGGTTCTCGCTTCTTTTTCCAATATCAATCCCTCAATCGACGTGGTAGTTTCGATATTTCGAGATCTTTAAAGCGCTTCAAGTCGAGTTATCAAGAACCGCTAAACTAAGGTTCAAAGGGCGCCAGTCTACTGTGTTGAAGGTTGAAGATGGTGAAGGTGCCATCCATTTGTCTCAAGATTGCAGTTAACCAAGAACATGTTCTAAGACACCAGTTTTGTTTCCGATATTGCTATTATAATCTTGTAATTACAATTAATGTAATATTTATAGTTAAGCTATTTGATTGTTCTTCTAAAGGCCTAATTAATCTTGGGATGTGTAATCTCAAGGTTACTGGTGGTAATTCTTCACGGTAAGTTGAGGTGTTACCTTTACTCTGGCCTAAGTTCTGGTTCCTGTTAGGGTTTTGGTCGTACAATTCCTATGGACTCTTGGAGACGGAGCTTTTCCTAGGACATTTTGTCATACTTTCTATCTGACGGCATTATACACATGTGTTAGTCTAGTACTAACCTGTAATTGCTTGATATTCCCCTTTTTATGCGCATCCATAACTTTTATGTGCAATTATTTGTTATTTGTTGTCGATTTGTTGTTCTAGATTTAGTTTGTTGTGTATTGTTTTCATTGTCTTATTGGTTTGTTTATTTATTGAGTTTTTTCTCAGTCTCAAATTTATCAAGCTTGTATGACATATTGAATCCTTTCTAGATAAAAAAAAAATAGGGCTTCATTCTATACCGTTTGAACTTTGGACATGAAATATGTAATTTTCTTTTTTTTTTGGTCGAAATATGTAATTTTCTATTAGTTTATTAATTAATTTCTTGAATTTTTATTTAATTAAATTTGCTTATTCTTTATTGGCTTAATTGGTAAATGTTTGATTTAATTTAGTTATTTTTGTTAAATTGATTTTGTTTGAATTTTGTTTCTTTGTGAGTAGCAATATTTGGTAAAATATTGTAGAAGAAGAAGAGAGTTTATCAAAGGATCATACAAAATACATAAGGAACCTAAGCACTTTCCCAAAATCTAGCAAGGCTCCTAATTGAGTATGTCCACACGTGTCCTCATGGCTTGCATTAGTAAGACTATTTCACAAAACAAGAACAATGGGAAGTGTTCACAAGCAATCTACCCAAAAGAAGCCTAGCCCAAATTGTTTGTTCAGAGGTAAAGGTATCTAATAGATGATTCACAAAGGACTTTAAACCGATGCACGACTTTCAATGGTGGATTTACGAGGGTGTGGGTGGGCGGCCGCCCCTGTTCGCCGGAATTTTTAATAGGGAGTAAGGGAAGAAGGGGGAGGAGCAGGGTCATTGAGGAGCGGGCTGGGGCGGGAGGGATTTAGGGGCGATGGGTGTAGGCTGCATCGTTTCATTTGTAGGCCACCGACTACCATTGCAGATTTGTAGGAGGCGACACTTAGTCGGGTTCGGCAAACATATGGATGAGGAAGATGAAAGAAACAATGTTGTTTCACTTAATGGTTGTGCATTTATTTTTTTTAAAAAAAATAAAAAAAATTGAGGCAAAAAAGGCCCAATTTCGTCATTCAAACCCGCTCAACACTCGAAGCTGACAAAAAATCAAGGGTTTTTCTCAAGAGGTGATTGCGCATGCCGAGCCAAGGTCCGCCCCTCCTTGAGTCGACCACCAATGAGATGGCCGCCACCGCAAGTTGACCAGGCGAGGGCGACTGGCTTCTTGGAGTTCGATAAAGGCGAGAGCCAAGAGGAATTTCAAGCGATTATGCAAGGTTTTACAACTTTAAATAGTCGGGCAAAATTAAACAAATTTGATAAACTTAAAGGTTAGATTTTGTTGATTAAAGTTTGCCCCATTAAATAGATCTTGGATCTGCTAATGTTCAAAGACGGGAAATCTCAGCCATGGACAATATGATTTTTTTATAAAGGAAGAGATTAGAGTGGCCACTAACAAATTAGTGGTCGTCTTAGAGCATTCTGACGGGTGAGGGTAAGTAAACTCGAGTCAACTACAAGCGGGATAGAGGAGACACGTCTGAAAGATCCAGCGCAAAGTCAGTAATAGAATTGCACTCAAGAAAGACATGAGAAATACTCCAATATTGGAGCCGGACAAATAAGCAGTGGATGTCCGAATACAACAGCTCAATTTCCCACGGGCATCGCCAGTCACCAAGAACGGCCTTGACCACCTGCAAATTTTTGCATTCAACCTGGATACGGGGAATGCCACGACGAAGGGCCTAGAGAAGTCCCTGGCGCAAGGCGATGATCTCGGTGATCAGAACAGACTGTCGACCAATCAATCCCTCGTCAAAAAAAATGTGGAGCCAGCGAAGTCCCTAATGATAAACCCGAAAGAAGCCACATCATCCGCATACACTACACCATCAAAGTTCAACTTAATGTAATCCCTCTTGGGTTTTGTCCACTTAGCAAGTTCTCTCAGTGCTCCAGCTCTCGCCATGTAAGTGCGAGAGTTGAGGGAATCAGAGGCTCCTGCAAATTTCCAATATTTGACCTAGTTTCGAGTAAAATCGCATAGGTTTTCGGCATTATTCAAGTTTGTTTCGTTGCATATTTCAAAGAATCTCTTATTTCTAGAGAACCATAGGCTCCACCAGGTGTTAGTGATGAGTTCCATTTCCTCTTTTTTCGTCCGGGGATACTTGGTAGACAATCCAACGTAGTTTTGGGCTTACGGAGTTAAGGGTTGCCCTAGTCAGGGGGCACGAGAGTAAGATGTTGTTTCTGTCTTTCAACTTGGTTGTTACACACTTCATAGCCTTGTGGTAACGGAATATGGTTGGTAGCAAGCCTTAATTTTTTTGGTAGGCCGTTTTGAGCCACTTTCCATTGGAAGTTCTACATTTGGGGGGGGGGGGGGGGGATGTTGAGCTTGTTAATCCATTCTAGGTTAATTTTGGGTTCACCTTTGGATTGATGGAGCCACTCCATAGTCGAGTGGGTAGAGTACCAACCAATTTTAATTGGATGACAATAAAATCTATCCAGCTTAATAATTTTGGAAATTTTTTCGAGGTCATCATGCTTAACGATCTTACTCAATTTTCAATGTTCCATGAATGGTCCTCACAGAGGTACGCATCAACAGGTTCCTCCCAATTAATGAGGATTTCGACCTCAATTTTTGTGTTTAGAGGACCATTATCGATCCAGTTATCTTTCCAAAATTGAATGGTTTTCCCGTCCCCCACTTGCCAGACGAGCCCCTTCACGAACAGGTCTCTTAGGCCTAATAGTTTGGACCACTGCCATGATATGTTTTTTCTTTTAGTTCAAAATACTATCTGTTTTGAGGTATTATTCTGTCACTATTTTGACCCAAATGTTTTTTGGTTCCGCTAAAATTTTCCATAGCAACTTCATTTGAAGTGCTTGGTTCATATCTTCCGCCTTTGCGATTCCCACCCCTCCATGAGTAGGAGGACAACAAATGGAATTCTAGCTTATAAGTGGTTTGTGGTTGTTTTCCTTGTTTCAAAAGAAATTCTTGTTAATTTGGTCTAGTTCTTTTAGAGTTGCTCGAGGTAGCAAAAACGATTGCATAATATAGTTTGGTTGTGCTAAGAGGCTTGTTTTGATTAAGGTCTTGTGCCCCTCTTGAGAAACGGTGTTTACTTTCCATTTTGATAATTGGGATCTGGTTCGCAGAATTAGGGGTTTAAAGGCATTTTGTGTTACCCTCCCGTTGATAATCGGGCATCCTAGATATTTGTCCAAAGCAACAGTGTTCGCAATCTAAAGAATTTGATTTATTTGCTTCTTTGTGTTGTTACTTGTGTTTTTGGTGACATGGAAGGCGGATTTGTGAAAGTTGGCTTTCTGGTCAAAAATCCGGCAATAGTCATCGATAATTTCTTTAATATTTTTTACAGGCTTGGTCATTAGTTTTAGCAAAGATAATGATATCATCTACGAAGGCCAAGAATGTAATTTTTGTTCCATTTCTTGAGATTTGGATCCCGATGTCATTTTTTTATTTGGTGCTCAATTGGTAGAGTTGTCTCATCAGAATGGGCACCAAGAATAAATAAGTATGATGATATGAGATAAACTCCTACCCATTTTGGGCTGGGCCATTAATTAAGCCCAATGAAACCTGGGCAGAGCGGACATATCGGCAACGGCCATCTTTTTGGCACCGATAAACTAGAATATAAATCAAAATGAGAGAATTGACAGACACTTGAATTTAAATCAGGAAGGAAGATGAAAGAATCAAAATTATTTAGGCTCATTGCAAGTTTGAATACATGTGTGAATGGTACAAACTTTTACCTTAGCTTGATACAAGAAACTCAATTTTGGAAGCTCAAAAAGCACTAGTTACGTTAAGCTGTTACACAAGTGAGTCTTTTGTGGACTTGTTGGCGTCTAGTAGACCCTCTTTATCGTGCTGCCCGTTGTTCATCTTCCCAGCCAAAAGGGGTGAGTTGTCTTTGTCTCTCACCTACAACAATATATCCAGAACATGTATATATTTTCGATCTGGTTATAAAGATAACAAATTTGTAAGGGTAAGAGATGGATAGGATGGAGAGAGTACGTAGGACGTAGTTTACCTGAGGAGAGAGTGAATTGGAAATATCAGCAAGAGACTTTTTCTTATGCTCGTTGGTGCAGAAATACGAGTACAATCCCATGCCAATAACAGCTATGGTAATCCCAATGATGTTGCGCTCGGTGAAAGGGTCGTGCAACAGCGTGTAGCCAAAGCCGAGCACGAGGCATGTCTTGAGGTGGCCCAACACTTGATACGTAACAGGGGACGTCTTCCCAATCACCAGGAATGTGCTGAAGTTGACGGAAACGGCTATGAGGCATGAGAGAAGGATGAAACCCTGTCCATTATATATAGTGTATGAATGATCGAATCGAGCGAAGATATAGGAAAAATTAAGATCGAGATGGATCGAGTCAGGGGATTGGAGAGAGCGTGCGTACAATGACGAGAGGGGAGTACTTGTAGGCAAACACGTTCTTGTTGGTGAGCATCTGATCCACAAGCGGCCCCGATACAAACAGAACAGCTGCCTGGAACGGAGCGGATTGATACAGGAGTTGCGTTGACGACACATTTAGCCTCTTCTGTATGGTGTTTGTCAACTGTACGTACGTTTTTGAGTCAAGTTAAGGATAATTAAACTCGATTTTAATTAATTAAGAACGGAGTTAATTAATTAGTACGTTAATATATAATAATCGAGCACGTATAAGGATACGATCTGGCCAACGCAAGTTGTAATGATGGCGAGAAGGGAAAGAAGTGTGCCGAGGAAATTAAGCTGAAGATCAGTGATGGAAGCAATCCCAACTCCAATCAACAAAATGAACAAAGAGAACTTAATCTTCCGGCTGAACTGCTTGTTGAGGAAAGCAGTTTCCAGCAACACGGTGAAAGGTATGATTGCAAGTTTGGTCATCTGCAAGTAATTAATTTTGCATTGTATTATTATATATTACATTAGTTAATGAATGAATGAATGAATGAATGAAGTTGAAAATGAACAAAGAAAATAGACGACGTATATACTTGGTAAAATCCGATAGAGTTGAAGCCCAAGCTAAGGTTGAGAAGGCCTATGGAAACCCCGTTGAGGATGCCGAAGAGCACCACCGTCTTCATGTCAACGGACTTACTCTCGAACAAGTTGAGGCGTTGCGCCACGTGAAGGGTGCAGTAAGTCACCATCAGGTGCCAACTAGTCAGGGTCGTCGCTGCATCATGCAATGAGCAACCGAATTAATTAAAACCCACACATGACACATTCATGATTCATGAATCATCATATGTACACGTACGTAAGTAGGTACGTACCGAAGGGGAAACCAAGGTTACTCATGAGGGCCTTGTTGCATATGACGATGGAAACCGACGATGCCACCGACAGGAACAACGCACCAGCCACGCCCAACTGCAACTTTGCATTACTCTCCCCCATCTTCGATCGATCTCTAACCAACGCACAACCAAGATATATAATGATCTACAAAACAGGATATCTGATCCAATTAATCGAGAGTGTGTGTGTGAGCGCGCGCGCACTAGAGACTAGAGACGAGAGACGAGAGAGGGGTTTGACCGATTTGTGTAAAAATGGGAGGAGGGGATATATTATGACAACTCCTTTTTATTTCAGGAAGATGAGGGCTTGTTGCTTGTTTAAGTCTCCTATCATTTCTTTTAGTAATTGTATTATTATAATTACATATTTTAAACACAAAAGGCTAGGTTATGTATTTAGGGATTTTAAATTATTATTTTTTTTATAGGTTCTTACATTTTTTAGGGTAATAGAATGACAGATATTTCGAATTCGAGACTACAAATTAATAAGTTTTAATGGTTATTATTCATTCAACAGTACCAAGTTACCAACCCAACCTTATATTATATTTATTTTTTAAATTAGGACTTCTTTTCAAATTGTTCAGGCATCCGACTGATTTTTTTTGGTCGAAATTTAATTTTCTCATTATGTTGTGGGTAAAACAGCTCTATTATTATTTTGCACTCCAAGGGATTAATTCCTAATGAGTGAGAAGTTTGTCGATTCTTGAAACAGAAGCTAGGCGGGTGAGATGTAGCTTTTTTAAGCTTTGATGACACTGCATCTGCCAAAGCAAGCAAAAGGAGAAGAGATGACATCTTCAGGTATTGAGAGCCAACAAACTCGATCTGCTGTTTGGTACCAAAAAAGCCTTCAATCTCACTCCATAAATCAATGTTTTTCTTGCCCATAATAATATAAACAGCTAATTAATTTTAATATTATAGCAATTGGGTCTGGTGTAAACCATGACACACTCTTAATTATTAACGGTAAATTTTTATGCACAATTTTTTTTTTCCGGGTGCACAAGAAACATTGCGCATCATGAAGCGTTGTTTTTCATGATGAGCTGAGCAAACGGATATCCTGAAAGGATCCCCAATATCCGGTGTAATTTCGGCGCTTCATGAAGCGTTATTCATCCAAAAAAATAACGCTTTATGAAGCGTAAACCTTCGTTACAAGGAGCGATACGCTTCTTCCCCTTCCCACTGTTTTCTGTAACGAAATCGGACAACAACAATTCGCCGTCGATACTCGAATTTCCGATAAGCATAGCCTTAAACTCGTTAAAAATGGCGAAGGAAGGTAGTGATAATCCTAGCCGTGCTAAGCCGGTAGATTCGGCGAAAAATCCCGACGATGGTGGCAGTTCTCTTTAGTTGGCGTTGCAGCATGGGCCAACAAAGGTGGTGGCGGTGCTCTTGTGACTTTATGGTAAGTAAGTGTTGGTTTTGGTTTGATTTTGCCATTAGATGCTTTGATTTTGTTGATATTCATTGGCATTGTTGATTTTGCTGATATGCGTTGATATTGCAAATGTTGCAATGGTAAAATTTGAAAAATATAGCTTAGGTTTTGGTATGATTTAGAACGAGATGAAAAGGGAAACGAAAGACTCGATTGAGTTGTAATTCAGGGCCTCCTGGATTTTGCCTCTATTCGAGTGGTATATTTCTCTGGATTGAACCAATGCATAATGAAGGAAGACGTTGTGTGGCATGATTGTTGGATTGTTTTCGAGCTCAGTTTTTGTACTAAAAGGCTTGCAATGACTCTTACATATTATACTTCACTTAGTCTCACTTGTAAAGTGAGGCTACATAATTATTATTGTAATGTCTTGAAGCATTTGAAGCAGTAGCTTCATCTAGGACCAGAATTTTGTTTCTATTCAAAAGAACCTTGCCTAGACAGAGAATAGTCTTCTCTGCCCAGCGCTCCAATTTTCACCTTCATCACTCATTGTTAATGACAATAGATTATTAGGAAGAGAAGTTGACTTTGCATAAGTCCCATCTAATTCAAATTGTTCTTATAGGTTCTCACATGACGGGTCTAGTTGCTTTGGTGGATTACTGATTGTTGCCTTAAGTTGACACTTAATTCTCCAATGCCTACATATGAAAGGAAATAATACATATGAAACATTTACATGGTGATGAGGTTATGAATATTTGACTGGCTTAACTGACCGGCCTGCCATATCTTATGATCAGAATAGAGGTTGAGAGGGTCTTAGTATGTTTGTATGTTGCCTAGCTCTGAACAATGTTGGCTCTTGGGGTGTAATGCTGAGTTTGGTTCTCAAATCCTTGAGTCCAGTGGAACAAATATCAAGCCCATCAACTTAGTGAACAGTAATGATGAAAAACATAATCCATCAAAAGCAAGGAAACCTAAATTGTCTTCCTTGTTGTTTGGATATTTTTTTGCATCTTATCTTAGTTGTTCGTCCTTCAAATTATTGAAAACTATTGTGCTATTGAACTAAATCCCCTAACTCAGGAAATAAGAGTAGTTTGTTACAACTACATTGTCAAATCTCATAACAACTGATTTATGTGACATAAGTCAATTATGCCTTATAATTCTAATACATGGATAAGAGAATTGAATAATCATTTTGAACCTACAAAAGGAAAAGAAGATTGACATATTGTAATGTGTTTGTAGGTCAAGAAGGTGGTGGTGTAGGTGGTGCCGTCGGTGGTAACGATGGAGATGTTCGAGGTCGCGCAGGTGGTGGACAGCCGGATGTCCATGGATTGGGTATGGATTTGGAGGGTGGTAGAGGTTCGGATATACGAGTGGAGCCGGATGGTGGTGAGCGTCGGTGGGTCCCGCTATCCCACCGGCTAGTGTTGTGGTTCGTGTTTCGAGCGGGAAATCCACTCCGATTGACACGAGAAAGGAGTATGGAAAAGATTGGTGGGGCAAGACGGGATTATCGGTACGTAATTTCATTCCCATATCATAAGATTTATATCTATTTACAAAATTTAGATAGTATTGTATAGAATTATAATATATTTATGTTGATGGTTTATGGTTGAATATATATCTTAGTTTTAGATTACGAATGATCACATGTGATATAAATATTTAGTTTCAAATATGGATGTATTTTAGTTTTATACGTGATTTGAAAACATAAACTCGATATTTGAAAATCATGTATTGAAGAGAGAACATGTTTATGAAATTATGTTATGAAAAAATTATGATTCATATTTATGAAACCATGGAAATGCAAAGTTCAATATCGAAATATAATGAAAGAAACAATTTCAACAGGCATATCAGGAGAGATGCACGTCTTTTTCTACTCCTGTCTCCATGCCGCCTCCTCCGCTGAAAAAGCAGAACACAAGACATCGAGGTCATGGGGCATATTAGTGGAGCAGCGTGCTTGGGTCCAACCTCGGCCGAAGAAGGCTAGGATAGGGCCCATTGTAGATACGTTGATTTCAGAGCTGCAACGCGAGGAGACAGAGCCGCATATTGAAGATATGCAGACATGTCAGGATATAGGGTCATCCACCCCTATGGATGTCGATATTACGCCGCAGATTGATCAGATTCCGGCGATCGATGGTGTTGACCCTTCATATGAGCATACTCTTACCCCTCCACATGTTTCACAGTCTCCATTGAGCACGGTTGAGGTTATTACGAGGGATGTGATACGACCCCTCGGGTTTAGATGGTTGCTCAGACCGATGATGTTGTCCTTGAGATTGACCCAGCATTGACACATCCAGCCGTTTTAGATACTGATATGCACGACGATGAGGAGATACTGAGGGACATTGATTTTATTGTGCCATCTCCTCGCTCTACAGATAGTCCAACTCCTCTTTGCACTACTGATAGTCCACTTGGGCCGACCCCGTATTCCGCATCTATTCCGAGGACGGACACCATTCCTGAGGTCCAGCACGTACCGCCCCCAACAGAGGAGGTTTCGGCCGCTCCTACTCTGGTTGACGAGATGTGGCAGCCTAGAGGGCCACGATTACCAGACCTCCTTCGCTCGTACCTGAATCATGTAGCAGAGTCGATATGGAGGTGGACACTTGCGTCGTTGGAGGGTCGTGAGGGCGTCATTATAGAGGATATATTGGTAAGTGTAATATCGGTTTATTTTAGCTTAATATTTGATATGATTGAATAGCGTTATTGAGAATTTTAATTTTCTGTTTCAATGGCGCAATGTCATTAGGGCTCACTCACGACCGGTGTAATGGACGAATATTCAGCCGCATATGATTTAGGAGCCGAGTACGTGGTGGAGTATTGTACAACAGACTGGTTAGGACGGCTAGCGACCTTAACATACGGAGGATCGGATCACGCTATCGTTACAGCTTTTGTGGAGCGCGTGTTGGCATCCAGAGACCAACAACTTCCACTTCCCATGGGGCGAGATCGCGATCACCCTCCATGATGTTCATCGAATATTGGGGATACCGATTGATAGAGACGTTGTGGTGAGACAGATTTCTAGCGTTGGGGATTTCCAGAGTCGTATCATGGAGATATTAGGGCTTACTCCTCTGTAGTACCACCAATATAAGACCTCCATACCGAGTAAGGATCTTCAGGCTATCATACTTCAGATGATTTCAGATGGGCGGGACCCACAACACATAGCATCTGCGTACTTGATGTAGTTGCTTAGCCATACTTTGTTTTGTGACAAGAGCACCAACAAGACGAGGACTATATATTTACAATGTTTGATGGATCATGGTGTTACCAGCAGATTTGCATGAGGTGTTGCGGCATTGGCATGCATATACCGCCATTTTGGCATTGCATCTCGCCAGGGGTCAGCGGGATTGGGAGGATGCAAGCTCATTCTGAAGGTATAATAGTATTGTGACTAAGTTTTCGTTGATGTACAATTTTCGTTATTTCGGTACTCATTTTAATTTAATTTTACAGGGTTGGATATGGGATTACTTCTTCTTGTCCCCTGGCCAATGTTGCTTGATCCCTGGCAATCTGATCGAGGGTGTTGGCGATGCGGAGCAAAACTTGAGAGTTCCCCTCTTCACCAGATTCCAGTTGAGCCGTTTCCTCTACAGGCTCAGAGTGCCTCATCTTTTGGATCACTGAGATGTCCAGTTCCCTTCCAAGCACAATTTCTTCCTTAGAGGCGTCGTAGAGACCCTCTTTTTACAACAACTTCTTGATCAACCCAGAGTAGGGAAGGGAATGTGACTTGGAAGCCATACACTTCTCCATATGCCCAAGTATGATTCTGGGAAGGTTGATGGGCTTCTTGAGGAGGAAGTGATAGAGGATGATGGCATCGGGGATATTGACGACCAGACGCTTCTCTTGGCGAGGGATCACCATATTGATGATGAATTTATGAGCAAGCTTGGCGACGAGGGACAGATGATGATTCAAAGGCACTTTAGTGGGAACTCGGCCCTCAAAAATGGTGTTGTACACCTCGGCGCTGTTGAAGTCGCCCCAGAGCTTGTTGGGCAACTCTTTGAGTCCTTGAACTGGGACCTGGAGGTGAAGGCGGATTGTGGACGTAGTAAATATAAACTCGTCGCCTTCGTGGGAGAGAGTCCCCTGAGTGCCGTCATTGTTTATGATGAAGTTATTGTAGAATTGACGCACTTGGGAGGGATCTACACTCACAGCTTCCTTGCAAAGGTTCTCCCAGCCCTGGGCCTTGATTAGGTCCCACAGTTCCCCTAGGTTGTTGTTGTTGAGCACTTCTTCAGAAATTATAAGAGGAGGGATGAGCTTCCGGCGTTCATCCACATGGTACCTTGTTGATGAAGTTCCCTTCCATTTCTTTGTGGTGCTCTTAGAAGTGTTCCCCCTAGAGACTGTGCGAGGTCCTTTCTACTGAGGGGGTGCAGCCGCTTCAATCATCAACACTCGTTCCCTTGGAGGATGGGAACCCGTGGACACCACCATTTGGTGTCCAGGTGTTGGGATCTGTGCTTGCTCCTTAGTAGCTGGAGCCTCTTCGTCGTCGTCGACCTCATCATTGGAGGTCCCTTCTTCCTCGGAGGAGCTCGAGCTTGAGCCCTCCGCATCATCTTCAGGATGACTTGTACATGTCTCGGCACCACCAGCTGGTGCTGGGTCCCTTTTCTCTGTGGGCTCTGCAGGAGCCACTTTTTCGTGGGACTTGGTCCCTTGGTCGGTTGTTTCTTCAGTGGGGACCCGGTTGAGCTCTTCCTCGACATCCTTGAGTTGGGCCTCCTCCTCGACAGTTCCCATGATGAGAGGAGGAGGGTCCTTGGTCATTTTTCCGATGACGATGGAGATGGGAAGGTCATCGTCGTCCGAAGTAAGGACGACGACAGTTTTGGAGGGAGAGGGAGTGGGGAGTTTTGTGGTAGTTGGGGATGTTGTGGAAGAGGGAAGAGGAGAGGAGAGATGAGTGGAAATTTGTGTAGAAGGGGGAGGAGGAGTGGGTTTGGGAACCTGAGGAGTAGAGGTCCCTGAGGCAGGAGTTGGAGGGACAGAAGTGTTTTTGGGTGAGGAAGGAGGAGAAGGAGTTTTGTGGGGTGGAGGTGGAGTTCCCGTTGTTGTGGGAACAGAGGGGAGTGGAGGAGGTGGAATTCCCTTTGTTGTGGGAACAGAAGGAGGTGGTGGAGGAGTCTTTTGTTTCGAGGGAAGAGGTTTGGGAGGTCCCTCAGTTATGGGAAGAGGGAGGGAAGAAGAAGTGAGTTGGCTCTGGGATTGGGAGGTCCCAGAGTCCGAGTGGAAGACGAAAGGGGGTTTGGCCATACAAGAACTTTCCTTGGAGCAGTTCAAGTACTCCTCGAATTTGAAGTGGGGCTTCTTCCTGGGCTCCGAAAATTCAGAGACCTCAGTGTGTTTGCGTTTTTTGGATTTGGAGGGATCTTTGGAATGTTTGGATTTTTTTGGATTTCGAGGGGTCTTTGGATGAGTGGCGTTTTTTGGAGGAATGGTGGTGTTTGGATTTTCTGGGCTTCTCGTTGATAGAGGGACGAGCATCTCCGAAATTGCCAACAATGACAATGCCGGAGGAGGTGTTGGTGGTTGAAGGAGGAGGAAGAGATTCAGAGGAGGTGGCGGAAGAGGAAGTCCAGGCCAAGGTTTCGTCGGCCGGAGGAGGGGTGGCAAGAAAGGGCTTTCTTGGTTGTAGAGCCCTTGGATGAGAACGTCCTTCATGATTGGATCTTGCTCTTTCTCAATCTCGTTTAGTTGCGAGACGAAGAGAATTCTGGGATTTGCAAGAACCCAGGCTTTAATCTGGGCGAAGGTGTATGGTATGGCCATTTTTGGGAGAATTTGGGGAAGAGAGAAGGTTTTGGAGGTTTCTTGAAAAAGAGAGTGAAAGGGATGTGGAGAGGATGAAAGACAGAGGTTGAAGACGGAATAAGGGCCCAAAAATGGCAAATGAGGGTTTTAAGGAGAGAAGGGGCGAAGGGTAGAAAGGGAAGTGGGAAAACCTTGATAATCGTTGCCCAATGAACATGGGGCATCGTTTCAACTTCCGTAGCACGCCTCTTGACACGCGTCACGATCTCTAGGGAAGTCCTTTCAAAATTTGAATACTTGGCCCTTAACGCTGCAGAGCTTCTGACACAAAAGTCCGCTTCCCAAGAGACGGTTCTTCTTCGTAGATGAGTCAGCGTTCCCTTGCTAGTATGTATCAATTCCCATGATCTTATCAAGGTCAGGGAGAGTGAAGTGGTTAAGGGAACTTCACACTCATCCTTTTGTGGGGCTAGGGAACTCAAAGGGAACTAGACAATTTACGACTCGATAAAGGAGTAAACATTTTGGCTCATGAGAAGCGTTTGTCTGGTCCTTGGCTTAGGGTAGGTTATATGATCAACCGTCATAGTGGCTTGTAAGGTGGGATAAAGGGAACTCTGGTTGATCATGTAGGGCCGAAAGAAATAAAGTTACGTTGTACACATTTTTCTTTAGACTAGTAATCATGGCATAGTGAAAGCAATAAATCCAAGTTCCCTATCATGCATTCTTAGAAAAACTAGTCAGGCATTGAGGGAGAGACAAACAGGGACTTGTTTAGTTTAGAGTAATCATCCCTAGAAGCATTCGAAAACGCTGGTAGGGACCTCTGTCTAAAGCTTTGGTGAGAATGTCCGCAATTTGCTCTTCAGTTCTACAGTGTTCCATCAAGATGTTCCCACTTTCAACATTGTCACGTAGAAAGTGATGCCTTATATCTATATGCTTAGTCCTAGAATGATGCACATGATTTTTGGAAATGTTTATGGCACTAGTATTATCACAAAGTATGGGAACTGGGTCAAAAGACATACCGTAATCCTGGAGTTGTGACTTAAGCCATAGAACTTGGGAACAACAAGATGCAGTAGCCACATATTCTGCTTCAGCTGTGGAGAGTGCCACTGAGTTTTGCTTTTTAGATCCCCATGAAACTAAGCATGACCCTAGGAACTGGGCCATTCCTGATGTGCTCTTTATATCCACAAGGTGCCCTGCAAAATCCGCATCTGTGTATGCAATGAGCTCAAGGGAACTGTTCCTTGGATATCAAAGGCACAAGTTATCGTTCCCTTTGAGATACCTGAAAATCCTCTTCACCTCTTTCAGGTGTGATTCCATAGGGTTAGCTTGAAAACGAGCACAAAGGCATACGGAGAACATGATATCAGGTCTACTAGTTGTTAAGTAGAGAAGGGACCCAATCATACCTCGATAGTTCCTTTGGTCCACACTTATACCTGTTTCATCCGCATTGAGCCTTGAATTTGGTGAGATTAGAGTGTCAATAGGCTTGGAGTGTTCCATCCCATACTTTATGAGCATTTCCTTGATGTATTTCTGTTGATGAATCTTTGTTCCCTCCTTGGTTTGAGATATTTGAAGTCCCAAGAAGAACGTGAGTTCCCCAATGAGACTCATCTCAAACTCACTGCTCATGAGGTCCTTAAATTTCTCTACAAGAGTTTCGTTAGTTGCTCCTAAAACAATGTCATCAACATATACTTGCACAATCAAAATGTCTTTAGGCTCTTTCTTTAAAAACAAAGTCTTGTCTATGGAACCTCGAAGGTATCCATGGGACAAGAGGAATTGAGCAAACCTGTCATACCAAGCTCGGGGAGCTTGTTTGAGTCCGTAGAGGGCCCTCTCCAGGAAATAGACTTGGTTGGGTAGCTTCTCATCTTCGAATCCTGGGGGTTGGGCCACATATACTTCTTCCTTGAGATGTCCATTGAGGAAGGCTGTTTTCACATCCATTTGATAAAGCTTGAATCCCTTGTGAGCAGCATAGGCAATTAAGAGTCGGATGGCCTCGATCCTGGCGACTGGTGCAAAAGTCTCTTCGTAATCGATTCCTTCCTCTTGTCTGTAGCCTTGTGCCACCAGTCTAGCCTTGTTCCTTGCTATAGCTCCAGTATCATCGAGCTTGTTTCTAAAGACCCATCGAGTTCCTATGAAGTTCTTGTTCTTGGGCCTAGGAACTAGCTTCCAAACTTTGTTTCTCTCGAATTGGTGGAGCTCCTCTTGCATGGCTTGGATCCAATCTGGGTCCTTCAAGGCTTCTTTGATATTTTTGGGTTCCACCTTTGAAACAAACGCGTTAAAAGCACAAAAATTATTGAGAGAGGAACGAGTTTGTACACCTTTATCATAAGGGGAGATGATGTTCTCAATGCGGTGGTCCTTCCTTTGTTGAAAGTTTCTTGTATGAGTGGGTTCCCTTGCACTTGTGTCATCTTCAGTAGAGGCTTCCTTTTCATGGGAACATTCATCTTCAGCTTCTTCATTTAGTGTTTCTTCAGAAATCCCTGGCAAATTCCCTCTTTGTTCCCCCTGAACACTTGATTCTGGCAGGGTATTGTCTTGGGGAACAAGAGAGTTGGAGGTATCTTGTAGTTCTTCTGAGGAGGGAACCTCGAGGGAGATTTGATCAGTGAGAGTTGGATCTCCGTCGTTGTTCCGTGGTTGTGGAATGTTACTTGCACTTGGATAGTCTTCATCCCTCTTCCTTGGCTCATCATCATCATCATCATCATCATCGTCTTCTTGTCTGACCAGTTTGAACAGAGTTCCCTTTACTTGAGTGTCTGTTCCCATCTTTACAGATTTCTCGTTGAAGACAACATGGATGTTTTCTTCTATCTTCTTGGTCCTCTTGTTATAGACCCTGTAAGCCTTGCTTTGTAATGAGTATCCCAGGAAGATCCCTTCATCGCTTCTAGGATCGAATTTTGCAAGGTTGTCTTTGCCATTGTTGTGGACAAAGCATGTGCATCCGAAGGTCCTTAAGTGGGAGATGTTTGGTTTTCTCCCCTTGATGAGCTCGTAGGATGTCTTCTTGATCAAAGGCCTTGTCATGGCTCGGTTCAAGATGTATGTAGCTGTGGCGATGGCTTCAGCCCAGAAATACTCAAGAACTCTGCTTTCAAGCATCATGGTTCTGGCCATGTCCTCCAAGGTCCTATTCTTTCCCTCGACCACTCCGTTTTGCTGAGGAGTGCGAGGGGCTGAGAAGTTGTGAGAGATCCCATGTTTGTCACAGAAGTTAAGGAACTCTGAGTTTTGAAACTCAGTTCCATGGTCAGATCTGATGGCTTTCAGCTTTAGTCCCATGCTTACTTCTGTTCTTTTGATGAAGGGCTCGAACTCTTCAAAAGCTTGTGATTTTGCCTTCAAGAAAATGACTCAGGTGAATCTAGAAAAATCATCAATTAAGACATACATGTACCTTTTTCCACCATAGCTGATTGTTCGCATGAGACCACAGAGATCCATGTGAATTAGCTCTAAAGGCCTGGTTGTGCTCACCACCTTTTTGGGTTTGAAGGAGTTCCTATTCTGTTTCCCTCGAACGCATGCTTCACACATTTGGACTCCTTCGAGATTGATTCGTGGAAGGACAATGGCCAGATCCTATAGATAGAGCTTCAGGATTTGATTGACACCTACATGTCCCAGTCTTCGGTGTCAGAGTTCCGTATCATCGTGGGAACTCGCAAGACACAGCTTCATTGGTGGTTCAAATTCTGTATCTACTACATACACATTGTTGTGCCTTCTTCCTCTCAGAATCACTTTGTTGGTCTTTTTGTTGATAACTAGGCATTCTTCTGAGTCGAAGGTGACAACGTTGTTCCCTTGATCACACATCTGGGCAACACTTAAGAGATTGTATCCTATATCTTTCACCAGATTGACATTGTTGACTTTGATTGATCTATTTAGCAACACTTCTCCCTTTCCAATTACTTCTCCCTTGTTTTTATTGCCAAATGAGATGTGGCCTCCTTCGGCATGAGTGTGGAGTGAGATGAGAATATCTTTGTTTCCGGTCATATGGTTCGAGCATCCACTATCTATGAACCATGCATTGTTCCCTATCACTACCACCTACAAGGTAAAGTTAGTGTTTTGAGACCCAGGCAAGATGACCCTTGCCAGGTCCCTTGCAAGGGAAAATATTCTCATTCAAAACATAGTCAGCGATGTTGATATCATGAGTGATTTGAGAGTTGAAGTTCTTTTGGTGATTAGCATGATGTTTTTGTTTGTTTAGGAACTCACGGTTTCTAAGGGTTTGGGCTCTTTTCTTGGGACATGCTTCCTTGTAGTGCCCATGAGCACCACAGTTTCAGCACGTCTTATAGTATTCTCCCAGGTAGTATTTTGGGTGTGGTCTCTGGATTCTGTTCCTATCCATGGTTTCCTTATTGTACACCCATGACCCGTTTCCCTTAGCAATTTGGACATAAAGTCTATGTCCAGTGTTCCCAGTGTAATAATCTTTCTCACCACCTTTCCCACTTTCTAGGACCCTGATCTTCTCCTCGAGATGAGTATTTTTCTGTTTCTCACATTGGAGTTCTAAGGCCCTACACTCATGGATTTCATGTTCACTCAGGGGTGACTTCCCGTTATTTGAGCTCTTAGTTTTGTATCCTATACCGTGTTTGGCTGGGACAAACTTGATTTGGGAACTAGAGGCTTCAAGATGTTCAGGAGTCTTACTCAGGTTTTGTAAGAGGGTGTTCTCATCTTTCTCTAGAGTTTTGATTTCATTTTCTAGATCTACGATGTGAGACACATGGGACTTGAGTTTTTCAAGAAGGGATATGCAGTTGGGACAGGGTTCAAGACCAACTAATTGAGCATTTATGTGTTCCTATTTTTCCAACTTGTTTTGTAGTTTTATATTATCTTTGACAAGACTTGAAAGAATTTTCAACAACTCAGGTTTTTCATAGTTATTCAAAGAAGCAAGAACAGTTTCAGTGGTTACCTCACTGGGTTGTTCCCCAGTGGTTTCTCCTATGGCCATTCCACACATGTCTGGGAGTGCCCATGACTCGGGATCTTCGTCCTCATCATCGCTCCAGGTGGCGATGTAGGCCTTTTTCCATTGCTTCTGGCCGTCAGTTCCCTGTGGGCATTCCTTAGCGAAGTGTCCTTTCTTGTTGCACTTGTAACATGTGACATCCGAGAGGTCCTTCTCTGCGGGTTTTCTTTGGGAACTTTGTCCTTTTCCCTAGTTCCCATTGTTCCTTTGGAGCTTCCCTTTGTAGAAGTTCCGAAGAGCCTTTGTTACGAGAACTAGCTCCTCATCCTCTTCTTCTTCGGAGTCTTCGTGTTGTTCTTGAGTTGATTTTAGCATCTTCTCAATCTTGAGTGCGATCCCTCGATGAGTTCGAGTCTGTTCCTTATCATCGATCTTTCTCTTCTCGTGTCCCACTAGCTTTCCAAAAACTTGATGGAGCGTGAGTGTTCTATTTTCCGGATTCTCCTTGAACATTGTTCTCTCATTTTCCCATTCTCCAGTCAATCCGTTGAAGAGTTGTTGGACCTTCATCTTATGGGTGATTTCTTCTTTGGTGATCCCCAAGCCTTCCATTTTGGTGCAAAGTCTTTCAAATCGGGACTGGTAGCTATCGACAGACTCTCCCATCTCCATTTGGAAGTTGTAGAACTCCCTTTTTGCATTCATCTGAAGATCTTCTCGGAGATCTGAATTCCCAACGTGCATTTGTTGGATGGCCTCCCACATTTCCTTAGTTGTGTCAAGATTTGCTACCCTGTCACAGTCTTGCACGCACATGGACCTCTTCAGGTATTGTTTGGCCTTGTAGTTGGCTTCCATGCACTTGTATTCGTTGGGTCCCCACTTTGAGAGGTCGTTGACTATGGTTGGATCAATTTCGAAGTTCCCTCTCTCGATAACACACCAGGCTTGGTAGTCCTGGCCACGCATCCAATCCTTCATGTCGCGTTGCCAGCTTTCAAATCTTCCTGTAATAAGCCTCGGCGGCTTGCTAGTGTTGATCCCTACCTGAGTAAGTTCCTGAGCCATTTGATACCTGCGATGCTAACACAAATCTAGAGCAAACCCGCTCTGATACCAATTTTTGGATCGTAAACCGTTAGCCAAGAGTTTGGGAACTGGCTGTTAAGCTATTCCCAAGGCAGCGAAAGTAAATTAAGCGCAAGTATTAAAAGCAGTAAAGAACGCAGTTCCCTTATAGAGGAACCCCACTACAACCAACTAGTTGTATGGGTAAACCTCTACCTTCTCTTGGAGGATTTTGAATGACTTACTTATATTGATTGCTTTGTTCCTTAGTTACAACAGCCAGATTCACACTTCTCTGTTCCTACGAGTTCTTCCTAACTCTAGCAACACTAGTAAATCCTCTCAACTGAGTACCTAAGCTCACAACAGCAAAATACAAGTAACTCAAACCTTACACCGACTTCTCAGTTCCCTTGCCTCTGGGAACTTCGGCTTCACCGTCGTCGAGATCACACACTCACCGGCGAGGACTTCTCTTCTTTTTCTTTCTTTTCTCTGATGTAGGTGTTTGTGAGTTCTGGGAGAAGTACTCAATCCGAGTACTATTCATTTGGCTTTATAGTCCAGGTGAGCTTGGGCAATCGCGTCTTTCAATTGTGTCCAAAATGCCCTTTGCTTGATGCCCAAGTTGTACTTTCTTCACATGTGACTTTGGTTTGAACTAGGTCAACTTCTTGAATCAATCGGACCGTTGGATCAAGCGTGACAGTCTGATCCTCATACTGTTCCTTCGGGCTGTCCAAGACAAAATCCCGCGATCTGCGCTGAACGGTCGTTGTCCTCACATGTGAGTTCCCATGTCATGGGAACTGTCTTCTTCAGAGTTCCCTTGATGGAAACTCTTCAGCGTTGTAAGCTTGTGTTCTCTTGATCATTCCTGGGAGTTCCCATTGAATGGGAACTTTCCTCTTCAGAGTTCCCTTGATGGGAACTTCTGCATTGTGAGCTTCTGTGACTATACCTGCGTTCCTTAGAAATACTTGAACAAACCACATTAGTTCCTCATGGTGTTTGTCATTATCAAAACTCGGAGAATGGCATCGTTGATCCGTTGTTTAGAACCAAAGGTCCCAACAACGTCCCAACAAAGGTTTTAAGTATGAGATGTTAGGCTTTTGACCTGTCCACATTTCCTGTGGAGTTTTAAAACTCACAGCAGAGGAAGGGGACCTATTAATGAGGTATGCAGTAGTAGTAACTGCTTCTCCCATAGGGATGGTTTCATACCAGCACTAATAAGCATACATCTAGCTTTTTCTAGAAGAGTTCTATTCATTCTCTCAGTTGTGTCATTCTGTTGTGGAGTATATGGCACAGTTAAATGTCTTTTTATTCCATTTTTATTGCAATAGTCATCAAAAGTCTTGTTACAAAACTCAAGTCCATTATTAGTTTTAAGACATTTAAGCTTAAGGTCAGAATGTTTTTCAGTGAATACATGCCAACTCTTAAAAAACTCAAAAGCCTCATTTTTATGCTTAAGCAGGTAAACCCAGACTTTCCTAGAGTACTGATCTACTAGAGACAGAAAGTAATTTCTGCCTCCAATAGTCTGTACCTGAGCAGGGCCCCATAAGTCACAATGAAAATATTCCAGGGGCCCTTTAGCTACATAGGATGACTTAGCAAAAGGATGCTTAGTCTTTTTACCAAGCACACAGGTCTCATAGAAAGGAACATCATAGAAATTCTCATGTATAATGTCAATTTTATGCAAATGCATTAATCCAGTGTTACCTATGTGCCCTAATCTGTTATGCCATAGTTTGGATTTTCCACACTGTCAATTTTTACAGAGACATTTAATTCAGGTAGACTATCTATCACTTGATATAATCCATCCTTTTTAATGCTCTTAATTAATACAATGTTACCCCTTATCACTTCCCTGACTCCATTTTGTGTGATAATCTTGCAGTTTAATTCATCTAGCATAGATTCAGATAACAAATTCCTCCTCAACTTAGGAACCCACCTAACATTCTGCAGGATTCTAATTTTTCCATCATGCATCTTAAGTGGTACACAACCTATTCCCTTGATGGCAAGGGTGGTGTGATCCCCTAGCATGACTTCACCTCCATCATGTAAGGATAAACGAGAAAAATATGATTTGTGAGGAGTAGCATGCATAGTACACCCAGAGTCAAGGATCCAAACATTTTCACTAGCACAACATGACACATCAAGCAACTCATGAGAATAGAAGTTCTTTTCCTCAAGCACAGACACAGATTCCTTTTCCTTTTTCTTATTTTTCTCATACCTAATTTTCATAGGGCATTCTTTAGAGTAATGTCCTATTTTCTCACAATAGTAACATTTAACTCCAGACATATCTTTACCATTTTTCTCACCATTGTTCTTATCATTTTTCTTGTGGAATTTCTTACCCTTTCCCTTGGTAAACATTACCTCATTTTTAGACTTAGTCTTTTGTTCAGTTTTAGAATCATTTTTCACTTTAAAGAATTTCAGGGAGTCATTTTTATGGGTAAAGTATTCCACTATTTTTTCAACTGTTAAATCATCCCTAGCAAATTGTACTACGTCTTTTAGGACATCAAATTGACTAGGTATTGAGTTTAACAGAATTCAACCTTGTAGCTTTCTTTAACTTTTTCATCACACCTTTCAAGATCTACAGACAACTTAAGAAACTTATCAAGGTTCTCAGTTAAGGTGAAGGAGGTGTCCATTCTAAAGTTAAAGAACTTGCACATGGTAGAGATAAGACTAGGCATAGATTTGGTAAGATAAATCGCATCAAGAGCCTCCTAAAGTGGTTTAGGTTCAGTATGACTAACCACCTGTCTTGCTAACTCATCAGCAAGACGTAGCATTATTTCTGCATGAGCCTGATCTTTAATTTCTTGCCTTCTTGCAGCAGAGAATTCCACAGGCCAGTTATCTGTCACCGCCATATAGCACTTCTCCTTAGTTAATATGGCTCTCATCTTTAGCTTCCACATGGAGTAATCCATGTGCCCATCGTAGGGTTTTACTCGATAGTTTTCAGACATCTTGTGGTACCTGTAAAAACAGAAAACCAAGTTAGAAAATGGAGTAATAAGAATCTAAAGTAACAGAAAAGCCCGAAATAATCCTAAAGACTAGACTCTCTACTGTAGGAACCGACAGTGGGATTAAATCGATACAAATCGATACCCTTCTATCAAGATTCCCCTGATTCTCCAAGAAAATTAAACTTTCCCTTGGCTTACAGTGACAACAGAGAAATCAAAAACAAATCAAAGTAAGTAGATAGGCAGCGGAAGCGAAGCCAAGCTCTGATACCACTTTGTGGTCCAGATTCAAGTCGATCAATTGAGAAAAAACAACAAATCTGAACCTAATCGATCTCGCATACAAGTAATCAAGCAAAGTAAAGCAAAAGAACACAAGAATTGGTAACCCGGTTCGAGTTCAAAGAACTCTACATCCGGAGGACCTCAACAGGGGATATCCGGTCCCATTCATCTTCACTAGATGAAAGCTTAAAGATTACAAGTACAAAAGATCAAAACACTCGGCAAAACCAGAGACCAGAAGCAAGAAGAAGAAGACAAAGAACTAAGAACAGAAACAAGAGCAAAGGTAGGGTTCTAGAATCGAAAGGGCTTTGGCCCCCTTTCACGGCTGCAAGTCTCGATCGGACTTCGTCTAGACACCAGGGAACACCGGAGATGAGCTATCGCCGGCAACCTCCTCTTCTTCTCCCCTTCTCTCTCTCTCTTTCTTTCTTTCTCTCTGGATTTTAGGGTTTGCGCCGCATGAGAAGTGAGCTCCCAAGAAGCTCTCGTGAGCTTAAATAGCTAGGTCACTCGGGGGAGCGTATTGAACGTTGTGTTTCACTTAACGAGCTTCCTCAACTTCAGATTGGGCTAGAAGCTAGCAAATGGGCCAAGCCAGCATATTGGGCCAAGCACATTTACCTCATCCGAGATCAACAATATGCAAAGTCTGGCAAGGATGGTGAATCGGGTTTAGCTGCCTCCAAACCGGTTTGACCCGGGGTGGCCACTAATCCCGGTTCACCTGTTAAACCAAACCCTACACATGAGATGAACCCGGTTCTGGTTTTCCTAGTTATACCTTAGTGTTTTGATTCATACATTTGTACATAGTAGCTAAGAATACATGTATGTAATATTACAACAAGCTTCAATAGTGAAAAGAGGACAAGCAGAAAGTTTCAACCTGGTCTTGCAATGAATGTCTTGTCATCAAAAAATTCAACTGAGCTCTAGGTAACATCTCTCTCAATCATTTTTCTTGTTTGGCTATAAAGTAGTCATGTGTCTTGAATTGTGCTAATTAGCTTACTGATGCCAAGATTGATTTTGGCAGATTTCAAGGTCCAATCTTGCCTCCGTTTCCTTTGTCGCTTCTATTTTATACAGTACAATATATAAGTGTTTAAATTTCATCATCTTGAAGAGAAACACTTATTTCAGCTCAAGATAGTTCAAAAAATGCAACTGAACTCTCCACTACTTCTCTTTAAACACTTATATCTTGGTTTCATCATCTTGAAGTTTAGTAACATCAAAGGATGATGTCTCAAAATGATACTGCAAGTTCTTTGAAACTCTACCTCCAGTTATAGTTGGACTCTTTGCAAGCTCAGACCTCAGCCTAGAATTTCTTCTTCTGAATTATTGATCATTGCGTTAGCGAGCTCAAGCTCCTTCCTCATACTTGGCAACTTTGAATCATTTCAGTTCAGGCAAGATGGAAAAACTTACTGATTCTTACCTTTCTTGCAGGAATTGTTTGTTTCAAGTTCAAGGATTTTAATGCTGATGTGCATGATCAGGTGTAGAAGTTCAAATTCTGGTGCATCTGTTGCATCTGTTGCATTCTCGTGCATCTGTTTATTTTTTTTATTTTTGTTTCTCATTCACGACACCTTGTGCATCTGGTGGCAGTTGAGCATTCTGTTTCTGCACTAATTTTAGGATCTCAAGCTTTGCCTATTTTTTGAACTAAATTTTAGATTGGTTGCGTATTGGTGCATTCTCCTTCAACTCATCATTAGCACTCTTGACTGATAAGCTGACCTCTGATTATGGAGTTCAGGATTATGAAGCTATATTCTCTATTCTTCTTCTTGTTTTGTCATGAAACTGAGGAAAGTTTTTCATAAATTTCATGTGTTAGAAGAAGCTAAATGCTTAGCTTTCTTTTCTCATATTTTTTTGCCTATCCTTATTGGAAATGGCCTGGCATTGTCCTCTACAGTTGTTGTCCTGTAGGTGCCATTTTTTGCAATTTTGGTCCAACCTTCCGTATTCAAGTTTATGATATAAGTAAACATCACTAGATGTTGTCCTGCAGGTGCCATTCTTTTGCCTATTTTTTGAACTAAATGTACACTGTTGTTGGGGACATAATCAGAAAGTGTTAAATGTGAATGCAAGTGAGCTGTGATCCGTGATCTGTGATCTGCTGGTGTTGAATGTGAATGTGAATGGGGAACTTGTGATCTGTTGTGTTAGACATTTGAATGTGAAGGGGGAATCTCAATTAGCCGAGTTGGTGTTGTCTTTTCTTGCGCATCATGAAGTGCTACTCTTTATGATGTGACAAATCAGTTTAAGTTTAAAGTAAAAAACGCTTCCCATATATATCGATAGCCAACGCGGCACAATTGGTACAGGTACAAGTGTGTGTGTGTGTGTGTGTTAGAGGTTGCGAGTTTCAAACTGGGCGAGAACGCCACATTTTACCCCATTTTTTATACGCTTCATGATGCGCGATATTGACAGTTAATGATTTGGTTAATAAACCTGGTTATACAATAGACGTTGCACCAGAGTTAGAGAAAGAAAGGTTCTAAACCTGGTTATACAATAGACAATCACCTTTATTATTTGTTCAAGATAAATATAGAACAGACATCTCTTGGCTTGAGGACTACATTCATCACCACTCATAATTATCCAGTAGTAAGGATTTTTCCAACAAAAGAATCTGGAATTCGATCTGCAAATCAACTTCTCTGAACAATCAACATCAAAATTAGCAAATAGAGTCCATATTTTGTGTTGGCTGGTAACTTTCTATGGTGACATGTTATATGAGGTGCACTTTCGAGTTTTGACACTAGTTTTTTCCTTTCCTAACTGAATTCTGATGCAATAGAATTTTTCCTAATTTCTGCTTTCTTGTTATGAATTACTTTCAAGAGCGAGCTAAGGATCTAGAAAATATAGTTGGAGGTGATGCTATCTCTCTGGATGAACTCGAGACCTTCCATCCAGAAGATGGATTGATCCTTGCAAACACAACATCCATTGGGATGCAATCAAAAGCTGGTCAGTTTGCAAGATCAGGTTCATTCCATAGTTCAATGGTTGATTTTTTTTCCCTGCGTATGAATGATCTGTATACGAGGAGATGGCATACCATAGCCAGTTCTTACGTTAAAATTCCAACATGAACAACACATGATAAACTTCAACAAAACATGGCAACACTATGATAAAATGATTGAACTTTTGAAAGAAAACAATCACAATCACTGTCTTAACCGAACATCAACAATCACTGGGCTCTACGAACATAAACAATCGATTATAATCTAATCACTACTCTAAACTAACATAAACATCCGAAACTAATCAATTATACTAGGATTCACTTCGCTGGCTCCTTCATTTTCGTTCTCCACATGCTCTCTCCTCACTAAGTGCATATCAAGTTCAATTGGATTGTCGTTCATCTCTTCATCAAATATTCGTTCTAGCGTCCTGAAATAACCTAAACGCCCGAGATGAATACCAACCTTCTTCATCCCAAATTTCTTGCTTTGCATGAGTTCGCGCATAAAGAGGTGAATCTCTTGCAAATCTCCCGAATGCTCCCTTAAAACCATGGTTTCTGATTGAACGCCTTGAGTATTTTGATAATGAATGAAGAGTTAATTGAATAAAGATACAACAAATGCATTGGACGCATAAATAGAGAGGTGAATTGGTCATCTGGCGCCATATTTTCCTATCAAATCATAATTTCCAAAATTAATCGTGTAGATTTTGTCGAATCTCGCAACTTCCATATCCTGCATAATCCGATATGGATGGATATGGCAGCATTGATGGTTTATTATGTTTTGGATTTCGACATTTCAGAAGCGCAGTTTCACGCTTCATAAAGCCTTTCGTCGCAAGGAGTGTTCCCTTTTTATTGGCCCAGATTGACTCGCACAGGTTTTTTGTTTGTATATTCTGGCGCATCATGAAGCGCTATGCTTCATGAAGCGACAAATTAGGATTAATGGTTTATGGTTAGGGTTAATTGTTAATATTAGGGTTTTATCTCTATATGCAAATTAGGGTTAAGGGATAGTGTTTTGTTTCCATTTTGGTGTTATGTAAATGGTAGGGTTAGGGTTATTTTGAGCTTTAGATCTTTCAATTCAAATTAGGTTTGTGATGATTAATTAGGGTATACATTAGGGTTAATGGATAGGTTTTAGGGTTTTTTTCATTTTGGTGTTATGTACGTAGATGGTCGGGTTAATGGTTAGGTTTTAGGGTGTTTTCATTTTGGTGCTATGTAGATGGTAGGGTTAAGGTCAGGATTTAGGGTTTCATTTATTTTAGTGGTATATACGATATGGGTAAGGTTACTTTGAGGTTTTGATCTTTCCATGCAAATTAGGTTTGCAATTATTAGTTAGGGTATAAATTACGGTTACTGGTTAGGGTTTTTTTCATTTTGGTTATATGGTTAGGGTTTTTTCATTTTGGTTAAATTGTAAATAAGGTTTGCAATTATTAGTTAGGGTATAAATTAGGGTTACTGGTTAGGGTTTAGGGTTTAGGGTCGCTTCATGAAGCGCAATTTCACGCATCATAAAGCGTCTCTTCTTTTGGAGCGGGTTCCTTTCTCAAGCTCCACTTGGCAAGCCCGACGGGGATTGTATATTTATGCGCATCATGAAGCGCTATGCTTCATGAAGTGATAAAGCGGTTTTAGTTTGAAAGAAAAACGCTTCCCCTGCCTATTGATAGCCATTGGTACAGGTACAAGTCCGAGTGTTAGAGGTTGCGAGTTCAAAACTGGGCGTCGGAGCCAACTTTTATCCCATTTTTAGCTGTTTTTCGAATATGGTATAACATTATCCCCTTAGCTGTTTTTTCCCAAACAAACAAAAGGGTTTTTTTGTATGATAACAAAGTATGATATCTATAGTTTTTATCCAAACAAAAAAAACTAAAGCATCATAAACATGGCAACTGTATGATAACAAAACGTATGATGTCCAAAAAAACTAAACTTTATACTATTTATGATGCATGACAAAACGTAAAAAAATACAAATTGCATTGGAAAAATGCTCAACAAATTCTTAACAATATGTATCTAACATACATAATCATTTGTACCAAACCTTCTACCACAAAAAGAATAATCCATATAACTTCTTCACCATAATTAACTCTAACATCCTACATTTGGGCTTAAACCATTAGAAACCCAAAGTTTGCACCATGTTTCCATCCGTTGTGTAAACGGATGGTCCCACCCCTTCACATTAGGGTCATGTTTCCTTGTCCAATCTATCGGATGAGGAGGAAGCGGCGCGTCATCCTTCAACCATACCTACGAAAACAATATCTAACGATAAACAACAACAATTACAATTCAAGTAAACATAATTAAGTCATCATTAATTGCACTTACTAGTATAAAGTGGTTTCTTTGTCCCACAAGAGCTATGACATAAATCTTTATCGGAGGACGCTGATTGTCCACTACACCCATCATAGGTAAGCATGTGTGTGATCCATCCCACAACAACATCACAAGAGCAATCTGATGTAATGTGGCAAATATCAAACCACCAATGGGCATCTCAAGCCAATATGGTCGCATGCAAGGGCTCTCCACATACGAAATACTCAGCAAAAGCTCATCGATAGGGGCCTGTTCGCTACACGCTCATATATGACTATGTTCCATCTCAATTCAGCAGATAGATCCTTTCGAACTCCATGGTATTGTCCCTCTCCATATCCCAACACCTCTGCAAAGGATCTATAACCATAATGACCATCCGCCGCTACATCCCTAACTCTCTCAATGTAAGGAAACATGAAATGGTTAACATTGTCAACACCAAAGTTCACCCCCAACCACACCACTTCTTTACTTTGCACTTGTGAATTTTTATCGACCATAATTTTCTTTTGGACTTGTTGGTTGAGCCCTTTGGCCTCCCATGATTCTTTGCCATCGACGAGGTTTCTTTAATTCTCTCCTTTTCCTTCTCTTCTCTCTCCTTCACTTCATGGTCTTTCTTGTCCTACTCATACACACTCATCCTATACTCAAGAAAAGTACTACTCCTCTTGGTTGATCCCTTTGTAGAACCCTTTGGACTTCCCTTTCGCCATGAAACAAGATCTATCGGCTCAAGCAATGAAGAATCTTGGGGTATGACCATGTCTACAAATGACTCAGATATACCGTGCACCTGATCCTTTGACAATTCTCCTCTCTTATACATCTCAATCATCAGTTCCATTCTAACTTGGTCAATTGAGAGGGATACATTGTCTTTTATGGGCATGCGTTGTGGATCGATGCCATCCCATACCACTTGATGCCAAAATGAGTGTATCTCACTTAGCATTATCGGTTGCTTGTTGACGATGGCATGAGCAATCCTATGAGGACAAGGAAGACCCATGCACTCTCCCCATCAATAATCATCACACTCAGTCTCCATCTTTCCCTCACTCATCTTTTTGTGTAGGATGTAGAACATATCTAACAACTTCTTAATGCAGTGTGTTGACACTCTATAAAATAGACGGACAAATATCGCCCTCACTTTCTTAGGGACACCCTCCAACTCTGTTGGTAGATTCGTACGTGACATCTCAAGATCTCCCCGCAAACCACCAACTTGGGACACAATCTGATGGTGAATCCTTCCAATCACCGTGTTAAAGCCTCCTCGAGAACTATCAACTGTTTTTTTATGCACATGGTGCATGCCCTCCACCCTTTAATAAACATAATTTGACTTATTTTTCTTAATATAAATTAATAAATCAAGGTACATATATAGGCCTAAACTTATTGACTCGTTGTTCTCGCCTGAAAGTGAAGACAATGCTTGTTCCATGCTCATACTATCAACTGCTTGTAAGGCCCAAGCCATGACTTCTCAACATATGGCATGAGCCCTGACCAACGCTCTTTCACTTTTAGAAGCCTCTCCTCATATTTGGCCTGAGTTGATGACATAAATATGCCCCAACATCTATGGGCAAATCTTTCTACAGCCTTGATTTAATTAATTTTGTTAACCTTAAATGGTGTATTAACAATATGAGTGTAACTAAAAAATTAAATAAATTAATTAATGTTGAAAAACATGATAAAATAGTGGACGAAAATTACCGTAAGCTTTTGAAAACTACCTCCCAACTTTTTTCTCTCTCCTTTTTCCCACCTCTCTACTACTTTCTCTCCTTTTTATACACAAATAAACTACCATAACCTAGAAAATAAGCCAACTTTATAGCTTATCAGTTTAATTAGTTAATTAATTAAAAAACTAGTTTATTGGTGCGTGACAAACACATGTTTAAGATTTATTTCAACTAGTTTAAATTTATTAAATATTTTATTGACCATGACAAATACAACATTAATGTTTGACTAAAAATCAAAAACTTCTTGTCGAAAATGGCCATAAATGGCCCACCAACAAAAAGTATATTGAACAAAAGGCATGTGGAAATCAAATTACAATACACATCGTGTGATAGTGTGGAGTCACATATCCTTCTTCATTGTTCACACACTAAAACACTAATGCACTAAATCAATCAAGACAGAGATTAAAACACAAAATATGGACACGAAACATAAAACACCAAACCCAATACTAGAGGACATTAGGGAATACTCACAAACAAAGAGCTAGAAACACTCATTCATTTCATGGAGCACATCTGGTTTTAGAGAAATGCACAAACCTTCTCTTAGATGGAACTACTTGCACCAAAAACATTATCGGTTTCATACAACAACAAATAGATGAATGGGAAAAATCAAAAAGACCCTACTAGGAAATATTTGAAGGAGAAATTAAAATATACAAAAAAAACTCGAACAACCAATAGAAGGAAATAGTAAAACATAAAATCAAATCAAATCAAATCAAATCAAAAGGGTATTTTGGTCCAATTAGGGTAAATTTCTTCAGAAAATAACTTAACGTGGTTTAAATTGAGTGTTTTTATTATAAAAGGTGTTTTTACTTAAAGAAAATTTAAAAGGTGGTGTTTGGAAAAAAAAACCTTTAGCAAAAGATAAAACTAGAAACATTCTAATTAAATAAGTGGCATGTGAAAATAATTTGCATACTTCTAATCTTTAAACATTCTTAACTTTTTATTTGAGTGTCGAATTGAAGCTTAGAATATCTCAAATCAAGCTCTCAATAAGAGAAACATATATACTGAAAAACGTTCGGACTGGGGTCACAGACCTATCCAAGTTCAACCCGGTTGACCCATTATTTGACGTCTCTCATGGATAAGTAATATATTTATTATTCATCACATACATACACCTGAAAAGGGTCTGAATTCTGAAAGCTCTAGGAAGGGATTTCTCCCCTCCCACCATTTTCCTCAAGACGAAAAACTATAAAAACAGCTTCAATTTCTAAAATGGTTGCACCACAAATTCACAAAGCATGAACGATCAAAATAACGTCAAATATCTTGTTAATCCTCTTTACAAAGATGTTAATACTGATGCTCGCGTGGTATCGTCATTTGACTTGCAAGACCGATGTTTGGTAGGTATACAGCACGAAATGATCATGTTAATCCTTACAAAAAAAAACACATCAACTTCGATGATGCTTGGACTTCGATGGCTTCCACATATTTAAAACTTACTCTATTTCTGCAATTTCCTCCAAATTTATATATTATTATGTATTATCCAAAAACATTTACCAGACCAAAAAATTTTGATTATAAGATTTAAGCAATCGACTGAGAGTTTCAATTCATTTCACACTGGACACACATTCAGGAAAAAAAAAACAAGTGAACAACAAACTTGCTAACCTAGATCATGCATGACCATGGCTTGTCTGATAACCCAAAACTTCCATGTTTCCATCTGTAAAGATGCTTTAGGATGGACTAGATTTTGTACATGCCCCAACCTAATCACTTATCTTCTCAAAAGCAAAAAGCAAGCAACTTAAAAAAGAGTCTTAAGGCCGATTAAGTTGTGAAAATGACAACAGATTATCCTCAACTTAAGAAACAAGAATCTACTGGTATAATTGGATTCTCAAGACAATGCATGAGCTTTGAAAATCCAAACACACCCTAGGTTAGTCAAATAATAATACGTCAGTAGTATTTACATGTAATCATAAAAGGCTTGGAACATGTTTAGCGAAAGGGATTTGCAGGAGAATATCAGGAAGAAAAAAGAATTTGCTCTCCACAGTTATTCATCATCATCATCATTGACCCAGTGAGGCTTACAGCGGAATCCGGGGGGTCAAGATGGGATACCCTACCCAAGGGAAAGGGGGTACGCCCGATAGACCCAAGAAAAACTGAAACTCAACTATGTGACAATAATAACTGAATTTAATTATAGGGACTAAAATCCATCTTAAAGGCAGTGTATAAAAGCCAATGAGCATGAGGATGCTCTCCGCAGTTATTATTTACCTATAAATTACTGATATGGTCAAACACAGGTTGAAACATGACAATAAAGGTTAACTTCTTTTTTTTTTGTTTTGATAAAAAAGATTAACTTTTTGGTTTACAAACAAAATCAACTATTTCCTTAAGACAGTCTCTAAAGCTGTATATACTAATATAGAACCAATAGCAGCAAACAAACAAAACCAACTATTTCCTTGAGACAGTCTCTAAAGCTGTATATACTAATCTAGAACTAATAGCAGCAAATAGGGAAAACTGTTTCCACATCAGCTAAATTTATTTGACCTTCGTTGCCTTCTCTAGTTGGCAATCAACCTTGTAATTCCTAAAAGAGTATCTTTAGGCATTTTAATAAGAAATAAAGTGTTGAAGTTGGTGGGGAAATAGAGGTAATAACTGGAGAGAAGTAAGACATTGAGTCTGACAATCCAAGGTTAGAATAAGAAAGGCTGGTAAAAAAAGTAATTTAAGAGATTTTAGACAATTATTGCGGATAAATTTGCTCAAAGGTGCAACTCTCGATTCATCTTTCTTCAGTCAATAGTTTCGGAAAATTGTACCTCCCTCACAAGGAAATCAGAAAGCCCAACATATATTGTTTCATTGCCAAAAATAATGCAGTCTCAGACAAGCACCAGAGTTCAAAGAAGTAAAGAGGGACTATTATATATAAACAGCACGATAGAAAGAAAAGTGGAAAGAAGAAAGTCATACAGACCTGAAGACAGCAACGGTTAGTTACATCTAAGCTTAGAGATACTATTCTATGGACATGGATGGATGTGTAAGCTGCTTTTAACTTCTCCTTTCCTATTTTGCTGGTTATACCAAACCAACCAGGGCATGCAAGAGCTGAGCTCCGTAACTCCTCCAAGGTGAACTTGGAAGCAGTAGATAAGATGAGAAGGGAAAGTGGCTTTGAGCACAAAAGCTAGTTCTTCAGTTGTGCAAAATATGCTTGGTCAGCACTAGCAATACGACTTTGAAACTCTGCCCATTCCTTTTTGCACCTCTCTCTCACCTTCAGAGAGATTAAAGAAAAAAAGAAGAATCAGATAAACAAATCTTCACATCTTTAGAACTAATTAAATTAAATGTTGCGCAATTTACTAGAACAGTTGCTGCCTTATTTTAACTGAATAGCAGCTAATTCAAATGGCATGATTTGATTAACATAAATTTCGTAACAAAGAAGGTTTTATAACTATTTTAGCAATAATGAACGTTTAAGAAGCAGCAAAACAATGTAGACAGAAATAACAATATCTATAACCATACCCCTTCCCATGGTGCTTTGCCATTCTCAGAGATTCCCTGGGAATAGATGAAATGAAAACATCATCAGTACATAGGTTTATCATTCCGAGGAAACAAAACAGATTCCGCATACGCAAATGTTGTGTGCATTGAGTTTATGGGACTGGACAGTTGGGAAAACAATGTAAGTGTTATATTTGAGTAATGAAAGAGGTTCCCCAGGTAAATTCATTGAGCACAAACGTTAACCAAAAGTGGTTTATGCCAAAAATTTCATGATGTTGATCAGACAATTTTAAGCAATGCAGTTCAGTGTAATAAACAATGCTGTTAGCCCCAATAACTGCTAGAGGTAGAGGCGAATGATGGATCAGCTAGTGCATTGAAAATGCAATGGTTAATGGCAATACTAAAATCAAAGTATTTAACCATTCATATAAATAGTTGTAAGAAAAGTCTCAAGATTCTCCAATATAAGTGAAGCTTTTGGGGAATTCTGTTGAGTAATATTAAGATAGACATTTCCCTCCAAATTAACCCAACTATTAAAAGGACATATAAGGTTGTTACAAGTTACAACAACCTTGAGATTAATTAGGAATCCATGCGAACCGAACCGTAAAGCTATTTCATATCCTTCACATTTACACACACCATTTAGACAGTTTCTTAATCAACACCCAGCTATGAGGGGGTAAACTATTATAGATCGCAGATATACACAAATAAGAACAGATATCAAACACCAACACTTTACTCCATTATCTCCTTCAACTTTCCTTTTTTTTCCAACAGGTGGCATGCAGAGAGAAGATATGAAACAGAATGATTCATTATATAATCAGAAACGGCCCCCTATGCACAAAACTGTTTTTTTCTTTTATAATAACACATAATATATGCACGATAAATTCAAGTAGAACAGGAGGAATAACTGGCTTTTATAATAGAAGAGAAGAAGAGATATCCACACAATAGAATTAAGTAAGACAGATACCTGGCTACCAAGTGAAGGAATTACTTGATGAACTATCCATTGTGAGTCAACAACACCAATCTTCTCATGGGCAGGCTAGAGCAGAAAATAACAGGTGCATCATTAGAAGCAATATATTTTCCAGAAATTAGAGTCAATATAACAGTAAAAGCTGATTTTTATACAGCAACTTTATGAGTAATACAGACAAGAGATTAGTATGTATTTGAATACCCAACATTCCAAACTCATTTAGGGCCTGTTTGGTACCATACCCACAGGCCACAGTATAAGGAATCAGTTTCGGAAACACTCAACCCAATTTCGGTGTTTGGTTAGAATTTTTTCTGGAATTGGTATCACTCATTCCCAGCTTTTACACATAACTCCATTCCACCTCCACACCAAGGTACCACCCATACCTAAAATCACTCAATCCCATTCTTCATCCCAACCCGATTCCCAGCATGGAACCAAATGAGCACTTAAAGGGTCAACACATACACAAATGTGAATGTGGCATATCAGGGAAACAGCAATACGAAGATGCAACAACAACAACAACCCACTGTTAACCGGCCCCGGGCGGATTAGAAAAAAAAAACAATGTGCTTCAACAATAAAGTTGGAGACTAGAGGGTATGAACCATGAGAGCAAAATGGAAGTGAATGTAGACAAGCGTATATTAATCAAGAATAAACATTTTTAGATAAGAAAATGTCAACCAAGAAACTCACTAAAAGAAAAGAAAACAACTGACCTCCACACATCTTCGGAGAGCAAAATCCAGACCCCATCCGTGAACCAAATCATTCTAGATAAAAACAATGAGATTTAGTTCAATATAATAAAACCAAAATTACATAAACTTCTAAAATTTTCTGTTTAATGTGACACTTCATATTCACAAGGTATAAAACTACAGGACAACATTTATCTGGAGGATCAGATTTCAGCACAATTTTCTACAGGTGAAGCAGTCATGTTTGGATGCTCAGCTGAAGCTTGTGAATAAGAACTCATACCTGAATCATATGCCACACGCAACGCCAGGCATCTCGTGAGAAAACAGGGGCCATAATTTCTACAAATCTGTATGTTTCAAGATACAGCATGTGGATGTAAGAACAGGGTTGGAGAAATCAGAAATAGATCATATATGGCCAGGAATAAAAATTCAAAACAGTTCTTTATGGATACACCATTTAACCTTGATTGCATTCAGGTGAAGCAGTCATTTTTATCTCATTTGCTAAATGACATAAATAAATGAGGAAGAGAAATTATTGTCTTCCTTTTTCCAAAAAGGAAACTATTGTCTGCTGATCAGGAATCATTGATATGTAGCTTTTTTATGGACTACTGCATTTTTATGAGTGCTATTTCCTAATTTACAAACATAAATATTGGCAATAGAAAACCTAAATGTACAATGATGACAGTGGCCAATCACTTGGAGGTGAAGGGAGGCAGCTTAAAAAAGAGGTGAATAAGAGCATACGCTGCACAAGGAGGTAAACGTCTGTCAGAACACCAACCAGGTTTCTCCTGCGTTTCCCTGTTGATATTGACGGAACACAAAATGTCAGAACTAAATGTACAACATTATTTGTCAAGGAATCATCAGAATGTACAGCTTCCAGGAATCAATATGGTAAGCAGAAACGAGTGTCATACTTGTGGACTTCCCTATCACCTCTCCTCTTTGTCATCTCCCATGTCAACCCATTATTGGGCTCAAGACCAGGTTGGGAAATTTCCAGTCCGTGTTTCTTAACCAACTGAATATACCTAGCAAAACAAGAAAAGAAGATATTTATAGTTATTTTGCATTACATGAAAGAATTCAAGTAAAATGAACTTACTTTTCAGCATCAAAATGTTCAACCCCAAGATCTTCATCCCAGATAAATATGTACTCATAAGCAGCAACTATATCTGGATGCAAGAACCTTTTGGCATACCACCTACAATTATGTGAATTATATCAGAAGAGAGCATGAAGAAGAGGCAGAATACATCTGTTTATTTCAACAGTGGAGAGCAATTAATAGCAAGAACACTTAAACACGACCATATCTGTGCCTGCTAAATTACCAAAAGGAAGTTATTGTATTGAAGTCATATGTATAAGCTACTCTGGTATCAATTTATTTCACTGTCCCTAGTTAATAATACACTACAAGAAGCACTGTTAAAGAATTTCTCTGCCAAAATGATCATACCATTTTGTCTGCTTCGGTGCACTAACATGAATAGCCGTCCTTGACCATTCAAACTCATCCCATTCAGTAACCCGACCATCATAGTGGAAAAGCATGATGGTGAAGTCATCAGAAAACTGCCAATAAAAAGAATTAAGAAAAGGAAAAATACAAGGTCAAGTGTACTCAATGGGAACCTTTTTGGGAATAAAATAACTTGGATCTTTTAAATATGGAACCTTTTTCACAGCCTTATTGATATTGTCCTTCTGATCAAATCCAACAGTAAATGTCACCAAGTACTTTGGTTTCTTTTTCAAGTCCTGCAAGATATACATGATATAAAAACGATCATTCAGAATGTACAAACAAGGAAGAGCATTATTTGCAAGGGTTCAAAATTCATGGAGCTGATATGACTGAAATTTAACATGCATTTTTGGGATCTATATGGAGACAAATCTTTCAAACAGCAAATTAATGACAAAAGAAATTACCTCACTGGGAATACCCCACAATCTCCGGAGATAGAGATCTGTCTCTGCAACAACAATTCCAGGAGGTAATGATTCTGCACCATGGGGATTGGTTGGAACATATATCTGGAACCAAACAAAATATAACAAGACAGTTACAAGTCCCACAAAAGCAAATTTTGCAATATTGCAACATCAGTATTCAGCATCTTGGCAAAGATATGACAAACAGCAAGATACTACAACTTTAGATGATGCAAAAAAAAAGTCCACTTTCTACATTTTGAGTTCTTGCTCACGGATAAAATTACATGTCCACTGATCAGTAGATATAACAAAATAACTCAAGAGTAGAGGTGAAGAAGGGAGGGAGGGAGATGTGAGATGCTAGAGAATTGAAGCCTACTTAAAGATATTTTAGATATTCCCCTAGGCTATCTTGAAGAAAAGTATTATTAATCCCTACAGATCTTGTAAATATCACTCTTATTTTCAGATAATTTTTAATTAAGATTCCTTTCTACTTTTTCTTCCCATTTTTTCCCTCTAGTCAATTTCAATTGTCACATATATATATCCATATTATACAAAACTTTATTGCAATGAAAGATTTAAGGAATAAGTTTCCTGTGTTCTTGGTATCAGAGCAATAATTGGTCTAATCCTTACAGTATGGCTGACCTAACCAAAGTTTTATAGAACATGCCCTTCAGCTTGAGTGGAATCTTTCTCTCACAAAGCACTCTAGAAGCATCCCTCCACTTCTGTCAGCCTCTATAAATCCTGTGTTTAATGTCCTCTTCGATGCTCCCATCGCTCTACACCACTGAGCTTAGATTTTTGAACATCTCCCTTTTCACTATTGCCTCTCCTCCTACGAGTACTTCATCCTCTGGCTCCACTTCTAACTGAACTTAAACTCTACATACTCTGTTTTAGTCCGACTTAGCTTAAAACCCTCTGTCTAGAGCTTTTCTCTCCAGGATTCTAGCTTTCTGCATACGCCCTCCCTTGACTCGTCCACTAACACAATGTTGTCGAAGAAAAGCATAGACCACGGGACCTCTTCTTGGATCTCCCTAATCAGAACATCCAGAACGATAGCGAACAGAAAGGGGCTCAACTCGACCCTGGTGTCGGCCCCCACCTGGAAGTACTCCGTGCTCCCCTCACGGGTGCACACACTTGTCAATGAACCCTTACACATGTCCTTGAGGATTCTGATATGTCTCTGAAACTTCTCTAGCTCCCAAACACCTCCAAAGGAGCTCTCTAGGCACCCTGTCATAGGCCTTTTCTAAGTCAATAAAAACCATGTGCAGATTTTTCCTCCTCTCTATAGGCTTCTACCAGCCTTCTAATCAAATGAATAGCCTCAATAGACAATCGCCCTGGACACTTTGGTTATTATCCTCAGCCTAGCTTCAATCACTTTTTCCTATACTTTCATATTGTGGCTGAGAAGCTTAATACCCGTGTAGTTGATGCATTGTTGTACATCCCCTTTGTTCTTGTACAGCGGGATTTAAGTATTTAACCATGTTAACGTCCAATAAATTTGAGGCTTTTCAATCTTATTACAAACTCACTCGAAAGACTATCTCACTAATCTTAACCGGTGAAAACTTATCTCAAATGCGAAGGAAAACTGAATCATGTGATATTATATTCCAGTTTCTCAATAGGATTTGAAGCACTCTACATACAAATGTAGGCTGCAGAGCTTCTTTCCATGAAAAGAGTTAGGATTATCCCCACATGACCCATGTACAGTCATGTAACATTTGCTGTAAAAGACAAACTAGAGAAGATGCTAGAGGTTGAGTGGCTGGTTATGTGATAAAAACAAGTCAATGGGAGCAATACAAAAGGGAAAATGAAGGATCGCAGATAAGAAAAAAAACATGTCTTTAAGGGCATTGATGTCGTACTTTTTTTACTTCCAAACAAACCCAAAGGCAGTTGTGGCTGCAGTCAAGGATGACAGGTGGCAAAAAAAGAGCATACTATTTAAGCCTAAATAGGCTAGATTGGAAACATGATTAAGCTAATAGACCCTAGTTTATCTAGTGTGAAGGTAAATGAGTTGGATTGGAAGAAAGCCTGCTTGACTAAGTCAATTTAAGCCCTGTCTTGGGTAGATATAAATAAGTTTTCTTTGACATTTTTTTTGGTCAAGAATAAGTTTTCTTTGACATCTGGTAGATAAAAGTATGTTTTGTCATCTGGTAAAGAAAAATCAATTCAGTATTAAAATACTATTTTGAGCTGAGAAAGGGCATCCTAAGGAAACTGGAAACAACTCAAACAAGTACCTAAAGAGCTGATAACTCGGCATTGAGCCAACATATTGTTCATGCAGGCAAAGGTTTCTCCTTCATGGGGCAAGACAGACAAACACATTCACATAACTTGACTTGACATCAAATCAGAAATAATTAGAAGAAACAATTTCTTTAGCTTCATATTCAGGAGTGTATAAAACACATTTTCGAGAGCAATGTAGAAAGCAAAAAGGAAAATTACTACCTGTTAATTTCTTCTCTCATAAAAAATTAAATAGGGCTTGCCTTAGGAAAGTAAATTTTATTCCAGAAAAAATATATATTACCTGTAAGGGTATATATATAATAAGCTCCCTATAATAAGGCAACGTACATTGGTAACTTACCTTGGGTACCCTTTGTGATCCTATGTCTTCCAATTTGTCATCTGTAGAGCTTACTCCAGAGAACGCTAAATCAAAAGATGACATCAGTCTTGATGGTAAGTTTATCTGCAAACAAAAACACTCTAGCTAATTGTCATTGCGGTACAATGTTAACACTCAGTGTACAGACACATTGATATTCAAAAAGTAGAGACAAATTGGACCAACGAGATAATATACCTTTGTAAGAGAAACAGAAGGGAAGGATACACCAATAAAAAACCCAAAAACAACTCCCATGATAGTCATCATTATAAGTCGGGCATTGTCATTTGATCGTTTGAGGACCCCACTGCAATGCAAAAAAAAAACATTATCATTCTCCAACAATTGGGGGCAAAATGACAGATATTGCCAAATTTCCTTTAAATGGGAAAGCCTCACGTTAATTCTTTATTTTCTTTACAATTTGATAAAAGAAACTACTTTGTGCATATAAATATTAGTAGAAAGCAAGATTTTCTAGCAACACTTGAATGTGTGGAATAACTAAAAAATACTTCTAGCGGAAAAAAAAATCAGTTCCTTATCTATCTTCTTCAGATTTGCATCCAATAGAACCTCTTAACTCCGCTAACAAAGACTGAAAGATTGGCATAGCCGATCAACAATAGATACAATAATAATCTTCCTTTTGTACTTCAATATTTACATTTACTTTCCTACATTTGTTGGCAAGAGTATCAATGCTGCCACTAAACAAGAATATAAAAACCCAAATGCACGATAAAAAAAAGCTTATAAATTGAAGAACAGTGATAGACTTCAAATTAAAAATTAGATCGTAGTTAACACATTGAATAGAGCACATGATAAAACAAGCTTATACACTGAAGAGCAATGATAGACTTTAAACAGAAAATTAGATGATAGTTACAACGTTTAACAGCTCAAACCTGCGATGAGTGGTTCCCATCATTAAATGCATTCACCAAGAAATTCTACATACACATGAAGGTTGCAGCAGTTTCTTGCCCTGAAACAACGTTCATTCCACAAACAAAAGGTAACCCTTTTAGTTTGTCACTGATGGATGTTGCAAACTTGCACATACAAAAAGTTCACTGCATGAAGGTAGATGCAGGATGGCATGGTAAAAATAATAAAGGGATGGTGGCCATGGCACAGACACACATGCAAACAAAAAGAATTTTTATTAGGTTGCCTCCTTCAGTGTATTTTTATTTGAAGTTTTCCTTGGTAGACTGCTGGTAAAATAGGACGAGTGTAGCAATTTGTGTTGAGCCAAATGTCGGCCAAAGACCATCAAATACTTATGATCCACGTTCACGAACTTATGTGCCATCGGTGCATAACCAGCTTATATTTTGAGGATTTAGCTACACATTTTGGCAAGTCCCCGCTACAGTATAATAGATTAGAGACTATGACAGGTCTAAAATCGTGTAGAAAAGATATGTTGACAATATTCTCAGCAGTAGCGGAGGCAGGTGGGGGCGCAAAGGGAGCGACGGCGGTCGGGAGTTCTCAGCCAGGCTCCAGCGGCACCGAACAAGTGAAAGTTTGGATCTTTCTCAATCGAGAAATAAGAACCACGGTAGACATAAAGGCATTAGGAAACAAAATTCAATTGAGAAGGACAAGTTCAAACCGATCAATTTTGGAGACGAATTTGTAGGCTCTGACGACGCAGAGAAGATACGCCGGCGGTGAAGAATTCTTTCTCCCGAGGCCGTCGTTCCGACCTGATTCTCTCTCTCCGGTTCCGAGGTATTTCTGTGAGGCCCCAAAATCCTAGGGTTGTTTATCAGTTGAATGAACTTCGTCCTGTTTAAAGACCAAAGAAAAAAAAAGAAAAGGACAGGCTATTTAGTTCAATTTTGGTCATTAGATTAGTTGTAGATGTAATGTAATGTAATATGGTTTAAGGGTAATTACTTTATGGCAAATCTGCCCGAGTGTAAAAATATAAGAAATCAATTTCTATTATAATATATTATATGCGAAAGAGTCGTTGGAGAATTGTCGCCTAGGTGATAATTAAATCTCGTTCGTCCCTTTCAAAAAATGTAACACCCCTGATTAAACATTCATTAAAAAGGATAAAATACGGCACGGGCGAATTTTTCTCGTATTATTCGCATATTTTTCAATAAAATACGACACGGACGAATTTTTCCCATATTATTCACGTATTTTTCAAAACGTTTTTATGAGACGTGCCTAGTTTATTCATCAAAACTAGCGATTTGTTCATCAATATTCCCCAATTCTTCATCAATACAAACTAATTGTGCATCGAATTTTTTGATAACATTGTTCATCGATTTCGAAGTTTTTTTATTTTTAATTTTATTTTTTAATCTTATTTATGTATATGAATGCAATATTATCTAGTTTTTTATGCACATATAATTATTTTCAAACCAGAAATTGTGTTCTGCTTGTTAAATATAAGGTCATTACGATACTTCCAAGTAGTCTACAACATATAAGCAAAAGTTGAACCCCAAATGTCTTCTTTTTTCAAGTTCAATCATTGATTCCAAACATCCGACTATGACTCCTAATGACGTCGAGAAAAAGCTAAAAGTGTCATTTGACAAATCAATCACAAGAACTCGAACCAAGAAGATACAAGATGCAGCTCATGCTCTTCTAGATCATTTAGGAGCCATGACGGATAAAGCTTCGCAACCTCCATGGATTATCATGCTTAGACATCAAGTTTAGACAAACCCGAGCCTAGATCAAGAGGTCTCAATGCCCATATTTGTTCATTGATATAATTCTACATGTTCATCGATATAACCTTGTTTGTTCATTGGTATACCATTATTTGTTCATTGATTTGCCCATATTTGTTCATTGATATACTCCTATTTGTTCATTAATATAACCTTGTTTGTTCATTGATATATCCTATTTGTTCATGGATATATCACTATTTGTTCATTGATATAACCTCTTTTTGTTCGTTGATATAACCTTGTTTGACCATTGTTTGTTCATTGATATATCCTATTTGTTCATGGATATACCTTTATTTGTTCATCGATATAACATTTTTTGTTCATTGATATAACATTGTTTGTCCATTGCCTGTTCATTATTATACCCTATTTGTTCATTTATATAACCTTGTTTGTTCATTATTATTTGTGAATTGAAATAAACTTATGTTTATGTGTCAATACCATCGATTTGTACATTTAGGCTAGGAGATAATTTATGCATTTTTGCATTTATTTTGTGCTTTAAGGCTATTTTTTTTCCCTTACTCATATAATTAGTTCACTCACATACTCATATAATTAGTTTCAATGCACACATATATTTATCTAGTTTATGTAGTTTGTTCTACGATGTATGATAAGTGAACGAGACAGCTACAAACTGAAGAGGAGTGCTTGTTCCTTATTTAGCTATGTTCGAATCCCAAGAAGTAGCCACACATTTCACATTAGCAACAATGACAAATCAAAAGGAGTCAAACAAGACAATACCGACATCAAAATAATTAGTTTTGTCTCACATACGGCTAATTATGATGCATACACATATATTAATGCATACAATTTCGATACAAGTTCGTCCATTTTTTTATATACAAACGATAGATTTTTGATGCACAAACAATAGTTTATTTATGAACAAAATCACAGTATTGATGAACAAAATCACAGTGTTGATGAACAATCTGGACGCGCTTCCTAATTTCATATTATATGAACAAAATCACAGTGTTGATGAACATATTGCATACAATTTCGTTCCACATTTATCCATTTTTTATGTACAAACATTACAAGCAATAGTTTACTTATGTACAAAATCGCAGTTTTGATGAACAAAATCACAGTGTTAATGAATAAATCCACATTATTGATGAACAATCTGGGCGCACGTCCTATTTCCATTTTTTCAAAAATGCGCGAATAATTCGCCAAAAATTCGCTTATGCCGTTTTTTTCTCCTTTTTAATTGAAATGATCACCGTCTTTGATTTTTCTTCATCCAACAACTCTTCTTCTTTTTTATTTCGTACCTGGGCACCCATTCGCACCTGAATCGGACCCATACTATATTATTATTGTGAATATACATATGGAAATTCTAGATTTGATCTTATTCTAAATCTTATACTCTCTCTATAAGAAAAATAAGTATGATATATGCCTTCGGTTATCTAGTCAAGCGGTTAAGCCTCCAAGGGTAGTACTCAAAGGTCTCCGGTTCGACTCTCATGGGTAATGCCCTTCACCCAAAAAAAAGAAAAATATGATCTATCTTTTTCTTCCTATTCTTTTTGTTTCTCTCCAAAATTTATAACACGATACCAGCATTGTAATATCCGTGATTTTTTCGGATAAATTTGAATTTTTTTTCTAGACGTTCTAAAATAAATAAATTATAATATTATTATGAAATATTTATTCGAGTAAATGAATTTATTATAGATGGAATTTAATAAATTTGTAACCAACGGAAATTCTATTCGTAAAACCCGATCGTTCCGGTGTGCGTTTTAAACCGACTTTCGGTCCATTTGCGAACGCGTTGGATCATTTAAAGAAGGGGATTTAGTGAGATTTGGGTAGAGATTTTTCACTCACTTGTTTGACTATTTTATAAAAGATAATCTCCTTCCATATCCCACTCACATGATCAAGATTTTGATCATGATTAGGATGATACTCCACTTGCTAGTATAATTGGCTTTTAAAGCCTTCTTGCTCATTTGATCATGATTAGGATGATACTCCACTTACTGGTATAGTTGGCTTTAAAGCCTTCTTGCTCATTGAAAGACACACCATTTCTCTACACTCCCTTTCATCCTTCAAACACTCTCTTTTCTACACTTAAACACTCTCTTTTCTCTCCTTAAGAACAAGAGAAAAATCAGCCATATCTTTGTCTTTAAAGATTGATTTTTCACATGCAAACACATCTAGACTCCCCCCTTGGCACTCCCTAGCCACCACACCACCGGCCCCCTGGCTGCACCGCTGCTCGCCGCCACTGTGCCACCTCGCTGGAGCCACCAGCAGCCTCCCTGCTGCAGCCCCACCCTTCGTCGTTCCGTTCCGCTCTCCTTGTTCGGTTTATTGCAAACTTGGCACAAAAGTGAGGGTTCTTTCCTTCTTTTTATCTTGATTATTTTTCTTGTTGATTTTAATAATTTGAGAGTAAATTGAACATATTACTATGTTGATTTTTATAAGAGAAGAGAAAACAAAATCAGATTTTTACAAGTTATAGTTTTGTACATATTTTTAATGGAAACTAGCATGCATGCATGAGTTTTCAAGGAAAAATGATCTTATAAATTAGAAAATAAATTTTGTAAATCTTAGGAGTATAAAAGGGACTTTTTAACATGAATATTCTGATTTTTAAAGATAATATGAATTTTAGACTTCTTTTCCTTTATTATAGAAGTATTCTATTATTATGAAAGAAATGACTTAAGAATTTAATAGAATGATTTTTTTTTATGGAAGAAACCTTCTTGCATGTCTTTTAAATCATGTTATAATCTTTGGAATACTTTTTGTATGAACTTTTGACTAAAGTAAATTTAACAAGAATAAAATATACTTAAATAATCCAAATAAGTCTTTGCATGTAGCTTAAAAAGACTTTTTATAACTTAAACCTCCGTTTCATGTCAACTTAGACTTAAAATGAATTTTAGATAATTTAGTTGTGACCTTTTTAATTTAAAAGTATACTTATGAAGATTTTATCTCTTTTAGTAAGTTAAATAAGTTGTTGCATGTGCATTTTATAAAGTTTTAAGGATTAATCCATTTTTACATGTAACTTAGAGCTTATTAAAAGGTTGAAATAAAATTGTTATAACCTTCTTGATATAAAAAGGGATTTTTCATAAGCACAAGTTCATTAAATAACATAATGAGTTATGCATGGAATTGGGAACTAAAAAGAGTTTTTATGAAGTAATATATATATATATATATATATATATATATATAGATTTAAGTTCTAGTGAGAATGCTTCTTAGTGTAAGAATAGATGGAGTAATATAGAGCGTAGGATTAGAAATTAGGTAATGGTCCAGATTAATTGTTAGAAAAATAGTATAGGGTGGGTACACAAGATTAAACCCAATTCCTTAATTATAGGGGTGAACATGATATTGTTTGATTTTTTAAATTAAAATTTATGGAAAGAAGATTTGATAGAGAATAAATATCGTCTTTTTCATTCTGCTATTTCTCTACCCCCATTCCCCATTCTTCGTTCTTGCTCCCAGACGTACACCATGGCCGATAAACTCGTGCTCTCTTCTCAAGCGCTTAAATTTTTTTTCCGTCAACGACTTATTCTGGTTAGTTTAAAGAGATTTTTACATGTTTTTTTTCTGGGTCGATGGTTTGATTCTCTTCCATGGATTTCGTTTAGATCTAAGTGTTTTTTAGGGTTCGAAGGTCGGATCTACTCATTTCTCTATTATCAATTCCAACAAGCGCAAAAATTGCGAGGGCATTTGTCGATCAGAGTCAACAATTCATTATTTATGTTGCTATGTTCTGGCAAGTGCAAAATTCGGACAAGAGCAAATATGTTGTATCTCGCATTTCTTGCTTTCATCGTTGCTTATTCATTAATTCTATAGTTATAATCATTCTTTTCTTTGACTATTTCAACAATATCTTGTAAAAAAGAGCTCATGTTTTTCAAAATTTGAATATGTTTAATTCAATTATGCGCAGTTCGTAATCTACTCTATTATATTCATATTTAATATGTTCATATTCATTTATCTAAACTCTGGTATATATGGTTACATATTCATGTTTTTACGTAGTTATATTCATTGTTTTATTTGACTATATTCATGCTTTTAGGTATGATGATCAGTGTCGGTCCTTCTATATTATAAGGATATTTGGATCTAGCGATTCATGGAAGGTATTTTCAAAACTGGTATGTATGTTTAGAATTTTGATATTCATTAACTCATTTATATGTATTCATGATTCTGATCTGGTGTATTCATGCTTTTTTTATTAATCGTAGTCATGAATTTTAGTGAGTAATTATAAATGTATAAAGTACATTCATAAAACTTGTCAATTATATTCATGATTATTATATCATATATTCATTCATTTGATTGATTGTATTCATAAATTTAAATGTAATTAAATCCCAATAACCTGTAATGGTATGCATTATGTTCGATGATTGTATTAACATGTTCAAGCTTTTCATTAGTTATATTCAATCGTTTAGCATGCAACATTCAATTTTGCAGTTAAAGACATTCATAATTTTAATTGATTATAACTAAGTTGCTTATATTCATGCTTTTATATGTGTATTCATGTTTTTATATGGTTATATTCATGGTTTGAATCATTATATTCATAATATTAGTTGTTTTTTACGTAGGTGCATTAAGAAGATTGGATCATGATCATCTTGCTGATCTAGATACTTCGGGAACCGACGCTAATAAGACCGAAAGAGGATGATGGCAATATTTTAGCGTTGAATACCATGTTGTGCCAATACCATTGTACTTAGTTTTGTTAGTGCAATACCAGGTTGTGATATAGTCGTGATATTCGTGTAACTTTGTGGTGATATTCGTGTAACTCGGTGGTGATATTCATGTAACTGAGTGGTGATATATGTATCCTTATATTTAGTTAGTGACACAATTAATATTCATTTTCTCATATTCAATATTCACGATTACATATTCATTATAGAACGAGTGCATATTCATTGTATAAATATCGTTACTAATAACAGGAGTGGAAGATAAAATTAAATAATAAAAATGAACATTACTATCGTAGACAATGAATACCACTTATACAAAAAATGAATATATGTAATGTGTTGAACATGTAACATACACATGAATATGCATTGTATAAAAATGAATATGTTACACACATATTTGAATATATGAATATTAGCTGTACAAAACGTGTTTGAATTATCCGATTATGTTTCTCTCTCCTAATTTTGGTTTTATAAGATTTCAAAATCCGTATATTTCTCTATCCAAATTAATTAATTAATAAGATTTTCTTTTAATTTCATTTTTAGTGTAAAAGGAAACAACCTCCTTATTTTTAGCTAAATTATTTCTTCAATTTCTCTCTCCTATTACTATGATCACGTAAATCTGATTTGGTGGTTTTTTTTTTTATTTTCTATAATTTTCCTATAAATTCCCCCCATGAGACATTATATGGAGAAGCAAGATCTCACCGTAAAATAAATCTCATCTAACGTACCACAATTATCCACCACTTCACACTATAATAGCCTTCTTACTTGAACCCACCTCTCTCTCTCTCTCTCTATATATATATATATATATGCATGTTCATTCTAGACTTTACTATAATGTTGTAATAAACTAATCATGATTTTTTAGAAACAATCTTGACCATGAGAATAATTTTCATTTAAGAAGCAATGTATAAAAATACTTATATTTGGAAAAAGGTTTTTATGGTGATAAAACTTTCTTGCATGTGGAAATTACCATTTCACATAGGCTTTTGCAATAAAATAAAAATGGACTTTAGAAAATAATGAAATTCATGCAAACCATATTTTTAGCCCGTTTAAATATTCATTACATGTGTTTTGAAAAGGATTTTTTCTATTTGATTAAGTACATCCTTGCATGTTTCCTTAAAGTAAATATTGTAAATTTTGTAAAAGTCTTTCAAGAACATCACCTTGAAAATAATAATAAAAGAATTATTATTTCAAAATTTTCTATCTAAATTATTAAGCCGAATAATTTAGATTAACATTCATTCTCGTAGAAGAGGAAAATAAGAGAAAGGTTGACCTAAGTTAAAATAAGGATTTTAATATTTATTCGTTCGTTACCTTTTCGAATAAATAGGTCGAAGTGTACAAACTTCACTAAGTCGTCCAAAATTCCAAGTCTCGTAAACTTACGAAAGGCATTCAAGGCAAGTGGATATTCTCCCTTGTAACATTTATATATATATATATATATTTCGTTTCCGTTAAGGAAATTCTTCTATGTTGGGAACTATATGTTTGTTAAAATAAATTAACTTAGGTTTATTCATTTACTTAGAAATAACGACATATTTTTATTATAATTCGTACTACGCTAGTACTGAACTTTAGGACCGATGATTTGTGGCCTTGTTTGTTTCAATCTCTTTAAAGATTCGTTATGGATTAGCATAGGCGATATTATATTATGCACTAGCTAGATGCCTATATACTCGGGATGAAAGAGGCCCGATACCCTCAGGATGAAAGAGGCCAGCACACTCAGGATGAAAGAGGCATGCACACTCACGATGAAAGAGGTCTGTACACACTTAGGATGAAAGAGGCCTGAACACTCAGGATGAAAGCGACCTGAAATTCCTTCATTTCCTTTAAGTAGACTCGGCACTTCCACAACCTCCACACTCTTAAATCTCATAAATAGTATAAAACGTTTTGATGCGTAATAAAAATAAGTGCTCGTGCACATTAAATAAATTAAAACTGGGCCAACTTAGCACCAAGTGTAAGATCGACCCGACTCTCGGTCCGAAAAGGGCGCGAGAGGTTTTCTAGAAACTTGATGTGTAAATAAAATGTTCCCAATATTAATTGTACTCTAATAGGAACTACAATCTCGTAGATTCCTACTCTTCAGATCCAAGTTCATCTCTCTTCGAGATTAACTAAATTCCCTCCTTTTAAGCTCCACAAAGTGATTATAACTTTCAAGTACTTCTTCCCTTAATCTCCTTGATGAGATAATAAAATTATCATACTACCCTTGAGAATTTCCGTTCTCACTTGCTTAGTCTCCTTAGATTAATTCCGTTTGTTTTCTGCATTTTTGCTTGGTATTTCTCGCCCTTCGCGACAAATACCAGACTCTAGGAAACTTCACTCAAAGGTTTAAAGACGAAGAATCAAGAAAGTTGAAGGAAGGAAGGTCAAGTCTTCTCGAAGATATTTCTCTCATATTTTGGATTCACTACGCTTTGCAAGAACAAGGTTTTATTAATTTCGCTGCTTAAACTCTAACATGTTATTTTGAAACAATTTAAGATGTAATGACAATATTTAAAGTGTCAAGTTTGAGCACCTTTTTATAACATGTATTATCATTAAATTTCCGTATTTTATTTAACATAAATACCTTATAAAGCCTTGGGTGACTTTGGATGATAAAATCTTAGGTCACTGGCGGTAACACCTATCGTTGCAAAATAGGGGTGTTACAAGCGTGAATTGGTCTGATTTTATATATATTGAAGTCAAGAATTTTCTATGGTTTTTAGATTTTTATTACACGCTATGTGATTTGTTCGTCTCTTATGTATGAGTATTTAACTGTTTTTTCCCTTTAATTTGATCGAACATTTGCACGACATATGCCATACATACTAATCAATTTACGGTCACGTACATGATCTTGCACATACCTATATACATACATGTAACATTCACATTCACATCCCTTTTTTGTCTTACCTTTCGGCTCTCCCGGTTCGATCGGTCAGACACCGCTCTCCGATCGAACCGGGTATTTTGTGGCACCATTTTATGGGAGACCCTTCTACTATCAGTTTCTCCATTCACATTCACATCCATGTTTCATGTTTTATATGCGCTAATCACTCTCGAGTAACATATATTATTTTTAATATGTTCTTACGACCACGTATCAATTTAAACGTATATGGTTTAATTCATGATATTGTATATTACTTGCCTATTATTTACATTAAAGATAATATTAACCTCGAGGTGATAATTTTTCATAATCTTCATTCTCGGAAGTGAATGAACATTAATATATTTCCTGATTTGAAATTTATAAAACAAAATTGTTAAGGCAAGGTTCCCTTGCCCCTTTGGGTTTTGATGATAACAAACATTTGCCCCTTGCCCTCAGGGGGAACTAGTATTTGTTTTGCTCTATAATTTTGAAGGGTTTGTCATTATCAAAAAGGGGGAAATTGTTAAGGCAAGGTTCCCTTGCCCCTTTGGGTTTTGATGATAACAAACCCTTGGCATTTGATATGTTCTATGAAGTGTTTCAGGGAAGGAATTGTCCAAGGGAACAATGAAAGGAACTGTTCCTCTAACTAGAGGGAACAGTGATGGAAACTGTGAAGTTGAAGGTTCCAAGAGAAGCAAAACAAAGAAGGTAGATTCAAGGGAACAATGAAAGGAACTATTTATCTAACTAGAGAGAACAATGATGGGAACTGTGAAGTTCAAGGCTCCAAGAGAAGCAAGACAAAGAATGAAGATTCAAGGGAACGATGAAAGGAACTGTTCCCTTGATAGAGGGAACAGTAAAGGGAACTCTCAGTGTAATAGGATGACACTGTTCCCTTGACAACTGAAAATGATAGAAAAACCAAGAAGAAGGAACACTGAAGGGAACATAGTGTAATATGATGGGAACTGTTCCCATCTAAGGGAATATGATGGGAACAGTGAAGTTTCAAAGATCAAAGGAACAGTGATGGGAAAGCTAGTGTAATATAAGGAACTGTTCCCATCTAGGGAACATGATGGGAACAGGGAAGTTTCAAAGCTCAAAGGAACAATGATGGGAACGCTAGTGCAATATGAGGAGTTGTTCCCATACAGGAACATGATGGGAACAATGAAGGTTTAAGGCTCAAAGGAACAGTGATGGGAACGCAGTGCAATATGAGGAGTTGTTCCCATCCAGGAACATGATGGGAACAATGAAGGTTCAAGACTCAAAGGAACAGTGAAGGGAACGACAATGTAATGTGAAGGAACTGCTCCCATCCAAGGAATAGCTCCCCAAGACCAAAGCTCCAGGAGAAGAAAGACTCAAAGGAACAATGAAGGGAACTATCAGTGTAATATGAAGGAACTGTTCCCATCCAAGGAACAGTTCCTCAAGAGAAAAGCTCCAGGAGAAGAAACAATCAAGGGAACAATGAAGGGAACTCTCAGTGTAAAATGAAGGAACTGTTCCCATCTAAGGGAACTCACAAGCCAGTCCAAAAAACACATCAGCGAGAAATACGAAGACATGTTCCTGACAAAACAGAGGAACAGTCCGTGCATCAGACTGAGCCTATTCATCCAACGGCTTGATGAGCTTCAAGAGTTGACCAAATTCAAAACAAGAGTCACATGTTGAGAAAGTACATACTTGGGGAACAAGACAAGGACAATCTTGACATTTCCCAAGTTGAGGATTGGGGAGCAAGGCTCTTTAGATATAAATAGTGAACAAGCCCAAGAGAAAAATTCACCCCTTCAGAAATCCAAAAAGACAAGAGCATTAAGAGAGAGAGAAGGTGGTCGACGGCGAGGAAGAAGTTCCCAGGAGCAAGGGAACTGTGATAGTCAAGTCCAAGTGTAAGAGGGAAGGAAGATGTTCCCAGGAGGAAGGGAACTGTGATAGTGAAGTCCAGGTGTAAGGTTTGGTTTACTTGTCTTAGTTGAGTTGTTTGCTTAGGAACTTGGTTGAGAAGACTCATTAGTGTTGCTAGAGTTAGGTAGAACTCGTAGGAACAGAGAAGTTTGAGTCTTGCCTGTTGTTACTAAGGAACAATCAATAAAACAAGTAAGTCATTCAAAATCCTCCAAGGGAGGTAGAGGTTTACCCATTCAACTAGTTGGTTGAAGTGGGGTTCCTCTATAAGGAACTGTGTCCCTTTACTTATCTTATGCTTTTGGTTCTTGTTCCTTATAATTTCTTGAATTGTTCCCTTAATATTCTTTGTTCCTATACTTCCATATTGTTATCTTCTTTGTGCCTATCACCTGCATATTTATTTGTTATTCCGCTGCCCAAGGAACAGTTCTCATAACTGTTCCTTGACTCTATTCTAACACACAACTTTCCAACAATTGGTATCAGAGCAAGGTTGCTCTAGATTGTGTGTTACTTGCAGGTAATTAGGGAACAATATGACATTGTCAACAAGTGATGACGTTGATTGTTGCATAGAGGCACTACGTTCCTTGTACTCCAAGGGAAATCTCCAAAGGAAAAATGATGGAAGTGTTCCCACCACAAAACTAGAGCTTGTGGGAGAGGAACAACAAAAGATACTTGATGTAGTGACCAAGGAAAGGGAGAAGATCATTAGGAACTGTCCTAAGAAGAAGAAAGGAAGAGGGAATGTGTCTTTCTTTTTTGATGCATGGGGGAACAATCCTGATGATGAATCTGATGAATGGACAAGTACAAGTACTTGTTTTATTGCTAAGGAACAAAGTGCATCTGATTGTGAAGAAGAGGTAAGTGAAAGTTCCCATCTTTTCAATGATTTGAAGAATTATAAGAAAAGTTCCCTAATTAAATTTATTGAGAAAATTTGGTAGGAAAAGGAAAAACTGAAAGAGGAACTTGAAAATCATGATAGTTATTCTTCCATTCCTTGTGATGCTTGTTATTCTCTTAAAATTGATGTTGGGAACTTGATGTCTGAGAATCGGGAACTACATGCTAAGTTAGAAAGTCTTAGAGCTGAAAACTTGAAACTTTCTAAGGAACTAAACTTTAGTGTTCCCTCTGACCAAACTGAGTTGTATAGCTTGAGATCTAAAGTTGATAAGCTTGTTTCCACTAACCTTATGAATGAGAAGAAACTCTACGAGTTAAGATGTGTTAAGGAACAGGTGGAACAAAAATTTGAAGATAAGGAATTGCTCCATCTTCAAAGAAGGTTGCAAATTGCTAATGACAGGAACATGCACTTGGAGGCTAAGCTAAAAGGTCTTGAAAATCATAGTTCCTTAAACCACACATGGGCTAGAGGACAAAAGGCATGTAAGGTTTGGGAACAACAAGCTAGATCAAAGAAGCAAGCTTCATGGAACAATGGCATTCATGTGAGGTGCAAACCCAAGAGACAAGAGGAACAAAAAGGAGAATCAAGTGCCCAAGGTGCACATCCTAATCATCCAAAGGTGATGAACCAAGCTGAGAAGAGGGAACCTCGTAGGGAAACAAGGTTCCAAGAGAGAAAGGAACAACCTCATTTCCAACAAAGCCATGGGAACTGGGAACGACGTGGGCACTATGCTTTCAAGAACCATTGGAAATTCACTGGATTAAGAAGGAAGGACCAAAAGGTGCAACAACCTAGGAAAGGTAAGTCTTCAGTTCCTTCCATACAATATTGTTGCATGAAGTGTGGAAATGTTGAATTTTTTAATGCTAGTCCTAACCCAAGGGAACCCAAACTTGTTTGGGTGCCCAAAATCAAGACTTGAGTTTGTGTTGTAGGGAATTGTGAGGGAAACAACTTAGGAACAAGTGTCTCATTGGAAAAATTTCCTCACAATCTCAAGTGGAAGTGAGCTAGGAACTCACTTTATGTGCAAGAAGTGCAACAATTTAGGGGGAACAAGGTCAAGAACAAAAATTATCCTCTCAAAAAAAAAAATAACAAGCTGAATGCTAGTTGTGGAACACCATGAGGTAAGTGTTTCTTAACCCATAATGTGCTCATCTTTCATGCATGGGAACAATAGAGTTGATCTTTGAGAAAAATCCCTTTGAGATGGAACTTTGTAGAACTGAAAATCTAGTTGCAAGGAAATTTACCAAAGCTTTGGATAGATAGCTCAAGGAACATCTAAGGATGCTTCCTTGCATGATCTTCTTAGAATTAAACAAGTCCCGGTTCACTATTCTTTCAATGATTGGCTAGTTTAAGGGAACTTTGGTAGGGAACAATACTTAGTAACTTTCTTGATGATAATATGATGACTTGTTTGATGGACTATGCCTTCACTATTTTTTTTTTTGCATGGAGTTGTTACATATGCATGAGTTTTTCTTTTTTTGGCCCAAAATGAGCAACCTGAGTTCCTATCCCACTATATTAGCTGAAATGATGGTTGATCATAAGACTTGTCCCTTAACCTTGATCCAAGTAAACGTCTCCTATGAGCCTAATATGTTTTAAGCCCTTATTTACTGGATTCAATTACCTGGATGTCTTTTGTTCCTTTCCATGCTTATTTGTTTGGATATGCTTATCTTATTGTTCCACAAAAATCCCATGCTATCCAAACCAAGCCCTCGTTACTCAATCATGGTGTAGAAGAGTGGGAACTTTGTTTTTACTGGATGACAAGGGAACAACAAGTCAAGGGAAGAAGAAAAGAGGATAAAGCTCTAGATATAGTTCCATTCTTTGAGGGGGAACAAGTTGCAAGTTCCTTCATATTAAGTTGCAAGTTCTCTAAAGCATATGCAAGTTGCAAGTTCTCAAAAAAAAAAAAAAGGAACCAAATGTCTCATGAAGGAAAAGTTTCAAGAAAATTTGAAGAAATGTACAAGGAAGGATAAGAGGAACTAAAGCAAGGAAATGGATGTAAAAATCAAGGAACCCACGTCTATTGTGAGGAACAATGGTAATGCTTGACATCCAGGGGAACACACCCTCTTCGAAATCATGATTGAGTCCCCTACAAGATTTCCTTTGTCCATCAATTCCAATATATTGCTTTTCCTTGTGCATATGCTTCCAGTTCCATTGCTCTAACTATTTCTTGCTTATGATGATTGTGTAGTCCCATCCCTCTATCATCATCTCAATATTATCCTTGAGTTAAGATTGTGCTTTGTATTTGTACCTCTTACTTGAAGTTCATTTTTCGATGATGTCAAAAGGGGGAAGTGTGAAAAATTGTAGTGATGCGTTGTTCTAAGAGATGTAGAACTTACTTTTCCATTTTCTAAGAGGGAACTACTTGATAACTTTCACTAGTAGGAACTACAAGTCCATCTCAGGGGGAACAAAAAGGTTTAGGGAACAACCATGCATTTTATTGAGGAACTTTCATTTATTCAGGGGAACTAGTATTTGTTTTGCTCTATAATTTTGAAGGGTTTGTCATTATCAAAAAGGGGGAAATTGTTAAGGCAAGGTTCCCTTGCCCCTTTGGGTTTTGATGATAACAAACCCTTGGCATTTGATATGTTCTATGAAGTGTTTCAGGGAAGGAATTGTCCAAGGGAACAATGAAAGGAACTGTTCCTCTAACTAGAGGGAACAATGATGGAAACTGTGAAGTTGAAGGTTCCAAGAGAAGCAAAACAAAGAAGGTAGATTCAAGGGAACAATGAAAGGAACTATTCATCTAACTAGAGAGAACAATGATGGGAACTGTGAAGTTCAAGGCTCCAAGAGAAGCAAGACAAAGAATGAAGATTCAAGGGAACGATGAAAGGAACTGTTCCCTTGATAGAGGGAACAGTAAAGGGAACTCTCAGTGTAATAGGATGACACTGTTCCCTTGACAACTGAAAATGATAGAAAAACCAAGAAGAAGGAACATTGAAGGGAACACTAGTGTAATATGATGGGAACTGTTCCCATCTAAGGGAATATGATGGGAACAATGAGGTTTCAAAGATCAAAGGAACAGTGATGGGAACGCTAGTGGAATATAAGGAACTGTTCCCATCTAGGGAACATGATGGGAACAGGGAAGTTTCAAAGCTCAAAGGAACAATGATGGGAACGCTAGTGCAATATGAGGAGTTGTTCCCATACAGGAACATGATGGGAACAATGAAGGTTTAAGGCTCAAAGGAACAGTGATGGGAACGCAGTGCAATATGAGGAGTTGTTCCCATCCAGGAACATGATGGGAACAATGAAGGTTCAAGGCTCAAAGGAACAGTGAAGGGAACGACAATGTAATGTGAAGGAACTGCTCCCATCCAAGGAATAGCTCCCCAAGACCAAAGCTCCAGGAGAAGAAAGACTCAAAGGAACAATGAAGGGAACTATCAGTGTAATATGAAGGAACTGTTCCCATCCAAGGAACAGTTTCTCAAGAGAAAAGCTCCAGGAGAAGAAACAATCAAGGGAACAATGAAGGGAACTCTCAGTGTAAAATGAAGGAACTGTTCCCATCTAAGGGAACTCACAAGCCAGTCCAAAAAACACATCAGCGAGAAATACGGAGACATGTTCCTGACAAAACAGAGGAACAGTCCGTGCATCAGACTGAGCCTATTCATCCAACGACTTGATGAGCTTCAAGAGTTGACCAAATTCAAAACAAGAGTCACATGTTGAGAAAGTACATACTTGGGGAACAAGACAAGGACAATCTTGACATTTCCCAAGTTGAGGATTGGGGAGCAAGGCTCTTTAGATATAAATAGTGAACAAGCCCAAGAGAAAAATTCACCCCTTCAGAAATCCAAAAAGACAAGAGCATTAAGAGAGAGAAGGTGGTCGACGGCGAGTGTTTGATCTCAGCCACGGCGAGGAAGAAGTTCCCAGGAGCAAGGGAACTGTGATAGTCAAGTCCAAGTGTAAGAGGGAAGGAAGACGTTCCCAGGAGGAAGGGAACTGTGATAGTGAAGTCCAGGTGTAAGGTTTGGTTTACTTGTCTTAGTTGAGTTGTTTGCTTAGGAACTTGGTTGAGAAGACTCATTAGTGTTGCTAGAGTTAGGTAGAACTCGTAGGAACAGAGAAGTTTGAGTCTTGCCTGTTGTTACTAAGGAACAATCAATAAAACAAGTAAGTCATTCAAAATCCTCCAAGGGAGGTAGAGGTTTACCCATTCAACTAGTTGGTTGAAGTGGGGTTCCTCTATAAGGAACTGTGTCCCTTTACTTATCTTATGCTTTTGGTTCTTGTTCCTTATAATTTCTTGAATTGTTCCCTTAATATTCTTTGTTCCTATACTTCCATATTGTTATCTTCTTTGTGCCTATCACCTGCATATTTATTTGTTATTCCGCTGCCCAAGGAACAGTTCTCATAACTGTTCCTTGACTCTATTCTAACACACAACTTTCCAACAAAAAATATTCATTGTATTATCTTTGAAGCGATACATAAGTTGTATCCTTTAAAGTGGATATATTCATAAATAAATTTGTGCGTGGAGCAACAAATCAAACATATTTTCTTTTCACCTCTTGAAGAGATGCACAATAAATTATCCTTAAAGCGATAAATTTTCATTCATCTTTTGAAAAGTTGAATATACAAAGTTTATATTATCCTTGAAGTAATATTTCTCATTCATTGGAGCGAGTGAAAAATTAATATGTAATCCTTGAAGTGATAGATTGAAGTGAATTAATTACTTTATTTATTTGATTGCTCTTATATAGTTTATTTATTTATCATTCTCATTTATACTTAATTATGTTATATTATTTCCTCATGAGGAGTAGATTGAATGTACAAAATAGGATTATCCTTGAAGTGATAATCCTCATTCCTTGAAGTGAATGAAAATTTATTTTATCCTTAATGTGATAATTCTCATTCCCTAAAATGAATGAAATAATTTTATTTTTAACCCTAAGAGTGATAGCTCTCATCTCCCGGAGTGGATGAAATAATAAAAGTTTAATCCTAAGTAAGTAAAGAAAATAAGATCATCTTTTAAAATAGATGACACGATACATCTGCAAATTGAAAGAGATTTTTTTTTTCTAGAAATAGATGAGAAAGATTATATATTATATATATATGAGAAATATTATCTCTTGGAATAGATCATAAAAGGCCTTCTTATTACATCTTGAAGTATGTGATAAAAATGTCTAAGAGGTATCATGTTTAAATTTTTGTCACTAGAAGTTGAGAAATTTCTATGTTATTCCTTAATTTATGTTTCTTAATTTATGTTTCTCAATTTAATTATTGTTATTGTTTACATATACTTTTATTTATTCTGAAAGTAAAAACTTATCATCCCTTTAAAATGGATGCATATACGATATTTGTCTCGGTAGAGTCAATTTATAATCAACCTTGAAGAGATGAAATAATAAATTTCATTACTCGCTTAAGTGAGTAACGATAGAAAATATTACTTTCTGAAGAAGGTGATAAAACTTCTATGACAACTATCATCTCTGAAGTAGATGATTAATGTATATATAAGAATATTATCTCTCATAATTGATTATTAATAAAAGTTGAATAGAATAATGATCATTTTACTTGTCACCTGAATTTTTTTTTGTAGTAAGGAGGGCTAATGCCTCGTTTTATTCATAGAATCTCAGAAATTACATAGTATTTGGGACCATATTAAGATCACAGATCTTCTTGAGATCATTAGTGTAATAACTGCCGTTTTTAAGGATATTTTTGAATTTTTCTCGGATATCCTTTTAACCTCTTTGTCCGTTTTAACGCTTAATTCAATATTTTTGTTGGAGATTAAATCCTAGAAAATTCTTGGTGATATCCTAAAATCACAAAGAAATGATTTTATGGATTGGTGTGAATTCTAGGATTTTTCAGTGAAAAAAGAATATTTATTGGATAAGCCGTCTTTTAATTATGTATCGGAAAGGATTTAAAATGCAAAACGGAAGCCTTAAAAATTAAATGTAGCATGATAAAATCATGGAAAATTGATTTTATTGGTCTACATAATTTACGGGACGTTTTTTGTTTAGTGAGTTTTTCCACCCGAGGTACATAATTTTACCGCTTTAACACGAGTCCTGTTCCGAGACGAATTTTGAGTTTTAAAATCATTCTTTTCTATGCTTAACAAGTAAGGAACTAGGAGAGAGAATTGAAATCCGGAATATCTTTGTTTGTCTCGTCAAAGTTTTCAAAGTTATCCAAAACAAAAAAGGGGAACCGAGAGAGAGTTAGGCGGAACGACAACGACGGACTCGGGAATTTCTTCAAGCCGGCCACCATCTCCTCCACACCTCCACCTTATCTTCTTCTTCCTCCTCTTCCTTCACTTCTTGCTGCAGCCGAACCAGAATCAAGAGAATCAGACGGAACGACGGAAACTCGGGAGGAAGACGTGAGGTCCATCACCGCCGGCTAGCTTCTCGCCTCGCCGTACATCGTCACCGGCGTGCGCTAGCTCCTCCGACCACCACCCACCGCAGGGGCTGTTGTCAGGAAACACCCAACCACCCTCGGTCTCTTGGGTCGAGCCACCATCGAGCCGAACAAGCCAAGGATTAAGTGAAGGTATATACGATCGAAATTAATTAGCGGGGTGGTTGCGGAACCACCGTAAGGACCTTTCGGTTCCGCTTTGCTAATTAAATTTATGGTTTTTATAATCTTGACGTTGATACGGTCCCACAGGTTCAAACAGCTCGAGAAACGGACGTCGGGATCTTCAGTTATAGTGAATACAAGTTTTGGATTTCGATTGGCAGGTAAGGGACTTCGGATAATTACTCAAGGTTCGTTGTTAAACCGTTTGATCCGAGATTTGGAAATCTTTAAGAACTGTTGCTAATGAACAATTTTTTTTAGAAAATTGTTTCAAAAGTGGAGCGGATAATTAGTTATAATTTTGCCAAGATGGCTCCTTGAAGCATGATAACTAAGGATTGTTTATATATCGATATTCGGAAATTAAATCGTTTATCGATTAGGAAATTGTAGAATTTGAGTATACAACTAAGAAGTGTTTCCGTGAGCTCGTTATTGAGAAATCTTTTGTTATATTTGACAACAGGGGACCTGATGCGTCCCTCGTTTGGGATGCTTCGGATCGATCGTTGGTTCGAGTAGTGGGTCTCAACTTGGCGTAGCGGAAGGCTGATTGTGATTGTGAATTGGCACGAACAAGCAATGGAAACCGAGATCTCGAGAGCAATGGCGATTGTTGTGAGAGATTGAGGGGCGGCGCAAGCACAAGGATAAAATAAGGAGTGAAACCTCGACTTTATTAAAACCTAATATGCGCTGAATAATAAATGAGCTCGAGAGCTCCTTATAAAGAGGAGGCTCTCGAAACCCTAACAAACAATAAGGCTTAATGGACTAGGGTTTGCATGCAAGCAAGGCCCAAAGTCCAAAAGCCCATAAAACATAAATAGTAATACTTAAAATAGCAATAACTAAAAGTTCCAAAGACATAAATGGAAATATGCTAAAATAGGGAAATACATAATATATGACTTAAGTCCTACGCCAAGGGGGTCGCCAAGGCCTAGGGAGTCTCGGGCTGGCCGGGATCGGGTCCGAGCGTCGGCAAGGTCGCATCATTCTCCCCCGCTTAGATTCAAAGCGTCCTCGCTTCGAGTTGGTGAAGGAAAAGGCGACCAAAACAACAATGAAGTGGAGCTTGTCATCGACCTCCGTCTTCTCAAAAGTCAATATGCATGGGGTCGATGTAGGATCAAATTGGATCTCGGACTCGGCGCCAGACAACGAAGGTAAGGGCATGGGAAGTGGCCAATCCAACGTCGAAGACAAGTCCAAGAAAGGTGCCGGTGCTGGTAGCGATTGCGGCGCGTCTTCGGCCTCAAGAGAGGGACTCGAAACGGAAGGCGCGGTCACGGTTGTGACAATGGGCGGGGCTTGCACTTCAGTGACCTGGACCACGGGCACGGGAGGCGTGGTGATGGGCGAGACGAAAGGCGCGACTGACTCCTTGGTGGTCTCGACCACGACCATGTGTGGCGCGGCCATAGGCATGCCAACAGGCTCGGCTGGCGCCTCGAAGGCCTCGACCCTGGCCGTGGGTGGCACGACAAGCACGTCGGTGGATGCGTTAGGCATGGGCAGCCGTGGCAATGGTCGCTTTGGTTCCTTCGCTGTGTCGAACCTGTACATCTCTCGTTGTTTGGCTATGCGCCTCAGAAGATACTCTGGAAAAGCTACGGCGTCCACATTAGGCGCAAAGTCTCGAGCCATATAGTACACAAGGTGGCACCATGTATCAATTGGGGGTCGCTTCCTATACCATCGATCATCCTCCAAACGCTCAAATCAATCTCGAGCGTAACTAGTGAAGCAACCAATGGCAATGTCACATTGGTCAAATTTGTCGTAGTCTCGTTGGCCGAAGTAGTTGGCCATGTGCTTCGCCCAATCCAAAAACGCCTCGGGGTCATCATACCCGGCAAAGCGTCTTCGGTGAAGTCCTGTATGAGACATGCCAAGACGAGAGTAAAAGCGAACCAATGGTATAGAAACTCACAAATCTATGCACACAAATCAAATTGTTCACGTAAAAGGGTTCGGCTAGACATGAATGCCGTGAGGGCAGCTTAAGGCTTTGCACAAATATGGTGTCTAGAGAACAAATACTCACACAATCAAACTAATCAAACCAATATGCATGTACGTGAACAACAGAAAGAAAGGCAAAATAAAAGAGCTTTTTTTTTCAATAACCGAATCTGAATTTTCGTGTTAAATATATTCGGTTATCAAAGCTAAAGATATGAACAAGGAGATGTCAATTAGTGAAGATATGCGTGTGTAGAAATATGGAAAGAAAATAGAATACCAATCACGCATGTAAAATACCAATCACGTAATTAAGGTGATCATGTAATATATGGCAATAAAAGATTAGGAGAGATAAATTGAGTGGCCAAATACACGCATGAAATCAAAACAGAATTAGAAGCGGGATATGGGCAATTTCTAGTGGGGCCGACAAGGAAGATTTTGGCTAGCAAATAAGAAATTTGGCAATTAATATATTATGTAGTACGCACCCATCAAGAGATGTGTATCTTAATACTAACACAATATGCCAAAAATCATAAAGATGCCAAGATCAAGGATATGTATATCAGTTGAAAAGGCAAGCAGGCGGACATGAATGATGAAGTTCACGTACAAGATCAGAAATGACTGCAAGAACTATGTCAATATTGTTCACGTCACACCACAAATATGCACAAGGTAGAGAAAAAAAAATCGGTGCAAATCTTGTTTGCAATCCGCAAGGATTGGGGATTTTTTTTTGTTTAATAATGGATCTAGCAAACAAGCAAGATAATTATGAGATAGATTGAATCAATGGAACGTGAACAAAATGAATCGAGCGACTTATAAGACGTGAGACTTACTCAAACCTTTGGCTTTGATGCCAGTTGATGCGTCCCTCGTTTGGGATGCCTCAGATCGTTCGGTGGCTTGAGTAGTAGGTCTCAATATGGCGTAGCGGAAGGCTGATTTTTGATTGTGAGTTGGTTCGAACAAGCAATGAGAACAAGAACACGAGAGCAATTGCGAGTATTGGGAAATAAAGGGGGCAGCGCAAGCACTAGGATAGAATTAAGGAGAAACCTCAACTTGAATTAAACCCTAAATGTGCGCTGAATTGAAACATATGCGTACGCCCCCTTATATAGGGAGGCGGCTGAAGAAAACTCAAAGAAACCCTAAACTAGTGGTGGCGCGCCTAGGGCAAGCATGCAAGCTTAGGCCCAACGGCGCGGTCCAAAAGTGGTCGGCGCAAGGCCCATAAATGTCCTTCTAAATGTGTAAAACTAACAATAGTAATGTTCCATAATAGAAAGTATGCATAAAAGTACTAAAAATGGATAGGTCGTCCGTGACCGTGCCGGGAGTATCACGACAAGGCTGTCGCGAGGCTGGCGAGGCAGGGTCTCGACGCTGGCGAGGTCATGGCACGGTCCCGGGCGCTGGCGAGGCCGCTGGCGAGGGTGCTGGCGAGAGGGTCTCGTGAACCTCAAATAGCGATCCATGGCACGGTGCAACGCTCGGGCTGGCCGGGATCGGGTCCGAGCGTCGGCAAGGTCGCATCAGGACCACTTTGCGTGTTAGTTACTGTTTGTTGGCCTAGAGAATTCGTCTTTAAGGTAAGTCGTCTAGACTTACTTAGCTTGCGATCATGTTATGTGTTAAACTAGTAAATTGAATGTGTGGAACTCTATTTTGAAATACTATTACATACTATATTTTCATATGGGAAAGCTATTGGAATAGTTCAATAATTTTTATGTGCAATTTGATCTCTGCGGGTGTGATTATGGACACGGACAAGTCGGTGGAGAAGAGACCCCGGACATAGTCATGCGGCGTGTGGAGTTCACCTTCAAAAAATTGATTGTTTTGGCGAGTGCTCTAGTAGAGGCTTAGCCGGGGAAAGAAGGGTGATGGGAAAGAAAATAGGCATGAGTTTAGCGTGCGCGCTAGCCGTGTACCATGTTTCAAAGGCAGTTTTGGGTTGCCTGAATTGGAGAATGATATGGCTTGGATTATGGACGAATTGTTGATGGTTGTTGTGATATATATTGTATGAGCGATTTATTGATTAACTTTGTGCTCATTGATTATTGTGGAATTGAAGGTTGGTTTGGAAATTGATATGCTAGTCTATATAATTATATAATGTGTATTGGATGTACACATTAGTTTGGTATGTATATGAATGATTGATTGTATTATCTTAATAATCTATGTTTTATTCTACATGTTTGATTGGCCCGTTTGGCCCATACCAGGATTGTTAGCTAATGTGTTTATATTTCAATGTTTTTAGGTAAAGATTCTGGTGTGGGAGATGTGCCAGGAGATCAATTTCTGGATGGCGATACTCGTTCTCGACGTAACGTGTCATAGGGAAAGGATGTTGGTTTAAGTCTTTTTGTTGTCTAAGCCAGTTGGTTTTTGTGGCAAGAAGGTCTAAGGCAATGTTATATAGAAACTCGGTAGTATAGTCAGTTTAGTATGGAGTTTTAGTTTTCTTCCTGGTTGCATGCATAATGTTTTGTTAAATCGATTGTAAATATAAGTTGGATGTTTTCTTGGCTTTTCTTACTGTGCCTTTGTTGCAAGGTCCAATATTTGTGAATTTGTTGTCAGGCTTGTTTGGTGGACCCACATGTGGTCCACAACTAGGTAACAACCCGGATTATAAGATGGGGTGTTATAGATTGGTATCAGAGCCGAGGTTGACAACAAGGGCACAAGGTCCTAACAATAGAGCATGTGAGGTCCAACTTAGAGTTCCTTTTACACAAAAACTTGATTTTGGGGCATTATGCATTTGGGATAGAAAGACACGTCGAGACGTCATCATCATACAGGAAGATCTCCTTAAACATTTTTCTTGTTTAGTAGAATATATATTTATAGTAACTTAAGTGATTTATTATATTTTAACGTGCTTCAGTCATGATAAGAGGTAGAGGAAGACCTAGAGGTAGAGGAAGGGGAATTGATATCGAGCCTCTAGTTGAGGAAACTGCTGAAAGCCGAGGACCAGTAGGAAGTGTTCCTTTAGGACAAAATGACAATCGTTCTAACATTGGAAGTATTAGATCAGTAGGTCAAGGTGTAGCTAGATCAAGGCCTCTTGGTAATAATGAAGCTCAGGGGCAACCTCCCGCTCCAGTGCCTGTTGGATTACCTGAGATACGGACCTTGGTTGAAGAAAGGGTTATGTCCTTCTTGCAAAATCTTTTTAGGAGTGATCAAGCACCAAATTCTGCTGCTGCTGTTTGTCAACAATCTGGTTCAAGAGTGCCAAATTTCCAAGGATCCGTTGCTAGAATGTCACCACCACCCCCTAATAGGGTGCCAGATGTTCCAAGACCGCCACAAGTAGTTAAAGAAGCATCTGAAGGATCAATACAAGCTGAGAGGGGTCATCAAGATTCAGGGCCTGACAAGTGGCTTCGTGAGTTCAGCTACATGAAACTTCCCTTCTTTACGGGAGCTTACGAGAAGGATGTGGATTTGTGGTTGAGACAAGTTACTTCTGCTCTCAATACGATTAAGGCACCTAATGATAGAAAGGTATCTCTAGCTCAAAGCTTGCTTAGAGATAATGCTTTTAACTGGTGGTCTCTGCAGATTCTCGATCATGAGGCGAGTTTTGAGGAATTTTCTCAAATGATAAGAAACCAGTTTTGTCCAGCTGCTGTTAGAAATGCTCGAGCTCAAGAGTTCATTAATGCAAAGCCTGAAAATATTTCTGTAGCAGATGCTGCTCAGAAGTTTCAAAGAGATCTGACTTATGTAGAAGATACGGTGACCACTGAGAAGCAACGCATTCAAGCTTTCTCTCAAAGAATGAAACCTGAGATTCGACAGTATGTGGCCGGATTTCAATGTCCTACATTGAGGGAATATCAGAATGTTGCTATGGCCTATGAGATGGCAAATCCAACTTTTAGATGTTGTGAGGTCACCCAAGGAAGTGGCAAGAGGCAAAAGACACCAATAGGATTCAAGGATGATAAGAGGCCAAGCTTTACACCTCAAGGAGGTACTAACTTTGGTGTAAGGCAAGGACAACCATATGCCCAACAAGGTCAAAAAGGTCAATTTCAAAAGTCTAGAGTTTCAGCTAGGCCAAGGAAATGTTATAATTGTGGGAGTACTGACCATCTGAGAAATACTTGCAACAAGCCACCGATAACTTGCTATAATTGTGGACAAAAAGGTCATCTTAGGACTTTTTGTCCAAAAAAAGGGGTTGCTCCTTTTCAAGGCTCGTCACCTGCTTTTGGGTCAACTGGAGGATCTCAATCCATACTACCTCCTCAGACTTACAGCTCAGTGGGACAGGGTCGAGGTAGAGGTCGTGGTAGTGCAGTTGGGAGTTCAAGGACTAATCCACCTCGAGCATTTGAGATGAGAAAGGCTGAAGAACCAAATGCGCCGACTGCTACAGGTACGATCTGGATCTAATCTGAGCCTGTTAAGATTCTATTTGATACTGGTGCTACCCACTCTTTTATTGCTGCTGCATGCGTAGATAGGTTACATTTGATTTGTTCTATTGGTATTCCTTTTGTGGTTGGTTTACCGGATGGTAGTAAAGTCAGTGGGGAGAAAGAAATTCTTCGATGTCCAATTCGCATAGGGGATCGAGACTGGTTAACAGATTTTATCGTAATGGCTCTACCAAATGATGACGTAATCTTGGGGTTGGACTGGATGAAGCGATACCGAGTAGTGTTGGATATTCATAGGGGAACTGTGACATTAACTGCCGATGATGGTTCCAAACATGTATGGAAAGATTCAAGAAAGGAGAAGGATGAAGCCATTATTAGCGCAATGAAGGCGGCTAAGTTGATAAAAGATGGTTGTATAGGCTACTAGTGTTATATCTTGCAAGAAGATAAAGAAGTTCCGAAGGTCAATGAGATTCCTGTAGTGCAAGAATTTGAAGATGTTTTTCCTGAGGAATTGTCAGGGCTACCACCTCAACGAGAGGTAGATTTCAGTATTGACCTAGAACCAGGTACCAGAACAATATCGCGAGCTCCTTATCGTATGGCTCCAATGGAAATGCAAGAGTTGAAGACTCAATTGGAGGAGTTGTTAGAAAAGGGATATGTACGCCCCAGTGCGTCACCTTGGGGAGCTCCAGTTTTTTTTGTAAAGAAGAAAGACGGGTCGTTGAGATTGTGTATCGATTATCGTGAGTTGAATCGGGTTACCATCAAAAACAAGTACCCGTTGCCCAGAATTGATGACCTACTAGATTAATTACAAGGAGCTGTGGTATTCTCTAAGATTGATTTACGATCTAGATATCACCAGTTGAGAATCCGAGAAGAAGATATTCCAAAGACCGCATTTCGTACTAGATATGGGCACTATGAATTTGTGGTGATGCCCTTCGGGCTGACAAATGCCCCTGCCGTATTCATGGAATTGATGAACCGAATCTTTATTAATTATTTAGATCGGTTTGTAGTAGTGTTCATAGATGATATATTAGTATATTCACAAATCCACGAGGAGCATGCTGATCATCTGAGAACAATTTTAGGAGTTTTAAGACACCACCAATTGTTTGCCAAGTTATCAAAGTGTGAATTTTGGATGCCAGCGGTAACATTTCTAGGTCATGTTGTATCTGCTAGAGGAGTGATGGTTGATCCAACAAAGATTGTGATGTGATTCCATCTACCGAGTCATGTCCCCATGATTTGAGTGAAGATTCCATCCCTAAAGACAAGCCCAATCTGCACGATAAAGGGGAGCCAATACTTGGACAAGCAACCAAAGACGATGTTCGAGGCGCTATGAAGCCGAGACAAGGAGCCATACCCTATCTTGGGCGCATCACACGAGCCCTAGCTAAGTCTATACTAGACAAAATCAAGGAGGAGCTCATGGCTCATAAGTTTCCGATGGCTAATGACGGTGAAGGTTGGAGTGTTCTTGTGACTATTGGTTCGACTAGTGCTAAAACTTGAATTATGTTTTGTTAAGGGTTTTTAGTTGAATTTCTTGAAATTTAAGGGTGTTTTATGTAATTAGAGAGAAGTGAGGGTGGCTGAGTTGAGAGAGGCGTGGCATTAGGGTTATAAGGCCCATTTTTGGCCTCCTTTCTCCCTTAGAGACTTGGACGAAATTTGCTTCTCTTTTCCTTGCATTTTCAATTCGAAGTTCTTGTTTTGTTTCGTTCAATTCTCGTTGTTCAATTGTTGGTGAGTCATATCCGACAATTTCGAGCATCCTAGTTTGTTTGAGAGCTTGGTGAGTCATATCCAAGTTATCAAGCATCCATATCCCCTTGTTCTCTCCATTTCGAACCATCATCCATCTCGGAGGTTTCTGCACCATCTCAGTAAATTCGACATAACTTTCAATCCGCTCATCATCTCGGTCTCATATTTTGAGGACTTCAACTAGACTCATAGATCTAACTTCTCGAATTGGAATCACTCAATTTAGAGTTCGGACGAGGAAGATCCAGCCAGTTGAAGACGGGTCAGTTGCGTGGTGTTTGTTGTCGGAATTCCTTGGATTCTCGTGGCGATCTCTTTGCACCATCATCCCCTCCATCGATCCTCTCATCAATTGGTATCAGAGCCACGCGAAGGTATCGCCATCTAAACCTTGTTCCGACCTTGAATTTCCACTTGTTGCAAGTTTTAGGTTCGAACTCTTTATTGGATGCGTTGTGTTGTTGTGTGCGACCATACTGTCCTTGTTGTGTGTTGTTGTGGTCGTTGCTTTGTCTTGATCTTGTGGTTGTCTTGGCTGAGTGTGTGTTCAGCCATGGCTGCCAACCATGCTCAAAAAACGTTCCAATAGAACACTCAAAAGAGTTATCAAAAGTTGGTAGTTGAAAGGGTGCATTTGTTGCTTGATTAATGTCTTCCTTTAGTGCTTGATTTAAGTGTGTCTTGCTGAATTTGGCTGAGTAAAAACGTGGGAATTGAGTCCATAATCTAGCTTTCTTTTGACCCCTTTATATCATTACATGCTTGTTGTTGGTTACGGTGCTAGGATACGGGAACGACACCAAGACGAGACATCTTGTGTTGTTGTGTTTGAGCTTTTCTTGTTCCATTTTGTTGGTCATCTCCTACTTGCAACTTGTCGGATTTTCATCTCGGACAAGTCTTGGTGATTAATTCATGTGACCTCTATACCTTGATCTTTGCCTTGTTTTTACGATGACAAGTGTAGGTGATGACAAGAATAAGGAACAAGTTGAGGAGACGTCCACTAGTTCGGTGGCTGCCATGATACAAACTTTTCAACAATCCATGCAACAATCCGTGGAAGCTTTGGCGACACGCATGGATGCCTTGGAGCGCCAAATCCTGGGGCTGGACGAGAGGACACAAGTGCCTCAAGTGGTGAAGATCAAGGATATACGAGAAGAGGATCAAGGTTCGAGGACGACCCCTTGTAAAGGGGAGGAGAATTTCTTCCAACAAAGAGTGATGTGTGACATAGAACAACCAAAAAGAGAGACTCCTTTCCATGGATTGGAACAACTCATTACCATCAAGTGTCCAATAGAAATGATGCACATATTGCAAGAAGAGGAGGAAGTTGTGGAATTGTCTCCTAAAATCAAGCATCGTCCTACCATCACTCCTAGCTCCATGAACTCGTTGGCTACACCATGGATGGATGCATTTCCTAAGATTCCTTCATGTTTGCCCTTCTTGCTCCATGAAGAGGACGAGGCTGTTTTAGTCACTCAAAGAGGTGATTACATTCCTTTTCTTGTGGAGGCCAAGAAGGATGTCTTTGTCATGGAGAATGCCACACCAAGAGAGCTAGAAGCCCTACCTTCTTTGTTGAGCTCACTAGGCTTGATAGATTCGAGGACGAATCTTTTTGAAGGGGAGGAGGATGATGTGATTCCATCTACCGAGTCATGTCCCCATGATTTGAGTGAAGATTCCATCCCTAAAGACAAGCCCAATCTGCACGATAAAGGGGAGCCAATACTTGGACAAGCAACCAAAGACGATGTTCGAGGCGCTATGAAGCCGAGACAAGGAGCCATACCCTATCTTGGGCGCATCACACGAGCCCTAGCTAAGTCTATACTAGACAAAATCAAGGAGGAGCTCATGGCTCATAAGTTTCCGATGGCTAATGACGGTGAAGGTTGGAGTGTTCTTGTGACTATTGGTTCGACTAGTGCTAAAACTTGAATTATGTTTTGTTAAGGGTTTTTAGTTGAATTTCTTGAAATTTAAGGGTGTTTTATGTAATTAGAGAGAAGTGAGGGTGGCTGAGTTGAGAGAGGCGTGGCATTAGGGTTATAAGGCCCATTTTTGGCCTCCTTTCTCCCTTAGAGACTTGGACGAAATTTGCTTCTCTTTTCCTTGCATTTTCAATTCGAAGTTCTTGTTTTGTTTCGTTCAATTCTCGTTGTTCAATTGTTGGTGAGTCATATCCGACAATTTCGAGCATCCTAGTTTGTTTGAGAGCTTGGTGAGTCATATCCAAGTTATCAAGCATCCATATCCCCTTGTTCTCTCCATTTCGAACCATCATCCATCTCGGAGGTTTCTGCACCATCTCAGTAAATTCGACATAACTTTCAATCCGCTCATCATCTCGGTCTCATATTTTGAGGACTTCAACTAGACTCATAGATCTAACTTCTCGAATTGGAATCACTCAATTTCGAGTTCGGACGAGGAAGATCCAGCCAGTTGAAGACGGGTCAGTTGCGTGGTGTTTGTTGTCGGAATTCCTTGGATTCTCGTGGCGATCTCTTTGCACCATCATCCCCTCCATCGATCCTCTCATCAGATTGAAGCTGTGGCAGCTTGGGAACCTCCAAGGAATGTGAAGGAGGTACGTAGTTTCTTAGGTTTGGTTGGGTATTACAGACGGTTTGTAGAAGGATTTTCTTCTATAGCCCAACCCTTAACCAATCTGTTACGTAAAACAACAAAATTTGAGTGGTCAAATGTCTGTTAGAAAAGTTTTGATGAATTGAAGAACAGATTGACTTCAACTTTGATCATAGCTCTTCCTCAAGGGAATGGAGGTTATGTTATATATAGTGATGCTTCGAAACTTGGATTAGGTTGTGTTCTAATGCAGAATGGTAGAGTAATTGCTTATGCTTCAAGGCAGTTAAAACCGAATGAGCAGAATCACCCGACACATGATCTAGAGTTAGCTGTTGTGGTTCATGCGTTGAAGATTTGGCGTCATTATCTGTATGGAGCAACTTGTCAGATTCTAACAGATCATAAGAGTCTTAAGTATATCTTCACCCATCGAGAGCTCAATATGAGACAACGTAGGTGGCTCGAACTGATTAAGGATTATGACCTAGAGATCCTTTATCATCCAGGCAAGGCAAATGTTGTTGCTGATGCACTTAGTCGAAAATCTTCCCAGGAACGAATGTTGTCACACTTGACTGCTCAACCATCTCTGCAAAAGGATTTGATAAGGAATGAAATTGAAGTATGATTCAAAGATATCAAGGTCAGTTACGTACTTTAGAATACCAACCTAGTTTAATAGAGGAGATCCGCAAAAAGCAAGAGAATTGCTCGATGACTCAAAATATTTGTCAGAGGGTGCACCAAGGAGAAGCACAAGAATTTGAAAATCGAGAAGATGGAATTTTGAGAATTCATGGAAGAGTATGTGTGCCCCGAGATCAGGAGCTAAGACAGAAAATACTTCAAGAGGCTCACTCTACACTCTATTCAATACATCCAGGAGCTAGCAAGATGTATAAAGACCTTAAGCAGCATTATTGGTGGGAAGGTCTAAAGTCTGATGTAGCTAAGTTTGTGGCACGATGTCAGGTTTGTCAACAAGTCAAGATTGAACACCAAAGACCAGCAGGAGAACTTCAACCACTCTCCATACCGAAATGGAAATGGGAAGACATATCGATGGATTTTGTTACAGGATTACGTAACAGCCGTGGACATGATGCTATCTGGGTTGTAGTTGATAGACTGGCAAAGACAGCACGTTTCCTTCCAATTAGAGAGTCTTGGCCAGTGAATAGATTAGTAGATGTGTTTACAAAGCAGATAGTCAGACTGCATGGTGTGCCAAAGACCATTGTTTCTGATAGAGATGGTCGTTTCACATCGAGATATTGGAAAAAGGTGAATGAAGCCTTGGGCACAAAACTTCATTTCACTACTGCTTACCACCCACAGTCAGATGGACAAACAGAGAGAACAATTCAGACTCTTGAAGACATGTTGAGAGCTTGTGTTCTAGATTGGGGTGGAGGTTGGTGTGAGTATTTGGAATTGATAGAGTTTGCGTATAATAACAGTTGGCACTCATCGATTCAAATGGCTCCCTACGAGGCTTTGTATGGTCGAAAGTGCAGAACACCACTATGTTGGAATGATCCGTCGGACATGGTGGGTGAAACACCTCAGATGATGCAAGATACTCTTCAGAAGGTAGCGCTGATTAGAGAACGTATGCTAGCTGCACAAAGTCGCCAAAAGTCTTATGTTGATAGACGATGACGGCCTTTGGAATTTGAAGTTGGAGCGCATGTATGGTTAAGGATATCTCCTACCCGAGGAGTAAGGAGATTTGGTATCAAAAGGAAATTAAGTCCTCGATACATTGGTCCATTTGAAATCCTAGAAAAAGTAGGAGAACGAGCATATCGATTAGCTTTACCTCCGTCTCTAGAAGGGGTCCATCCAGTGTTTCATGTGTCTCACCTGAGACAGTATATACCAGATCCTAATCATAAGCTCAATTATGAAGAACTTAAGATTGAGCCTGACCATACCTTTGTAGAGCAACCAATAGCAATTTTGGATCGTCGTATGAAGAATTTGTGGAACAAAGAGATTCTGTTAGTATTGATCCAATGGTCTCGACGAGGAGTCGAGGAAGCCACTTGGGAGACGGAAGCTAGTATACAGCAAAATTATCCTGATCTTTACCCTAGCTTGATCGCTAGGATGAATTAGGGGTTTAACATGTCAGTTAGTGTTCATGACTTACCTTTGCTTGTAGATTATTTAATCTTGATGAATTTGTTGAAATGATTGGTCATACGTAAGTTGCAAGATTCGGTGATGAGAAGAAGTTTGGTAATTATATAGTTATTGTTTTGTACTTTGTGCAGAAGTAACAACATGTTTCTTTAAGGGGATACTACAAACTTTTGTATAGGTTTGTAGTGGTTGTGGGTATGTGTACTTATGCTAAACTTCCTTGTGATCCGAGTTCTCCTTGGTTTCGAGGACGAAACCATTTTTAAGGGGGGTACTAATGTAATAACTGCGGTTTTTAAGGATATTTTTGAATTTTTCTCGGATATCCTTTTAACCTCTTTGTCCGTTTTAACGCTTAATTCAATATTTTTGTTGGAGATTAAATCCTAGAAAATTCTTGGTGATATCCTAAAATCACGAAGAAATGATTTTATGGATAGGTGTAAATTCTAGGATTTTTCAGTGGAAAAAGAATATTTATTGGATAAGCCGTCTTTTTAATTATGTACCGGAAAGGATTTAAAATGCAAAACGGAAGCCTTAAAAATTAAATGTAGCATGATAAAATCATGGAAAATTGATTTTATTGGTCTACATAATTTACGGGACGTTTTTCGCTTAGTGAGTTTTTCCACCCGAGGTACATAATTTTACCGCTTTAACGCGAGTCCCGTTCCGAGACGGGTTTGGTTTTAAAATCATTCTTTTCTATTCTTAACAAGTAAGGAACTAGGAGAGAGAATTGAAATCCAGCATATCTTTGTTTGTCTCGTCAAAGTTTTCAAAGTTTTCCAAAACAAAAAAGGGGAACCGAGAGAGAGTTAGGCGGAACGACAACGACGGAATCGGGAATTTCTTCACGCCGGCCACCATCTCCGCCACACATGCACCTTATATTCTTCTTCCTCTTCCTTCACTTCTTGCTGCAGCCGAACCAGAATCAAGAGAATCAGACGAAACGACGGAAACTCGGGAGGAAGACGTGAGGTCCATCACTGCCGGCTAGCTTCTCGCCTCGCTGTACATCGTCACCGACGTGCGCCAGCTCCTCCGACCACCACCCACCGCAGGGGCTGTTGTCGGGCAACGCCCAACGACCCTCGGGCTCTTGGGTTGAGCCACCATCGAGCCGAACAAGCCAAGGATTTAAGTGAAGGTATATACGATCGAAATTAATTAGCGGGGTGGTTGCGGAGCCATCGTAAGGACCTTTCGGTTCCTCTTTGCTAATTAAATTTATGGTTTTTATAATCTTGACGTTGATACGGTCCCACAGGTTTAAACCGCTCGAGAAACGGACGTCATGATCTTCAGTTATAGTGAATACAAGTTTTGGAAATCGATTAACAGGTAAGGGACTTCGGATAATTACTCATGGTTCGTTGTTAAACCGTTTGATCCGAGATTTGGAAATCTTTAAGAACTGTTGCTAATGAACAATTTTTATTTAGAAAATTGTTTCAAAAGTGGAGCGGATAATTAGTTATAATTTCGCCAAGATGGCTCCTTGAAGCATGATAAATAAGGATTGGTTATATATCGATATTCGGAAATTAAATCGTTTATCGATTAGGAAATTGTAGAATTTGAGTATAAAACTAAGAAGTGTTTCTGTGAGCTCGTTATTGAGAAATCTTTTGTTATATTTGACAACAGGGGACCACTTTGCGTGTTAGTTACTGTTTGTTGGCCTAGAGAATTCGTCTTTAAGGTAAGTCGTCTAGACTTACTTAGCTTGCGATCATGTTATGTGTTAAACTAGTAAATTGAATGCGTGGAACTCTATTTTGAAATACTATTACATACTATATTTTCATATGGGAAAGCTATTGGAATAGTTCAATAATTTTTATTATGTGCAATTTGATCTCTGCGGGTGTGATTATGGACACGGACAAGTCGGTGGAGAAGAGACCCCGGACATAGTCATGCGGCGTGTGGAGTTCACCTTCAAAAAATTGATTATTTTGGCGAGTGCTCTAGTAGAGGCTTAGCCGGGGAAAGAAGGGTGATGGGAAAGAAAATGGGCATGAGTTTAGCGTGCGCGCTAGCCGTGTACCATGTTTCAAAGGCTGGTTTGGGTTGCCTGAATTGGAGAATGATATGGCTTGGATTATGGACGAATTGTTGATGGTTGTTGTGATATATATTGTATGAGCGATTTATTGATTAACTTTGTGCTCATTGATTATTGTGGAATTGAAGGTTGGTTTGAAAACTGATATGCTAGTCTATATAATTATATAATGTGTATTGGATGTACACATTAGTTTGGTATGTATATGAATGATTGATTGTATTATCTTAATAATCTATGTTTTATTCTACATGTTTGATTTTCCCGTTTGGCCCATACCAGGATTGTTAGCTAATGTGTTTATATTTCAATGTTTTTAGGTAAAGATTCTGGTGTGGGAGATGTGCCAGGAGATCAATTTCTGGATGGCGATGCTCGTTCTCGACGTAACGTGTCATAGGGAAAGGATGTTGGTTTAAGTCTTTTTGTTGTCTAAGCGAGTTGGTTTTTGTGGCAAGAAGGTCTAAGGCAATGTTATATAGAAACTCGGTAGTATAGTCAGTTTAGTATGGGGTTTTAGTTTTCTTCCTGGTTGCATGCATAATGTTTTGTTAAATCGATTATAAATATAAGTTGGATGTTTTCTTGGCTTTTCTTACTGTGCCTTTGTTGCAAGGTCCAATATTTGTGAATTTGTTGTCAGGCTTGTTTTGGTGGACCCAGATGTGGTCCACAACCAGGTAACAACCCTGATTATAAAATGGGGTGTTACAACTAGGAGGATTATTGAACAAAATAAAATTTCCCATCAACTATCTGCCCTTTTTTGCCAGCCAGTCGGCTGCTTTGTTCGACTCTCTGCTCACCCTTTTAAATTCCACATTCCAGTTTGGGTCCTCAATCAATTGCCTGCACTTCAGAACCATAGCAAAGGAGTCATTCATTGGTGTGTTCGTCTGCATTATGCTACCCACAACATAACAAGCATGCACTTCAAACTGTAGCCTTTCAATCTTCAGCTCCTTAGCGATAGTGAGCCCTTGGAGAACCCCTAGAAGCTCGGCACGATAAGGTGAACTTCCCGCACCAGAAACCAAAAAAGCTCTTAAAAACTCACCAGCATGATTGCGCAGAATTCCTCCCGCATAAACCATCCATTCTTCTTGAATGTATGCTCCATCAATGTTGAATTTATACCATCCAAGAGGAGGATTCTCCCTTTTTTTTCCTAGCCTGGTTGAATTACTTGTGATGCCCTCTTTTATTTCGACAACCCCCTTTACCTTACTGTACTCGAAGGCCTTGTGTTGGATGTACATGTGTTTATCCACCGGGATGGTTGCTATATCTCCAAATATTCTAACATTCCTCCACCTCCATAGCCACCACACACATGTCGCAAAGGTCGTTGGCCAATTCCCACTTTGCTGCAGATTATGGGCAATCCAATCCCGAAGATTTCTGTCATAAAACCAGTTGAAGTACCACCCCACCCAATCTGATGCCACACTTCCCTAGCCTTCATGTAGTCTCTAACTATGTGAAGGGTCGTCTCCGATATTGCACCGCATTCTCCACACAAAGGATTCGATGCCTTCTCATTCTTTGTGCATTGGACAAAATACAATCATGGGTCAACATCCACAAATACATATTCACCCTTTCCGGAGCGTTAACTTTCCACACTCTTTTCCAAACAACATCTCCAATTTCCTGAAGCTCTCTCCTCATGACTTCCATAGCCGATTTTACGGAGAACTCTCCATTCCTGTTGTGTTTCACTGACTGCTTCTTCGACTACTTTAATATCAACAATCTTGTTCAAAGCATGTTCTAGAAGAAGGAAAGAAAATTCTTCCCATCTCCAGTCCTTATCTGACCAATGTTTAATAAAATATATTTATGATTTTTTTTAATAGTGTTGCATTTCAATTTTTTTTCCATGTATTATTATCGTTCTTTATTTTCAATGTTTAATAAAATCTTATAACCCTAAAGTGTTATATATAAGAATATTATCTCGCATAATAGATTATTAATATATGTTGAATAGAATAATGGTTATTTTACTTGTCACTTACAGTTGAAAATATATTTTTGATTTTTTTAATAGTGTTTCATTTCAATTATTATTTTTTTATTCATGTATTATTATCATTCTTTATTTTAAATGTTTAATAAAATCTTATAGCCCTAAAGTGTTATATATAAGTTGTGTGAATATTATCCCTAGAAGTGGAATTACATACACAAAATCCTTTACTTGAAGTAAATGATAAGAAGATATTCATCTCTAGAAATAGATGAATGTATCATCTTTTGTAGTAGATGATTAAAATGTAAGAGAAATGAAAAGAAAATATATCATCGCTAGAAGAAGATGAATATATCATTTCCCATCGTAGATCATAAAATGGTTAATTATTAAATTTTCTTTGTCACTTGAAGTTGACAAATGAGATTTTTGTGAAAAATCATTCTTGAACATAATAATGGCAGTTTATTATTTGTCACCCAAAGTGAACAAATAAATTTTATTATGCTTTCTTTAATTTGCTTGGCAAGAAAAAAAATTGGGAGAATTATGCAACACTTGAAATTCTAGAAGAATTATGCTAAATTGTAATGATAATTTATCATCATCAACCTCATGAGATTACTGTGAAGAACCAGATTTTGGCAATTAGAGATCACTATGAACTCTTGAAGAGTTAACAGATCTATATGTCAGACTAAAGGCTCCTGGCCTTATATGTCAGACTATAGTGCATTTGGTGGCCCCTCCTAAGTTGTTAGGCAAATCGCTACAACCTCTTGTTGATCCTTTGCAAGGTCCAAATGTGTTATTAGCAGATTTTCATTAATGCATGTGTCAAATAAAAAGGTTTGCAATATAGCAAGTCGACTTCCAAGGTAATCACATTCCCCAATTTACCTATGTGGGCCGGTCCGGTTTACCCATAGCACCACTTGTCAACATCTCAGTCCATTGCTCTTAAACTCTTTGTTTTGGCCCTCTTGTATGACTTTATGTATCTCTTCCTCTTGACCATTTGCCTAAGGATTTCCATTAATGCATTTCATCTCAATTTGTGACCACTTTTATGTGGGATTTTGAAATAGACGTCTAAATCTAAAATGCAGTTCATCTTATTCTTAAATCATCTCTTAACGACAACCTTACCTCCTTGACAAAGCATTACAAGTTAGCGACACTGCAATATCAACTTCACACTTTTTTCATGTAGCGAATTCCAAGAGCGATTTCTCCCTCTTCGAGTGGGTTCCAAGAGTCAGTTATGAAGATGAAATGTATCTTAGAGAGTCAGCTTTCCAATGCTTCTTGAATCGCCATAATCTGATATTCTTAGCTCTTGAAGAAAGTGTTACAAGACAGCTAGTCGATAGAACCATCTCTAAGAACTTAGATCGGACCTTCTTTTACTCTTACTTCCTCGAAATATGTTCAACTTATGAAAATATGACTGCACCTAAAACTGAATATGCCCTACCCCATACTTAAACACTATATTGTCCTCAATATAGAAAATAAACAAAAGGAAGAGGAATACTCACAAAGTACAAGGCGCATGTTGCCTCCCAAGAAGCGCTTCTTTAAGGTCATTAGCTTGACCTTTAACCAATTCAAGTCTTTAGATTGGGACGGTCAGTGGTACCCAAGTTAATCAGATCTGACTCTTTGTACAGATTTAGTCAATTTTTTCTGACTTTGAAATACTTCAAGTTCTTGTGCTAAAGCTCAATAGATTCATCTGTAAGAAATCGGACCAGAGAATTCCTCTACTCTTGCTTCCTCGAAATATATTCGACTAATGATGAGTGAGAAGCACTTGATCCCTTGTCTTGAACTCTAGCTTTGGGACTTTTAGCTTTCTCATATGCGACTTTTCCAAGCACACGAGCTTCCCGTGACAACTTTAAATATGCAATGACACTAGCTAAAATTCTACCTTAGGAGGTAGAAAGCAAACAATGCTTAAATGAATCATCTGAATTAATTGGCATTAAATGCTCATGAGCTTACTTCTATCATGTCAACCCTATCACAACATTCTTCAAAAGGGACTTCAAAACGTTAGCAACATTAAATTCAATCTTCTCATCACCAATGGTGAAAGAGAGGATCCCTTCTGTTACATTAATTATCGTACTTGCAGTGGCCAAAAAAGGTCTACCAAGAATAATAGAAATTGGAAAATCACAATTAATATGAAGCACAATAACATCAATAGGCATATAAAATTTTCCAACACGAATTGGAACATCCTCTAAAATATAGGCAATGTGAATAATAGATCTATCTACCATATAAATTTATTCACCAAATTAAGTTCTTTCATGCCAAATTTTGCACAAATAGACAATGGAATCAAACTAAAACTAGGTCCTAGGTCACAAAAAAGCATCATAATTATTACCACCCACATTAATAGGTATTGAGAAATTACTTGGATCTTGAAGCTTTTCATGGGAGGCGGTTTTGGATCAAGGCGCTACACTCCGGGTTCATGGTAACCATTTGGAACTCATCAAGCTTCCTTTTGTTAGAGAGAATCTGCTTCAAGAATTTTGCATACTAGGGCATCTCCTTCAAAGTATTACTGAATGGGACATTAATGTGCAATTTCTTCAAAGCTTCAAGGAAATTCTTAAACTTCTTCTCTATGATAGACATTGTTCTAAAAAAAGGTCTAGGCAGCCCGTCTATGCACTGCCTAGAAGCTAGGCGGTAGTACACCATTCTGATTTAACCTTGGGAACCTAGGCAAGCGCCTAGACAGGTTGTGCAGGCTAGGTAGCCTTCTAGGTGGGCTAGACGGCCTTATAGGCGGCTTAGGTGGACTCTAGGTGCACTTTAGGATTGAATTTATACAAAGATATTATGATGATATTGTTCTTTATTTATATATTCTTATCAATGACAATAATAACCTTATAAAATAAAAATTATACTGATTTTTTGAATCCGCCTAGGCCCCCACCTAACCGTCTAGGCATTAGGCCCCATTTCACCGCCTAGTGTTTTTTAGAACATTGAGGATAGCTTGATTCTTCCATTGTTGAAACGAAAGAGGAACATAAGGTGGTGGTGTAACATATGGCACCACTTTCTTCGTGGTAGATTCAATAAGTATCTCATCCTCTTCAACCGAGTTACCCAGTTTGGTTGCCTCTTTAGCTTTCATGGGCTTAGCCTACTTTGCTTAGAGTTGCTCAGTAGAGTACCCAAAGGCCTAGGAACATTGGTAGCATACTAACCTACTTGAGCTTTTGTCATCTTTTGAGCTTGTTCAAGTTCTTACACCTAATTTGAAATTAAGCGAGCACAACTATATCATCATATTATCCATCGAAATCAACTTGGGAAATCTCTTAGGAGCCACCAGTGGGACTAGAGGACGTCGAACTCGATAGCCAAAAAAATTGCTTTTGTAGCCAAGAGGAGTTTAACACCCCTATTTTTAAACCAAGGGTGCTACCGCCTATGACCTCAGAGTTCTACCATCCAAAGTCAATCAAGCTTTAAGGTAACACAACACAGTTCAAATGTAAACCAAATACAAAATTTATATTTCAAAGTTAGTAACCTTGTTGAATTACATGATAACTTTCAAGAAAACATAACTGTTATTACAACTTCAATGTTTTGAGAGGGAAATACATAATAAGTGAGTGATAGCGGATAATAAGATGACAAGTTATAAACCATTGTTCGTACAAAAGCATGTGGAACCCAAAACGTTCAAAATATTCAAAAACTCTTCCTTTCTATAAGGTCTTTAAGGCTTTGTCTCTTAATTTACAACGGTCGGACCTTCACTTCTTGATATTTCCATTAAAGGCAAGAAATACCATCGAGACGTACCAAAAAAGAAAGAAAGGTGGATTAGTCTAACAAGAGACTAAAAATATAGTGTATACCACTAGTTCTAACTGAAAAGACTAGACATGTGACATCAAAACCCAAATAACAAATCGATCAATGATCCAACAACTAGCATTCCAGAAAGAAAAGAGATAGTAGGATTCAAGAGTAAGATAGGACACCACAGAAATGTGGTTCCGTAGGAATTATATTATTTTTTGGGAACTCTATTGATTGTCTGGATCTTGCTCTTAATTTACCTCCAAACAGTTATAAAGAGATGTTGGAGCCAAACTCACATCCCTATTGTTAATTTAACCACAACAAAAAGATCATAAATGAGACTTTAAAACACATAAGACAACAAAGCAATGAGCCTAAACAACACTAGCAATACGGGTAATATGGAATAATGAACGACCATTAAATCTAATAAGCAGTAAATAAGCATATTTCCAGTTATTAAAGCAAACAAGCATTCCCATGAATTAAAAGACATTAAATGGAAATAAAAATTCATGTTCAATAGAAACTAAGAGAGAACCGTTCACTTGGGTTGAAATTTGCATTTACTTTTCAGTCAAGGCTATGGTTCACGCAAGAAGTCTGTTTCAAGGCCTCACTCCTTTCAAGTCCACAGACGACCGGAAACATAATAAAATAATTTATTATTAATTTGTTTCCTTTTATTATTTTTATATGAATTCCTCGTTCAATAAAAATGACCAGAGTAACGACGAAAATCTTATATAATCTAAGAAAATGTTATATATCCGTTGTAATAACATCGTTCCCTAGGGTAAAGATTTGACAACATAACTGCTAGTTTTTTGTACTTTCATATAAATCAAAAGTGTTCATTTATGTCATATGAACCTTGTATTAAAATGTGGGAATAATGGAGTGTATATGAAGGGTTGAAGGTTATATCGAAATGTCGAAGGTACAAGAGTTCGAAGCAACGGTTTGAGAAACGAGAAATCCTAGTGGCATCGGGGCAACGACATGAGGCTATGAACTCAACGGTGGGCAACACAATGGCTCGAGATGAGCATGCGACGATCCCGGGGTGGCGTAAGGTGGTGACAAGAGGGAGACAAGATTGTAGTTGAGCTTTGCGGGCTAGTAGCTGGCTAGGAGTGGAGGTGGACGACGTGGGCGGTTCGGAGGTGGTGGCAAATCCAGGTGGCATTTGGAGGTTGAACGATGATGAGCAAGTGGTACCAAGGAAGACTTGCAGTCGATGGAGCTCATGAAGAAGAAGTAAAAGGAAGGAGTTAAAAATGAAGGTTTAAAATGTTATATGTGTATGATAACATATGAATCCAATCTCATATCCTAGCAAGTCTATTTATAGGCTTAAAAAAAAAGAAATAAAAAAGTTGCAAGTGGTAAATGTTGTACGACAATTTGATCAATATGCAGGAGGTAGTCGTCTTACACAATCTCCAACCATGAATAATGAAATTTGGATGTGTGTAGAATTTGTTCTACCGACATCCAAATGGGACTTGTGTTCGAATGTTAAAATTATATACAGCGATCAAAATATTTCTTTATGGGAATGGTCTTACAAATATGTGGGTAAAATAAATCAATTCACATGATTTCATTTTGTCACTTTTAAATTTCAAGGCACAAGTTCCAAAATATGATTATAACATGTAACAAATTAATTAAGAATGTCTTAAAAAGATACTCGAAAAATCCCCAAAATTATCCTGAAAATCACAAATATTACAAAGAGGGCCATCTCTAGATCCATATGGAGGTTGATAAGAAGTTGAATTTTGATATCGAGATTGAGATGATGAATTAGGATTATTCCCATAGATATGATTTGGATGATTCCTCCACCCCGGATTGTAGGTGGGAGAATAAGGATCATTTCTTAGATTTGGATTTTGAGCACGATAACCATCCTTCATATAGTTAGCTTCTCCAGGGGACACCTCCACATATTAGGTTGTTAGAAATGACAAGTAGAAGCATTATGGTTGGGCACACCACATATTTAGCAAACAACCTTTGGGGGTGACACTTTAATTGAGCTTTTCTTTGAAGCATTCATCTCATCCACTTGCTTTATCAATTGGACAATCTAATGGGTAAGAGCATTATTACGAGCCTCCTTGTGAACACTAACATCAACCTCATATAGACCCATACTCTTCTTAGTAATAGAGGAAAATGAAGAGAAGATTAGAAAAACGTTGAGCATGGAGGGCAGTCTTCTCAACAAGGGTGTAACACTCGAATGGTTTATAAGGGATTGAGGTGCTACCCATGTAAACAAGAGCTCTTCCTTTTCAGGGTTTTGCACGGTGTGCATCAGTTCTAGAAAAGTCTCAATGTGCTGGTGGGAATTAGAAGGCAGACCCCAAACTGATTCACTTGAATCATGTCAATCATGCTTGATTTCAACTCGAAGTGATGAGTTGTAACTTGTGGAAACACGACCCTAGAGATTGGGCTACGATTGGCATGCTTCATGTACTTGACAAGAGTAGTGGGTTGTGGTGGAAGAAGTGCCTTTTCAGCTTCAGCTTGCCAATTCGCTTCCATTCACTTTTTCTTACGTTGAGTAAGGCCTTGCATACAAGTAGTCATCTCAACAATAATTTGTTGAAGTGCCTCCAACGCTTCATCATGCTCATCCATCTCGTGTATTTGAGTTTATCCTTCTCCTTTAATCTATTACAAAGATATCGTTCCGACTTGGGATCATAGTCATTGAGTGGGGTGTAAGAAATTCTTCCTCTTCATATACACCAAATTAATCACCTGAAACCAAACATAAAAAGAAACAAATCAAAAAACAAAATAGGACTTAGAAGAACTAGCCCATTAGAACCAAATAAAACTATCAATATTCCCCAACAACAACACTAAAACTTGATTTAGGTTTTACCCAACACTCGCAAGAATACGATATCCAATTGAAGTATTAGATCAAGATCAAATCACGAGAATTATGTCTGCTTTAGCTCATTCTAGAGACCAAATTCTAAGCTAAAAAGTATGAATTGTGGTACAATTCTAAATAAATGGAAGATAATTAAAAACAAGTAATAATTATATATAGTTGAAACAAATACAGAAATTAGAGCTGATGTGCTAGAGTTGGATAAAAATGCCTTGTGTGTTGTTGTTGGTTCAAATGATAGTAGGGTGTATGATTTTTGTTCGAGTATGGTCTATGAAGCTGTTGCAAGTTCATATATAGAGGGGGAAAAATCTGTGGTTGATCCAAGCTTGAGTTTGCAAACGTATCAGATGCAAGTTCAAGTGGAACCGCAACTAAAGGTCGACAATGCCAAAGAGTGAAACACCAACTGGTGAGTACACAGAAGGGTTAAACGCTAATAAAGGGGGAGATCATGGTGAATTTAATTTAGCTGAGTCACATGTAAAAGAGCAGGCTGTTGGTGGTAATGGTTCGCTTGTAATATATCTGAATAACCCAACGGATTCAACAACTGACAAATTGAAGCCGGATAGTGGTGTACCAGTAAGTGAATATTCTGATCAAAACAAGCCTATATGCTCATTAGGAGATGTGATTGGGCTGGATCCAAATTTGCCCATAAACAGAACAGGCGCATCTGCTGCACCTGCAGATTTATCAAGTAGTTCAAATCTCGGGTTTAATTATAATGCTGCAGCTGAGGCAAAAAGTGATGAGCTGCACCCAAAGCAGAAACTCAAAAGCCAAGTGGTGGAGGGGAATAGAGATATCACCAACGAGGTAAGGCTTAACTACTTGCCAAACATCCCGAGGGATGTATACAAGTTTTCAGTTGAAGAAGTTGCATCAGCAGAAATAGAGTGGCAAGCAACTTTGGTTGGAGGAGTTCTTGGATATCCATTAACTTATCATGCCATGGTTGAATATATGAGAAAATATTGGAAAGTCGAACCACAAACACTGTTTGTGAAGTAGAATGGGGTGATGGTCTATAAATTTCAGAGAAAAGAGGATAGCTTATGGGTCGTAGAAAATGGGCTGTGGTTAATTGATGGAAACAAACCCCTGATGCTAAAAGAATGGGGTACATGAATGAACATAGACTGGACTAGCTTTGAAGCGGTTCCGGTGTGGGTAAAAATCATTGACATTGACCCTATCTTTCTCTCCTCAAATCATATGTTAGAGGTGATCGGGAATATGATAGGGAGACCCATTAGTATTGATCATATTAGTAGGAAGGTAGAAAAGATCTCATATGCTCGCATTCTAGTAGAGGTCACAATGGAAGAAGCCAAGAGAAAGGAGGTTGTTTTGGAAAGCTACAAGGGAGTGCTCTACAAGCATATGGTAGAGTTTGAGTGGCTACCATGGCAATGTGATACTTGCAATATATTTGGCCATTCTTCTCATTTCTGCAAAACAAGAGAGGGAGATCGAAAAAGAAAGATTTGGGCAAGGGGAAAGACTATTTGGAGGCCAAAAATTCGGGAGGAAAAGGAGGAACCTACAAAAACTTGGACAAGCAGCCCGTACCAATGGGGGAAGGGCCACAAAATGAGTTTGAACCTTCGAAGAAGAAGAAGGGGATAATAGGGGATCAAGGGGACAATCAATTAAACTCAAAAGGTAAAGGTGACACACAAGGAAAAGGACATGGCAAGGCAATGACAAGTTCTATACCAGTGCGCAGGGCTATTGAAGATGGCAAGGGGGAAGAGATATCATGTGGCCAAGATAAAGGTAACGGGAAACTAGTAGAGGAAGAGTGGACGAATGTCCCTAGAAAGGCAAGTACTCGAAGCTACCCCGGGCGGGAGTTACACTACCAAGATCGTACGAGCGGGACAAGAATCGCTTCCATCCTTTGGGAGGGTAGTCTATGTGGCATGGGACCGGTGTTTGTGGCATTTTAATTAGGGGGCATATGCATAGGTGGTGCTAGGAAGTCTATCCTAGGTTTTCTGGGCATGTACATAGCCTCTTGGATGAGTTTTGGTAGGGTCTTAGACCCGTTTTGTTAGGCCCGTAGGGCAGTTTTGATCGGATGGCACATCCGAGTCTAGAGTTGTTTGATTTTCTCACCTTGGCCACTAGGCCAAGTGTGTTTTGTATTCGCCCCCCCCCCCCCCCCTTCTATATATTTATCACGTTTCGAGTAATAATTATATATGAGATGAGAAGCTCCAATGTGAGGATTCCCCACAACTTTGATCCACAAAATTCGAATTGGATATTTATTATGACGATTACTTAAATCGAATTGGTTACAGTTCTAGCTAGTACATCTAAACAGAGCCTAAGCTAAATTTTTTCCACTCTCGTGATGCATCAATTTTAACTTAATAACCTAGAAGTTTTATGAAAATTAACTCTAAGCGAAACTTATCTCTAATTTAATCTTAGATTTTCCAAATAGAAACAAACAATTCTCGATGCGCTCTATCTATTCTCATTACTTATTTAAACTACCACCTCTTGATGTGCAATCTATAAAAGACTCTAACAAGTTTAAACTATATAGATTAATCCCCTAAGATTAAATCATATTATTTCCCAACTCAATTCAAGTAAAAGGTATTGACTTTAATTCACTTCACATTGTTGGGATCACCTCAACCCTAGAACTAGAAAACTTAGTCTAGCATATTGAAATCATGAAAAAATCAATAAAATAAAGCATAGAAGAAAATTAAATTATAACGATAAAATGTACCAAAACTACAAGGGAACTATCTCTATAAGGGGTTTTAGAGGTTCCTCTATAAGGGAACTATCTCTATTGTTTTTATTTACCTGCTTACTTGTTTATTCCGCTGCGTGTGGAAACTATTCGATACAATTACCATAACTGATTTCGACTAACCTACGATCCAACAACATCCATCATTGAGGACGCAATCCTAGTATGAAAAATGTTCAAGGGAATAGCTCCATAAAGATGGTGGGACAGTTCGATGTGGTGTGTTATGGTTGGAGGGTTCTAGTGTTTAACATAGTTGTAGTTTCATTTTTATTGGATTTTAATTGAGTAAGAAGCTAGAGGGCTAAGTGTGTGTTGTTAGTAAACATGGAGTTCTACGCCATCTTAAGTTGGAGATTTAATATTGAAGATAATCAAGTGTCTTTTTCGAGGAATTGCAAGCCAATTTTGATCAGTATTAAGCCCAAGAGGTTGTGAGGAAAGAATGCTTAAATATGGGACAAGCATTGGAGTGGTTGTTTCGACGTCTCTATCTAGAGAACTTCGTTCGGGAACTACGGTGGTCGTATGGAGGTCAATTTGGTGTCATTGGAAAGCTAACTCAACTAGCTACATATCATGTTTATACTCCAAGTCCAAATTCCCACTCAAAGAGGGTCAAATAGCGATTGCGATTTACCTATTGTGACAATGGTTTGGCTCCAGTGTGGAATGTACCTGCGTTTTAGGGCCTCCACCCGTGATTTGCCGGTCCTCACCGGAGCTTTGTCACGTGTCCAAGGTATCTATCTTTAGCCTTCGAGAGTATTTCATTTCCTTTTATGCTTGTGTTCCAAACTTGTTTGCTTAGTATAAATACTTTATGTTAAAGGGTGTAAGGATAATAATTCTCATTCTATTAGAAGACAAGAACACTAGTTGGAGATTTGCTTTCTATGGAGAACTCGTCATTTGATTAATCAATTGAAGCATCAAACTTAGAATTACTATGAGATTTATTCTTTCCCTTAATTTCTCTTGAGTAATTTTAATCCTTTGTGCTTGAATGTTGAGTCATTATTTTTAGGGATTTTTTAATTTGATCACCTAATATCTTCCTAAATCCATACACTGCTAGATCTATTGATTGTTGAATCTTATAAATCATAGTAGCACTTGTATTTCTCTTGGGCTAGTTGATTGCAAAGAAAATTAATTTACAATTGATTTATATTTGGTTACTTAAATTCAATTGTTTGTATTGATTTCCTTGTTTTGCATTTTATTGTTATTCAAGTCTAGATGGTTTCTAGGACTAGTTAGAAATAAGTGTTTTTAGGATTTGGTTGCCCTAATTACTAATTGTTTGAATGAATTAGAATTATAATTTCCACAATAAGTTAGTCAAGAGAGAATTATTTAGGTAAAGTCTGCAAGTAGATTTGATTAATTGAGCATATTTCGTTTTATATATTTCATAATCATATTTATTTGCTTCGTTTGTTCGTTTTCATCATTAGTTTTAAATCATCAATATCCCCTTTTCGTTCTCTTACTTCCCTACTACGTTAGTAAGGGTAACTGGGTTTCATGAATATACTTAAATAGCTTAGCATCACCATTCTCTAATTCATGTTCGTGGTTCAAGAGAATTTTGAACACGAGAGAAATTGAACATCTAACCTTCTGCTTAAATAGACCGTCTCTCTTACATGTGGACGCGGCAAGACTTTTTACACTCCTGGGCCACTTTCTTATCTACTCTAATACATTATAAAGCAGAACCAAAGTTGGCTGTAAAATTTGCGCCACGTGGTATTTTTGAATAAATTAATGTGAAATTATATTTTAATAAAATTTGCAACAACTTATAGTATTCTTGCTATATATACTAAATATATAACATGTTTATATAATTTTTTATGTATATAATTTTCTATATATGGATTATGTAATAGTTTACTACAATAGATCAATAGGTAACATATTTATATAATTTTTATATACATAAATTCTTATGAGATGATATTTTCCATATTAATTTAATACTTTTATCTCTTAACAAGATTTAGGGTCTTAATATTTTTTTTATCTTTTAACAAGGCTTGAGCTCCAAGTATAAATTTCATATCTATATAATGATATAATTTTAAATAATAAATTTTGTTATATTGATATATTTTTATTTTGAGAAAAAGATATAATTTTATGTTGATGACGTCTAAGATTATTTGTAAATGTCAAAAAAATAATTCGAATTTTAATTTAAATTAATAAAATTAGATTTTCTTTATCTTTTTATGCATTTATATTAAAGATTTTTTATTAAATCAAAGTTTGATAAAAATATAAAAATTTACAAATCTTGATGAATACTTGCTTAAATTGAATTTTGATAAAAATTTACATTACATTTTTCTTAATTTCCTTTTTATTTTATTTATGTAAATATAGAATGTTTTTTTATCTAGCCCTTCCTTACATTTAAATTTTTCTATCTCTATATTTTTTTGAAATTTAATATGGATGATAGGTTGATTAATACATTGAATTTATAAATTTTCATATACATTAATTTCCTTTATATTTTATCTCTCCATTATGTAATTTTAGTATGGAAAACAACTTTATAAATGGATTGAATTTTGCAAAATAATACATAGATAATTTTCTCTATATTTTATCTCTTAAATCAAGGACAATGTTCTCTTCTATACTAATCTTTATATTATATTTTTCATATTTACAAACATTCTTATTATTATAGAGTAAAAGATAAGAACCCTAATATATAATTTTTATAAATTAACTTTAAAAAAATACTTTAATAAATTATATTATGCTTTGTAGATAACCTATCCTAATCATTATTATCTTTATAAAAAAATCAGGTATTTTTATACATATTAGTGTCTAAAAAAAAAAATTATTATTTAAAAATATTCAATAAAAAGTAAAATCAATATTTTAATAATTTCAATCTAAATTTGGACGAAATCTCGACAAATAATGAAAAAATATTTAAAAATATATTCAATTAAATTATGGATTACAATCTTAAAAAATAATTTGTCTATTGCATTATTTATTATGAAATTATATAAATATATTTAGTATTTAAAATTTATATTTAAAATTGTATACTTTTTTAATAAAATTATCCCGTGAATATCACGGGACTTCAACTAGTTAACGATTTAATGTTTTTAATCCCTTTTTGACAATGCAGCAAACAAGGTTATCCATCCAACCGTACCACAAACATTATTCACCCTAAAACTTATGATGGCGTACATGTTATGTACATTTGCAATTAATATCACCAAATTTTGCAGTGAGATTTGACGTGAAGTTTTTTTGAATTTTTGCAACTATGGTTTATATGATGGCGTTGAATGCATGTTGTGTACATTTGACATAAAGGTTTTATGAATACCAATTTGTATTTTCCCTTGATTTAGTACTCCATTTAAGCAGGATTTGGAAACACAATCCTTCACCCGTTGGCCGTTGTAAAAGCACTACCTTGATTTAGTACTCCGGCCAAACAAGAAGTCTAAGACTCTGAGCAAAAATCCTATGTTGTTTGAAAATACTGCCACGCGAAACTGTACCTGAAGCCCTGCTAGCACTCGGCAGTCTGCATTTTCTACAGTTAACAAATGCATCAAAGCAAACCGGCATTTCATGCAGTTGGACGAAATTAACGTGTCTTGGAGTTGATAAAAATATTCATGTTTCCATTTCACACAAAAGACCAGTTGACAAAGGTGAAGGCAAGGCAATGAACACTGGTTTCATCACCTGCTAGTACCTTCCACACAACCGCCTGATCGAAGGATACGCTTCTACCCATAGTCGACGTGCAAATTCCACCAGGCAATGAAGCAAATCCCTGCAAAATAATGTTCAAACATAAGACTCTCTCCCTGCCAAACATCTGTTTTTCCAGTAAAAACCCCTCGACTAGTGACTACACACCCCAAACCAATTCAGATCAATTTAGGCCTACTAGCCATCCGCTACAAACCATTTGATGTTCCAAGTCAAGACGCAGAATCAATTTTTAAGATTTTTCAAGGTTAAAATATGTAGGAAAGAACTTTAGCTAAACAAAATCAAATGTTCTGAACTTGACCTAAATAATAAATTTGACAACCATACATACTATAGTCTTTCATAATCCATATTGATTTCTTTATGATACATTTACCTGCTGCATTATCTTTGGAAAATCAGCACATAAAGCTTTGCAACAAGACTCGTCAAATATCTTGTCTAAAGTCACATCTTGTAATGCCACCAGTGTTGTCTCCAGCATGTCGAGCCCTGCTTGGTTTGCAAAGATGAGAACAGGAAGAGCCTGCGATATAATACGATTACAAAATCACGTCAATTACCACAAGCCCATAATACTTGAGAGTTGAGCCAATGCAAAATCATATACGAATCTATTTTCTCCATAGCAGTATCAAACAATATACAATGCAAAACCACATTATGAGATGCCAAGTAGACTACCTTTAAGTTGCAGCACACGATGGCATCAGGATGGTGCCAAAGATGTTTCAGCACTGAGTCATCACCTGCAGATCCCGTTCCCAGAAGCTCTGTTCCTAAGTGCTGGCTGCATAAGACAGCAACAATAAAGGTGCACCAAAGTAAATATACCTCATCACAAGTCAATTTCTGTTTCCAAAAGAAGATTGATAAGAGAATTCTTCACCAATAACTCTGGCATATCCACTGAGCTAGGGTGAGGGCCTCTGGAGAACCAGGAGATAGCTTAGGTCCCATTGTTGGACCCAAACCAGAACCAGATGGGGATATAGCCATGGCAACTCTTTGGACCGCAGAAATCACAGCACGGAGATACTGACGAGCCATATTTGCAAAACTCTCCTGCAGGGTACCCTCAAATGGAAACTGGAAGGCAATTGTGAGTAACGAACGTGTATTACACGAGGAAGATGATGCAGGGCCCGCTTCAGCATTGGATGTCAGATCAGGAGTCCGGTGAGTCAAGGTTGTCTCCTGGATGCAGGAGAATAATTAACATATGCCAAGAATAATTAGTATGTTCTTCCAATAGATCACTATTGCAGTAAGTCAGTAACTATGATTTGATTGCCGTTTCCCTTTTCTTTTCTTTGTTGCTGTTGCTCATAGATAGGAAAGTGATTTATAGCAGAGAATAAAAAATTAAAATTTGAATTTTGATTGTTTTCATTTGCGCATCCTCATGCTCATTGGCTTTTATACACTGCCTTTGAGATGGATTTAGATGGATTTAGTACCTATATCAATTTTGGTGCATTCTAACTAAATTCAGTTATTTTTGTCACATAGCTGAATTTCAGTGGCCCAAGGGATGGGGTTACCCCTTCCCTTGGGCAGGGGTAACCCCATCTTGACCCCCCAGATTCTGCTGTAGCGGAGCCTCACTGGGTCAATGATGATGATGATTGTTTTCATTTGTGCATAGGACAACATAGTTAAGCAATGCATTAAGATGGGTCAAGCTAACCGTTTTAGAATCCAAAGGAGTGACACGGAATCCAGAAGGTAACAAGGGAGCATCATCTGGAAATATTTCATCTATTGGAGCAAAAACAAGTTCAGAACAGGCTCCTACAGCATCCTCATTGATGCCACTGCATATCTGCATAGATAAAAAAAATTACAGATAAGCATTCTTATCTCTGAATATGTAGTCCCTGAACTTCTTTCCTGACAATATATTTCATCTCAGAAAATCTTAGCAAGGCTAAATTTGGAATGTAGCTTCTTTGAAGCTTTAGCATTTTTAGAAGCTTATGCTACTAACAAAGTAAACATTCCCATTTCAACTTGTCCAACGAAGCCCACAGTTATTATATGAATCTCACACAGATACTAAACAAATATGACTCGATTTTGGAATCAGAAAAGCAGTTGCAGCCAAAAGAGAAGGGAAAAACCTGTAACAGATGAAGATCTCTTGATATAAACACATCTGCGTCGGTAACTGTATGGCCTTCTAGTCGAATAACCTCCAGCAGCTACATAAAGGAAATAGTAATAGGTTGCATAACAAAGTTTATCTCAACTTTTAATCCAACCAATTTGATAAAAGGAATCAACACCACTTCTCAAGCAATTTAAACGGGTTTGGCTTATCACTTTCAAACGATATACAACATCCATTCCCACGGCATGCCATGATGGTGTGACTTTCTCAGATTGAAAGGGAATGTATACCTCTTCTTGCTCGATTGTATGACCAAGGGGCATAATGATTTGGCTTCCAGTAAACCTTGTGGATTGCATCCCAGGAAATGCATACGGGTTAGCTTTTAACGCTGAAGCATTATATGCATCAACGTTGAAATCAGCCCACTCTGAACGGTGCTCTCTTAGGAACCGAACCAACACAGGAGGCGGCACATTCTGTTGAGAAACAAGAATGCAACATAACAGATTCAGTTGCAAGCAAAACCTACTGAGTACCAGGTTATGCAAAACCATATTTTGTTTGTTTGTAGAAATGTCATTATGAGCATCTGTAAGAACCACGGGTATTTCTTTTCTGTTCATTAGTTGACCAAACATTCTTTATTTTGTTATTTATAATTCTTCATATTGTAAGAACCAAGGGGCATAATGACCCTTTTTTTACCTCCCATTTGCACTTATACAAGACTAAATATATAGAAAGCTTGAAGCAGCCAATACAAATTATAGATTGAGACTTACCTGAAGAAGCATTGATGCCTTTGCACAAAGCACGCCACCAACGAAAGAGAGAGAACTAGATGTGGTAGCAGCGGTACTAAGAGCCTTGGTTAAATTAACAGCAACTATCACATCTTCAGCACCATCACAGTGAAGCAATGACCAGCCGTCATCACTAAATCCATTGATAGCATCATTGAAACCTCTGTGAAAGACAAATCAGTCATAGATAAGTAGGGAGCTTCAAGCAAAGTAACAAAACAATCCTTTTATATGTGTTTTGAAATGCCATCGAAATACTAAAGTAATATAAAAAAATGCAACAAACAATATTATGGTATTTCATTTCATGAAAACAAATATACCTGCTCAATCTCTGGCTAAATGTTCGTAATACAGCTGGCTGCCTCCCGAAGCCATATACCACCTCGCCACTCGTTTCTTGTGCTATTTGTCGTATGTAACGCAAGGCCTACACAAACAAAAGAAAAAACAGTAAACTTCACTTAAAGTTTCATAGTACCACATGCATTGGCAGGCATACCCGAGGTCAGGCAATCATTTTAGGTGTTTTGATGCTTGACACAATAAGAATTAAATATATGAAGATTATGAACTTTTAAACATTGATGACCTTAGCATGATAGAACAATTTTATGATTTGGTAGAAGGATACAAGTATAGAACCAGAAGCACATAACAATTTTCTAGCAAAGAATATCAAATTACAATAGATATTCGCCACTTACCGCAATGGTCATTTTCTGGGCCACAACTTTTGATGATTGGTATAATGGCCTTAGTACCTCTGGAACACTCCAACCCTGAATTATGGAAATAAATAAATAATTGACAACAAAGAGAAAGTAATGCAGCTAACTGGAAGATAATCAAACCTCAAGATTGAGGTGGTCAACAACATGTACAATTGACCCGCCTCCATCACATGGCCTGATAAGATATCCACTTGGAAGCATTTCAGCTCTAACAAACTGTGGAGCAGCAGGGTTGTTTGGTCCAGAACCAGACAGAGATCTCTCGCACACCTTGATACATTGGTTCAAGCTTAGTAAGTCATTACAATAACACCGACAAGGTTAAAACAACAGAAAAGTTGAGGCTTATAAGAGAAAGCATTGAACCAAACTCATCTATCAACCAAATACTGTAAATGTGAGCAACCTCAAAAATAATGTTGATACATAATCATAGAATGTCAAAGCATATTAGCATTACATACCACAAGACTTCCATTTTCTAAAACTGTAGTGTATCGTAATGTCCAAAAGTCCAGAGCAGGGGCCAAAGTGGTGGGAGCATATATCTAAGAGATCAATGCCAGAAATCAGAAGGGAAAATTCAGAAAATAAGGTAATGAATAAAGCTGACAGGTTTAATTAATCTTTGAAACTATTACCTGTGTGTAAATGAGTTCAATAGTCCCTCCATTCCCAGCAGGAAACATTGTGTAAACTTCAAGGCTCCGGCAGTCACGAAACCAAGTTGGACGATCTTTAAGAATCTCTACAATCTGTCAAAAGTTGCAAATCCCAAGGATATACTAGAGGAATATGAAAATTTATCACAACACAGAAACCTCAATGTGTCATAGAATGTCCAGAACTCATGAGCAAGAACTTCTGGAAAGCAGTATTTTGCTATTCTGCTAAGATCATACCTTTGTAGGTTCTAGACCTACTAAGCCGCAGGCTCTTGCAGCAACACCACAACAACTTTGTGAAATGGAAAAGATCCCAACCAAATCCGGACCAGGCTGAGAAATTCAACAAGCATTTCGTCAGATCAGTGATGATTATTTACAGCGTGAATGGGATAATCTTATATTAATTAATCAACAAATTTACAATAGTATATAGGAAAGCCACAACCTTCATCCCAGGCATTTGTACCCAATCAACAGCAGTTCCAGTAGCCTTAGAAAGGAACTCCCTCAAGGTTTCCTCAGCAATCGATAAGAGCCTAAAGTTGACGAGCCAAAAACATTTTGCAATAAAGATAAAACTCTAAAGGAGTACAAGGTTGTCCAAGCACAAGAAAGCTTATAGATTACCCAGCGGGGTTGGTAGCATCTCTCAAAGAATGCTCAGAAGTAGTGACTAACAACTCGCATACTCCATCTGCATTTGTAACTGGTGCCTGCCAAGGACATTAATATAACAATTAGCTCAAGAATACTGGAATGAGTAATCAAAATAAGGCGGGAGAGCAACTTGGGAAGAATGATGAAAAACGTTTATATGAGATTTCAAATAACAAGAATCGTCAAAAGGTATTTTGAATATTTGACACTGGTAAACCAAATACATTGCAAAATAACATCACTTACAATCTTCAAACAATTCCAAAAGCTGCAAATAAACCTAACCCCTCATTCAAACCCTTTCTCTTGTAAAGAAACTTCAAAATCTTCTTAAACTACAAACAATGAAAAGAATGTTCAGATTCAGATCCGCCAAAATCGATTTCACAACTTCTCAGTAATCTAAAGTTCTAAACCCATACAATCAAAAGCCACAAAACAGGGATAGTGAGATCATATCCAGTGTTTAGCAACCCCAATAAGAGTAAGATCCGCCACTAATTGAAGAGCACAATCAACTCTTGTCATTATATAGCAATCACCTACCAACAAAAGACAAACAAAATAAACATGATTTTTATACGAGTACATACAGTCTGAAGTTGTTGCTTCATAAAACCATTCTCAGTGACAAGCTGAGAGACCTGTTGCTGCAAGCGGTCATTCTCCTCCATTAACAGCTTGTTCATGGCTGTCAGCTTCCTATTTACTGACTGCAGCCTAACTGATTCTTTCCTTTGCTTCTCTCTACACCTGAATAACAGCCCCAAAGCATAACAAAATATGAAAAACAAACTCATCTATTCGAATTAAACCACCAAACTCCACAAAGATTATGCAAATTGAAGGGGGAGAATAAGAACCAATTTACTAGTAACACCCATCTTATTAAACACAAACATGAGCACCAAATCGACCAAAAAGGCCTATAATTCTTGCAAATGGAAGATGCCCAGATGAAGAAAAGCCCATCTTCTCAACCAAAACTACCGATTCATGCCCCTTAAGGCAAAATCATCCAAATACTTTTCAGGGTTACCTTCGATTTTGGAACCAGACCTTGATCTGCTTAGGATCAATGTTAGAGAGAATGGGGCACTCCCTGGTGAGCTGCTGGCGGCGCAGGGAGCTAGGCTTAGGGCACTCAGAGTATACTCTCTCCAGAGCCTCCACTTGCTCCGCCGTGTACCTCACGTACTTTCCGCCGTCGAGATGCTGCTGCTGCTGCTGGTGTTGCCTGCTGTTGAAGCTGCTCCCGCTGCTGCTCTCCCCTTGCTGATGATGCGCCACCGCCATGGCCATCTCTTTTGAAGAGAGGAAAAAAAGCCAAAGTTTCAGGGAATGTATGTATAAAACAATCGAAGAAACCGACTCAGGGAAAAAGGGTAATTCCTGATCGGAGACAAAAGCTTACAACCGGCTCTGTCTGCCACTTGTTAAGCCTTTCTTTTTGTTGATTAACAAGATTTCATTTTTTCTTTAAATGCAAACAGTCAAAGAAACAAAATAGGGTGGGGCATTCTCTTAAGTAGAGAGGATGTTGAAATGGGAGAAGGTATTGTACAGGAGTTTACTGCCAAAGACGCAGGATTTACTCCCCAAGCAGCTTCCTTCTCCTTCTCGCCTCAGGTATATACATTACAAAATCAAGCAAGAAAAAAAGAGAGAGCTAAAAGGAAGCAAAGCGAAAGAGAAAGAGAAAAAGAGAAATAAAGGGCGAGGATCAGTACAAAAGAGGTTAAAGCTTATGGGTTACTACTTCGAACGGAAGATGCATTACAGAGGAGGAAATTGAACCCTAACAACTAACAATGAAGTTAGACGGACAAATCAAAAATGGGTATAAAAAGGAAAGGGAAGGTTTTCGCTGAAGAGACGTGGGGTGGGTGGGTGGAACAGTATCGATGAGATTGAGAATGGGAGAGAGTGCGACTGTGCGAGTGAGCCACTCAGTGGAACTAAAACTAGCTTGCCCTTGATTGAATCTTTCTTGCAAGTTCACTAGTACTATGCGAATCTCGTTATCAAAATTGCCCCTGCTTTTTCTGAAATTTACATCCTTACCCTACTTTTGTTGGGCGCAATTGCAGGCACGGGGGTATTGTTGGAGCAAAAACGCAAGAGTTTGAATTAAACAAGATGCAACAACCACGGCCTCGAGGCATATAAGCACAATGGATTGGGAACCCTCTTTGAGTGCAAAAGGGCGGAGTGCATGTAGGCATGGGATTAGTCGGCATCGCTCTCTACGAAGCAGATTCGAGCCCCGGAAACCCGCAACTTAAAAAAAAAAGATACAACAACCACAGTCTTTATATAAAATATGAATGCAAGTCTATAGAATGTGCCCAACGCACCCCTTTTTTCCCCTTTCTCAATGCTAGTTCCCTAGTTGCGAGGGTTTTCTTCCTTGTCTATGCCTAATTGCTTCCTTAGCTTTCTTCGATGGATCTCCTTGTGAATTCCCCCATTTGTTTATAGTTTTCCATTTCGATCTATGGATTGCATTTTCCTTGAATGCATTCTACACTTCTAAAACTTGGATCTACCCCTTCGGCGATGGTTCTTGCCAGCGAATTTTTTCAGATCGGTTTCTTAGATTTGCAAGGCTTGTTATCTAGAATCTTGATCTAGCTCTTTTGTTCTATGAAATGGTCTTCAACTTGTGTGTGTGGGATGCTTTGATGGTGTTGATTTCGTCCTTTGTTGTCTGGATCTGTGATGGTGTTTGGTTGGAATATAGCATGTGTTCCTCCGTACTTTGAAATTTTGACTCTCCGTGGGGTGGAAAGGGCTACGAGTTTGTGGCTTCTTCCTACTTCATCTGGTTTCTTGGTGTTCCCTCTGTCTTGGATGTTATGTCCCTTGATGTGTTATGGTGTTGCCTCTTGAATGATGGGCTCTTTTGCCTCCGATCGATGCTGCTTTTGTTGGCGGCTTGCATGTGCTTGTCCGTCCTCTTGGCTTCTTCTTCTTTTTCTCAGGTGATAATTTCCAATTTTATTCACTTTTCCTCTCTTGTGTTTGCTGAAGTTATTACATGTTTGTTTGCTATCCTTTTGTTTTTCTCTAGAAGTTGTTTCTTTGGCTTGCCTTCTTTTGTTGTATGTGTTCTTGGCCATGTATCAATGCTTTGAATTTGTGTGTTTCCAGTGGATTTCTCTTGCTCTCGTTTCGTCAGTTATGCTTCTTTTGGGTTTTGTTCTATCTAAATGTTCTTGTTTTGCTTAATTTTGAGTTGGCTTATTGGTCTACACTGCTTTATTGCCTTCATCTTGTTATTCTCGAGTTGATTATGTTTGCTTACTCTTTGTTGTTGTTGGTTTTCATGCTCTTTATTCATGTCTTCAGTGTTTTATTTATGTTGTTTGCTCTCTTGCATGTCTTCCTCTTGTTTTGCTTGCATGTCCTTGTTTTTCGTGTTCTTTTTGTTGGTTAGGTTGCCCCATGGGATGTTCAGCTTTCCCTTATCTTGGTCTTTCCTCTTTGCCATTTGTTATTTGTTACTTGCTCCTTCTTGGTTTTCTTGTTGCAGGTTTTCCTCCATGTCTATTGGGTGTTCGGTTTTGTCAAGAGCTTTTTGGCTTTTAGGAATTCCTTTTTAGGTTCTTTTTGTTGGTTGGTGCCATCTCTATTCCTGGTTTCTTGTTGTCAATTAATACACATTGAATGAGAAAATTAGCAATTGTTGGTTGGTTCCATTTCTATTCATGTTCCTGGTTTCCTGTCGTCGAAGGTAATGGGCATCGTGTCATGGCCTTTTTGGATCATGACTCTTGGCTCCTCAATCCTACTGCTCCTGGCAATTCTCTTGGATGCAGAATATGTTACTCCGCAAACTTCGGATCCCCTTGTGATTACATTGATAACAATTGTGTGCTTTGGAGGAGGAGGTGGGCTTGTTTTCCCTTTGTTATGATCCATTTGATCCCTTGATCTTTTCGATAGGAGGTCCTTGAGATGCACCATGTGAAGTAACTCGCATACCTCTTTCATTAACATGATGCAATCATCTGTTCTATGACCGTGGTCAAGGTGGAAGTTGCACCACTTTGATGTGTCCTTAGGGTGTGGAGGTGCATTACTTTTTCGTGGCCACTTTATTGTATCACCCATCTCATTAAGGGTTTTGACGACTTCGGTTGCTTCCACCCTGAAATTGTAATGGGATAGCTTTGGTGGTAATTTAGGATCGTCACTCCAACCGTACGTCTTTGGGACTGCCACATTCTCAGTTCGTTCCAAAGTGGACGAACTTAGATAAGTGTTGTATCTCGTGTCTCGCCTTCCATGACGTTGTTTGGACCGGGACGGACTTGTTATCTTAGTAGAAAAGAGGTCATCCTCTTCCAACCGCACATGAACTAACACCTTGACCTACACTTTGTCGAGATTTGAGCAGGGATATTTTGTTAATCCTTGGTAAAGTTCAGGGTTACCTGCTTGGATTCCTTTCCGAAACACTTCAACTGTGGTGGAGGCATCACATCCTTCAATGGTGACTAACTCTTCGTTATACCTATTTAAGAACGTCTACGGGGATTCGTCGAGCTTTTGCACTAGACGATATTGGTCATTGGAGTGCTTCTTAGTGTGTTGGCTACTAGCAAACCTAATTCTAAACTTGTCAACCAGTTTAGTGAAAGATGAAATACTACCAAGGGGTAAGTGGGAATGCCAATTCGATCAAGGCAGGTCCAAACAAGGTATTCCCAAACCAACAACACATTACGATCTCCTTCATGTCGAAGGGGACCATAATAATGTTCATTTCTTGCTTAGAGGCAGTTATGTGTTGGTCTGGATCCGTAATTTCTTCATACTTTGGTACGTCGGGAACATGGTACTTCTGCGAGATGTCCACTCTCGTTATAGCAGGAACAAAAGGAGAATTAGTGTATCTGTCTCTCCTTTCGACCGCTATCGGTTGAGGGGCCTTGGAACTTGCGTGATGCAATCTTCCAGGGCCAAGAGGAGTTCGTGTAACAAAGCTATTTCTACATCCTCTCGGACAACACGAAGTGAATTACCATTTACTTGATAAATGGTTACCTGTTTGGGCTTGCTAGGCGTTACCAAGTTCGGATCGCCCAAGTTTAATTGTCAAATAATGTCGTCCATTGTTCTTGAGACTCGTGGCCGATTTGGTCTTGATTGTACATGCGGTTGAAGCAAATTTCTTTCATTAGTCAAATATTCGATCTGTATTTCATATACCTTGGTGAATCGAGTTTGTGTCCCTCCATAGAGTGAGCATTGATATGCACAATTCAGAGATGATAGTTGACTCGGTCGTAGTTGCACATTCGTGAGGGGTCATCGAAGTGGTTGAATCTTGAGTTCTTTCGGCGGAGGTACGGTCGTCACCCGAGAGCATATTTTAAGATCATCAGTTTCCTGATTGATCTCGTGATCCTCTTGCCCATCAGAGTGGTTGTTGTTGCCGGCCATGCTTCACAAAATAAGACCTTACAATGCTCCACTAATTTTTCTTGGCTAAATAGCCCCGTGGTAGGCGCCAATATTTTGGGCAAAATTAACACTTAAACACTTATCTGCTATAATGCGAGAACCTTACTCAACAATAAGTTTAAACATTTTAATGCTTTAGTAATATAAGCATTGTAAAGAAGTATAAAAACAAAAAAGATAGAAACAAGATTGATATATTACAATTGGAAATTATGTATTCTCGTACGGAGATGATACAACTTGGGTAATTAGACACAAATGAGACCTCTGGTTCTAAACAACGGATCAACGATGTCATTCTCCGAGTTTTGATAATGACAAACACCATAGGGAACTAATGTGGTTTGTTCAAGTATTTCTAAGGAACACAGGTACAGCCAAGAACTCCTATGAATGACCAAAAGCCACAGAAGCTCACAATGCAGAGTTTCCATCAAGGGAACTCTAAAGAGGAAAGTTCCCATGAAATGGGAACTCATGGGAACTCCCAGAAATGATCAAGAGAACACAAGCTTACAACGATGAAGAGTTTCCATCAAGGGAACTCTGAAGAAGACAGTTCCCATGACATGGGAACTCACATGTGAGGACAACGACCGTTCAGCGCAGATCGCGGGATTCTGTCTCGGACAGCCCGAAGGAACAGTCTGAGGATCCGATTGTCACGCTTCATCCAACGGTCCGATTGATCCAAGAAGTTGACCTAGTTCAAACCAAAGTCACATGTGAAGAAAGTACAACTTGGGCATCAAGCAAAGGGCATTTTGGACACAAACGAAAGATGCGACTGCCCAAGCTCACCTAGACTATAAAGCCAAATGAATAGTACTCGGATTGAGTACTTCTCCCAGAACTCACAAACACCCACACTAGAGAAAAGAAAGAAAAGGAAGAGAAGTCCCCGCCGGCGAGTGTGTGATCTCGACGACGGTGAAGCCGAAGTTCCCAAGGACAAGGGAACTGAGAAGTCGGTGTAAGGTTTGACTTATTTGTATTTTGTTGTTGTGAGCTTAGGAACTCAGTTGAGAGGATTTGCTAGTGTTGCTAGAGTTAGGAAGAACTCGTAGGAACATAGAAGTGTGAATCCGGCTGTGTAACTAAGGAACAAAGCAATTAATATAAGTAAGTCATTCAAAATCCTCCAAGCGAAGGTAGAGGTTTACCCATACAACTAGTTGGTTGTAGTGGGGTTCCTCTATAAAGGAACTGCGTTCTAGACTGTCTTTAATACTTGCGAATTGTTTACTTCCGCTGCCTTGGGAACAACTTAACTGCCAGTTCCCAAGCTCTTTGCTAACGTTTACGATCCAACAATTGGTATCACAGCTTGCGCTCTAGATTTGTGTTAGCATCGCAGGTATCAAATGGCTCATGAACTTACTCAAGTGGGGAACAACACTAGTAAGCCGCCAAGGCTTATTACAGGAAGATTTGAAAGCTGGCAACGCGACATGAAGGATTGGATGCGTGGCCAAGACTACCAAGCCTGGTGTGTTATCGAGAGAGGCAACTTCGAAATCGATCCAGCCATAGTCAACGACCTCTCAAAGTGGGGACCCAACGAATACAAGTGTATGGAGGCAAACTACAAAGCCAAACAATACCTGAAGAGGTCCATGTGCGTACAAGACTGTGACAGGGTAGCAAACCTTGACACAGCTAAGGAAATGTGGGAAGCCATCCAAAAAATGCACGTTGGGAACTCAGATCTCTGAGAAGATCTTCAGATGAATGCAAAAAGGGAATTCTACAACTTCCAAATGGAGATGGGAGAGTCTGTCGATAGCTACCAGTCCCGATTTGAAGGACTTTGCACCAAAATGGAAGGCTTGGGGATCACCAAAGAAGAAATCACCCATAAGATGAAGGTCCAACAGCTCTTCAACGGATTGACTGAAGAATGGGCAAACGAGAGAACAATGTTCAAGGAAAATCCGGAAAATAGAACACTCATGCTCCATCAAGTGTTTGGAAAGCTAGTGGGACACGAGAAGAGAAAGATCGATGATAAGGAACAGACTCGAGCTCATCGAGGGATCGCACTCAAGATTGAGAAGATGATCAAATCAACTCAAGAACAACACGAAGACTCCGAAGAAGAAGAGGATGAGGAGCTAGTTCTCGTAACAAAAGCTCTTCGGAACTTCTACAAAGGGAAGCTCCAAAGGAACAGTGGGAACTGGGGAAAAGGGCAGAGTTCCCAAAGAAAACCCGCAGAGAAGGACCTCTCCGATTCACATGCTACAAGTGCAACAAGAAAGGACACTTCGCTAAGGAATGCCCACAGGGAACTGACGGCCGGAAGCAAGGGAAGATGGCCTACATCGCCACCTGGAGCGATGATGAAGACGAAGATCCCGAGTCATGGGCACTCCCAGACATGTGTGGAATGGCCATAGGAGAAACCACTGGGGAACAATCCAGTGAGGTAACCATTGAAACTGTTCTTGCTTCTTTGAATAACTATGAAAAACCTGAGTTGTTGAAAATCCTTTCAAGTCTTGTAAAAGATAACATAAAACTGCAAAACAAGTTGGAAAAACAGGAACACATAAATGCTCAACTAGTTGGTCTTGAACCCTGTCCTAACTGCATATCCCTTCTTGAAAAACTCAAGTCTCATGTGTCTCACATCATAGATCTAGAAAATGAAATCAAAACTCTAGAGAAAGATGAGAGCACTCTCTTGCAAAATCTGAGTAAGACTCCTGACCATCTTGAAGCCTCTAGTTCCCAAATTAGGTTTGTCCCAGCCAAACACGGCATAGGATACAAAGGTGAATGCTCAAAGAATGGAAAGTCACCCCTGAGTGAACATGAAATCCATGAGTATAGGGCCTTAGAACTTCAATGTGAGAAACAGAAAAATGCGCATCTTGAAGAAAAAATCAGGGTCCTAGAAAGTGAGAACGGTGGTGAGAGAGATTATTACACTAGGAATACTGGACATAGACTTTATGTCCAAATTGCTAAGGGAAACGGGTCACGGGTGTACAATAAGGAAACCATGGATAAGAACAGAATCCAGAGACCACACCCAAAGTACTACCTGGGAGAATACTACAAGACGTGCTGGAACTGTGGTGCTCATGGGCACTACAAGGAAGCATGTCCCAAGAAGAGAGCCCAAACCCTTAGAAACCGTGAGTTCCTAAACAAACAAAAACATCATGCCAATTATCAAAGGAACTCCAACTCTCATGATATCAACATCGCTGACTACGTCTTAAATGAGAATATTTTCCCTTGCAAGGGATCGGGCAAGAGTCATCTTGCCTGGGTCTCAAAACACTAACTTTACCTTGTAGGTGGCAGTGAGAGGGAACAATGCATGGTTCATAGACAGTGGATGCTCGAACCATATGACCGAAAACAAGGATATCCTCATCTCACTCCACACTCATGCCGAAGGAGGCCATGTCTCATTTGGCAATAAAAACAAGGGAGAAGTAATTGGAAAGGGAGAAGTGCTGCTAAATAGATCAATCAAAATCAGCAATGTCAACCTGGTGAAAGATCTGGGATACAATCTCTTAAGTGTTGCCCAGATATGTGATCAAGGGAACAACGTTGTCACCTTCGACTCAGACGAATGCCTAGTCATCAACAAAAAGACCAACAAAGTGATTCTGAGAGGAAGAAGGCACAACAACGTTTATGTAGTAGATACAAAATTTGAACCACCAATGAAGCTGTGTCTTGCAAGTTCCCAAGATGACACGGAACTCTGGCATAGACGACTGGGACATGCAGGTGTAAATCAAATCCTGAAGCTTTATCTACAGGATCTGGTCATTGGTCTTCCACAGATCAATCTCGAAGGAGTCAAAATGTGTGAAGCATGTGTTCGAGGGAAACAGACCAGGAACTCCTTCAAACCCAAAAAGGTGGTGAGCAAAACCAGGCCTTTAGAGCTAATTCACATGGATCTCTGTGGTCCCATGAGAACGGCTAGCTACGGTGGAAAAAGGTATATGTACGTTTTAATTGATGATTTTTCAAGATTCACCTGGGTTGTTTTCTTGAAGGCAAAATCACAAGCATTTGAAGAATTCAAGCCCTTCATCAAAAGAACAGAAGTAAGCCTGGGACTAAAACTGAAAGCAATCAGATCTGATCACGGAACTGAGTTTTAAAACTCAGAGTTCCTAAAGTTCTGTGAGAAAAATGGGATCTCTCACAATTTCTCAGCTCCTCGCACTCCTCAGCAAAATGGAGTGTTCGAGAGAAAGAACAGAACCCTGGAGGACATGGCGAGGACCATGATGATTGAAAGCGGAGTTCCTGAGTACTTCTGGACTGAAGCCATCTCCACAGCTACGTACATCTTGAACCGAGCCATGACAAGGGCCCTGATCAACAAAACGTCCTATGAGCTCATCAAAGGGAGAAAACCAAACATCTCACACTTGAGAACATTTGGTTGCACGTGCTTTGTTCACAATAATGGCAAAGACAATCTTGGAAAATTCGATCCCAGAAGCGACGAAGGGATCTTCCTGGGATACTCATCTCAAAGCAAAGCTTACAGGGTTTTCAACAAAAGAACCAAGAAGATAGAAGAAAGCATCCATGTCGTCTTCAACGAGAAATCCGTAAAGATGGGAACAGAGACCCAGGGGAAGGGAACTCTGTTCAAGCTGGTAAGACAACAAGACGATGATGATGATGATGAGCCAAGGAAGAGGGATGAAGACTATCCAAGTGCAAGCAACATCCCACAACCAAAGAACAACGACGGAGATCCAACTCTCACTGATCAAATCTCCCTCGAAGTTCCCTCCTCAGAAGAATTACAAGACACCTCCAACTCTCTTGTTCCCCAAGACAATACCCTGCCAGAACCAAGTATTCAGGGGGAACAAAGAGGGAACTTGCCAGAAATCTCTGAAGAAACCTCAAATGAAGAAGCTGAAGATGAGTGTTCCCATGACAAAGAAACAGCTACTAAAGATGACACAAGTGCAAGGGAACCTACTCATACAAGAAACTTTCAACAAAGGAAGGACCACCCAATTGAGAACATCATCTCCCCTTATGATAAAGGTGTACAAACTCGCTCCTCTCTCAATAATTTTTGTGCTTTTAACGCTTTTGTTTCAATGGTGGAACCCAAAAATATCAAAGAAGCTTTGAAGGACCCAGATTGGATCCAAGCCATGGAAGAGGAGCTCCACCAGTTCGAGAGGAACAAAGTTTGGAAGCTAGTTCCTAGGCCCAAGAACAAGAACATCATAGGAACTCGATGGGTCTTTAGGAACAAGCTCGATGATATTGGGGCTGTAGCAAGGAACAAGGCTAGGCTAGTGGCACAAGGCTACAGGCAAGAGGAAGGAATTGACTACGATGAGACCTTCGCACCAGTTGCCAGGATCGAGGCCATCAGACTCTTAATTGCCTATGCTACTCACAAGGGATTCAAGCTTTATCAAATGGATGTGAAAACAACCTTCCTCAATGGACATCTCAAGGAAGAAGTATATGTGGCTCAACCCCCAAGATTCGAAGATGAGAAGCAACCCAACCATGTCTACTTCTTGGAGAGGGCACTCTACGGACTCAAACAAGCTCCCGACAGGTTTGCTCAATTCCTCTTGTCCCATGGATACCTTCGAGGTTCCATAGACAAGACTTTGTTTTTAAAGAAGGAGTCTCAAGACATTTTGATCGTGCAAGTCTATGTTGATGACATTGTTTTTGGAGCAACTAACGAAACTCTTGTAGAGAACTTTAAGGACGTCATGAGCAGTGAGTTTAAGATGAGTCTCATTGGGGAACTCACGTTCTTTCTGGGACTTCAAATATCCCAAACCAAGGAGGGAACAAAGATTCATCAACAGAAATACATCAAGGAAATGCTCGTGAAGTATGGGATGGAACACTCCAAGCCCATTGACACTCCCATCTCACCAAATTCAAGGCTCAATGCGGATGAAACAGGTATTAGTGTGGACCAACGGAACTATCGAGGTATGATCGGGTCCCTTCTCTACTTAACAGCTAATAGACCTGATATCATGTTCTCCGTATGTCATTGTGCTCGTTTTCAAGCTAACCATGGAATCACACCTGAAAGAGGTGAAGAGAATTTTCAGGTATCTCAAAGGGAACGATAACTTGTGCCTCTGGTATCCAAGGAACAGTTCCCTTGAGCTCATTGCATACACAGATGCGGACTTTGCAGGGCACCTGGTTGATAGAAAGCACATCTAGAATGGCCCAGTTCCTAGGGTCATGCTTAGCCTCATGGGGATCTAAAAAGCAAAACTTAGTGGCACTCTCCACAGCTGAAGCAGAATATGTGGCTGCCGCATCTTGTTGTTCCCAAGTTCTATGGCTTAAGTCACAACTCCAGGATTACGGTATGTCTTTTGGCCCAGTTCCCATACTTTGTGATAACACTAGTGCCATAAACATTTCCAAAAATCCTGTGCATCATTCTAGAACTAAGCATATAGATATAAGGCATCACTTTCTACGTGACAATGTTGAAAGTGGGAACATCTCGATGGAACACTGTAGAACTAAAGAGCAAATTGCGGACATTCTCACCAAAGCTTTAGACAAATGTCCCTACCAGCGTTTTCGAATGCTTCTAGGGATGATAAATCTAAACTAAACAAGTCCCTGTTTGTTTCTCCCTCAATGCCTGACTAGTTTATACAAGATTGCATGATAGGGAACTTGGACTTATTGCTTTCACTATGCCATGATTACTAGTCTAAAGATAAATGTGTACAAAGGAACTCTATTTCTTTTGGCCCAAAATAATCAACCAGAGTTCCCTTTATCCCTCTTTACAAGCCACCATGACGGTTGATCATATGACCCACCCTAAGCTAGGGACCAGACAAACGCTTCTCATGAGCCAAAATATTCACTCCTTTATCGAGTCGCAAATTGTCTGGTTCCCCTTTGAGTTCCCTAGCCCCACAAAAGGATGAGTGTGAAGTTCCCTTAACCACTTCACTCTCCCTGACCTTGATATGATCATGGGAACGGATACAAACTAACAAGGGAACGCTGACTCGTCTACAAAGACGAACCGTCACTTGGGAAACGGACTTTTGTGTCAGAGGCTCTGAAGCGTTAGAGGCCAAGTATTCAAATTTTGAAAAGGACTTCCCAAGAGATCGTGACGCGTATCCAGAAGCGTGCTATGGAAGTTGAAATGATGCCCCACGTTCATTGGGCGACGGTTATCGAGGTTTTCCACTTCCCTTTCTACCCCTCGCCCCTTCTCTCCTTAAAACCCTCATTTGCCATTTTTGGGATCTTATTCCATCTTCCATCTCTGCCATTCTTCTTCTCCACATCCCTTTCACTCCCTTTTTCAAGAAACCTTCAAAAATCTTACAAAAATGGCCCCTCAACACACCTTTGCCCAGATCAAAGCGTGGGTACATGCCAACCCTCGCATCCTCTTCATCTCTCAATTGAAAGAGATTGAGAAAGAACAAGACCCAACTATGAAGGATGTTCTTATCCAAGGGCTCTACAACCAAGTAAGCCCTTTCTTGCCCCCTCCTCCGGCCGACGACACTATGGCCTGGACCTCTTCCGCCACCTCTTCTGAATCCCTTCCTCCTCCTTCAACCACCAACACCTCCTCCGGCGTTGTCATCGTTGACAATTTCGGAGACGCTCGTCCTTCCATCAATGAAAACCTCCGAAAATCCAAACACCGCCATTCATCCAAACGACGCCACTCCTCAAAAGACCCCTCAAAACCCAAAAAATCCAAACATTCCAAAGATCCCTCCAAATCCAAAAAACGCAAACATTCTGAGGTCTCTGAATTTTTGGAGCCCAAAAAGAAAGCCTTCTTCAAGTTTGAGGACTACTTGAACTGCTCCCAGGAGAGTTCCTGTGCGCCCAAACCTCCTTTCCCTTTCCCCTCCGACGATGGGATCTCTCAATCTCAAAGTCTACTCCCTTCTTCCTCCTCTCTCCCTCCTCTTCTAACCGAGGGACCTCCCAAAACTCCTCCCACGAAACATCAGACTCCTCCACCACCACCTCCGTTTGTTCCCACTCCAAAAGGAACTCCACCTTCTTCACTTCCTTCCGTTCCCATAACAACGGGAACTCCAACTCCACCTCCACCTCACAAAACTCCTTCTCCTCCTTCCACACCAAAACACACCTCCACCTCTCCCATTCCTACCTCGGGGATCTCTACTCCCCAGGTTACCAAAACCGTTCCTCCTCCTTCTACCCAACTCTCTACTCCCATTTCTTCTTCTCTCCCTTCTTCCACCACATCTCCCCCCACCAAACTCCCCTCTCCCTCACCATCTAAAAGTGTCGTCGCCCTTACCTCGGACGACGATGATCTCCCTCTCTCCATGGTCATCGGCAAAATGACCAAGGACCCTCCTCCTATCATAATGGGAACTGTGGAGGAGGAGGCCGAACTCAAGGAAATCGAAGAAGAGCTCAACCGGGACCCCTCTGAACACACAACTGATCACGGGACCAAGTCCCCAGAGAAGGTGGCTCCGGAAGAGCCCACGGAGAGAAGGGACCCAGCACCGGTTGGTGGTGCTGGGGCAACAACAAGTCATCCCCAGGATGACGCGGAGGGCTCAAGCTCGAGCTCCTCCGAGGAAGAAAGGACCTCCCACGATGAGGTTGAAGAAGAACAAGAAGCTCCAGCTGCTAAGGAGCGAGCACCGATCCCAACCCCTGGACACCAAATGGTGGTGTCCACGGGTTCCCAACATCCAAGGGAATGTGTGCTTCAGATTGAAGCGGCTGCAACCCCTCAGCAGAAAGGACCTCGAACGGTCTCTAGGGGGAACACGTCAAAGAGCACTACAAGGAAAGGGAAGGGGACCTCTTCCACAAAGCACCCTGTGGATGAATGCCGGAAGCTCCTCCCTCCGCTCATCATCTGTGAAGACGTGCTGATTGACAACGGCTTAGGGGAACTGTGGGACCTGATCAAGGCCCAGGGCTGGGAAAATCTGTGCAAAGAAACTGTGAGCGTCGATCCCTCGCAAGTGCGTCAATTCTACAATAACTTCACTATCACCAACGACTGCACTCAGGGAACTCTCTCCCATGAAGGCGACGAGTTTATTTTCACAACGTCGACAATCCGCCTTCAGCTCCAGGTCCCCGGTCAAGGGCTCAATGAGTTGCCCAACAAGCTCTTGGGGGACTTCAACAGCTCCGAAGTGTACAACACCATCTTTGAGGGTCGGGTTCCCTCCAAAGTTCCCTCGACGCACCATCTGTCCTTGGTCGCCAAGCTCTCTCACCAATTCATCATCAATGTGGTGATCCCACGCCAAGAGAAGCGTTTGGTCGTCAATATCCCTAATGCCATCATTCTCTACCACTTCCTCCTCAAAAAGCCCATCAACCTTCCCAGAATCATCCTTGGGCACATGGAGAAGTGCATGGCTTCCAAGTCCCACTCCCTTCCTTACTCTGGGCTGATCAAGAAGCTTCTACAAAAAGAGGGTCTCTACGACGCCTCTAAGGAAGAAATAGTGCTTGGCAGGGAACTGGACATTTCAGTTGTCCAGAAGATGAGGCACTCTGAGCCTGTAGAGGAAGCGGCTCAACTGGAGTCTGGTGAACAAGAGGGAAACTCTCATGTGTTGCTCCGTATTGCCAACACCCTCGACCATATTGCCAGGGACCAAGCAGCGTTGGCCAGAGGACAAGAAAAGCTTACACAAGTCCTGACAGCCTCTGTGACACCCTGTTCCCTGAAGCCCCATGATCTCTCCCTTCTTCTTCCCTTAATCCAAAAAAAATAAAAATGAAATGACCACAAATTGTACTTAAGTTCCCTTGTAAATATTTTCTTAAGTAATGAATTGGTCTTTATTTTGATTGCGTGTTCCCTTCTTCCCTATTATTGCTTTGCTTGTTTTCGATGATGTCAAAAGGGGGAAAGACAAAAAATGCGAGATTAGTTAAAAGTTTAAGTTATCACAGACCACGCATAAGCTAAGGGGGAACAACTGCATAAAAAGCTAAGTAAGAACTAAGTGTCTCACCAGAAGTGGCTCCTTAAATCTAATTGTTTCACTAGAAGTGACTTCCCAAAATCTTACTTAGGAACTCATCAGCATATCATTCATTGAAATACTTGCATATTTTGTGATGGGTTTGTCATCATCAAAAAGGGGGAAATTGTTGGGACGTTGTTGGGACCTCTGGTTCTAAACAACGGATCAACGATGTCATTCTCCGAGTTTTGATAATGACAAACACCATAGGGAACTAATGTGGTTTGTTCAAGTATTTCTAAGGAACACAGGTACAACCAAGAACTCCTATGAATGACCAAAAGACACAGAAGCTCACAATGCAGAGTTTCCATCAAGGGAACTCTAAAGAGGAAAGTTCCCATGAAATGGGAACTCATGGGAACTCCCAGAAATGATCAAGAGAACACAAGCTTACAACGATGAAGAGTTTCCATCAAGGGAACTCTGAAGAAGACAGTTCCCATGACATGGGAACTCACATGTGAGGACAACGACCGTTCAGCGCAGATCGCGGGATTCTATCTCGGACAGCCCGAAGGAACAGTCTGAGGATCAGACTGTCACGCTTCATCCAACGGTCCGATTGATCCAAGAAGTTGACCTAGTTCAAACCAAAGTCACATGTGAAGAAAGTACAACTTGGGCATCAAGCAAAGGGCATTTTGGACACAAACGAAAGATGCGACTGCCCAAGCTCACCTAGACTATAAAGCCAAATGAATAGTACTCGGATTGAGTACTTCTCCCAGAACTCACAAACACCCACACCAGAGAAAATAAAGAAAAGGAAGAGAAGTCCCCGCCGGCGAGTGTGTGATCTCGACAACGGTGAAGCCGAAGTTCCCAAGGACAAGGGAACTGAGAAGTCGGTGTAAGGTTTGACTTATTTGTATTTTGCTGTTGTGAGCTTAGGAACTCAGTTGAGAGGATTTGCTAGTGTTGCTAGAGTTAGGAAGAACTCGTAGGAACATAGAAGTGTGAATCCGGCTGTGTAACTAAGGAACAAAGCAATTAATATAAGTAAGTCATTCAAAATCCTCCAAGCGGAGGTAGAGGTTTACCCATACAACTAGTTGGTTGTAGTGGGGTTCCTCTATAAAGGAACTGCGTTCTAGACTGTCTTTAATACTTGCGAATTGTTTACTTCCGCTGCCTTGGGAACAGCTTAACTGCCAGTTCCCAAGCTCTTTGCTAACGTTTACTATCCAACAACGTCTTTCTCGCATGCAGCTAATGCTCGACCAGATCCAATTTGCGAAAACGGGCTTAAATCTGTGTTCCTGCAACCTAGAAATATTTGGCTCAACAACATCAATCCTCTTTATTTGATGAGACTCACACGTGCACATGTCTTTAATTAATTGAGACATTACAAGAGAAGTACATCTCGAATTCCCAAATTCCAACAGATTTGGTGTGCTCCATGTGGCTAAAGTGATGACTAACCATTCTTCAACAACTCTAACCAAATCACCACGACTGCTACTTGTAGAAGTTGCTTTAGTTGTTTGTATTTAAACCCTTATGGTGGATGTTTTTAGATAGCTAAATTTCAGAAGAAAACTCTTGTGTCAAGTTGATTTGTAATGGTGAGATACCAATAAAGACACTTCCTTCTTTTGTGAGTTTATCGAACTATTTTGGGTTCGATTTCTTGAGTGGGTCTATCCTATTATAATCTGACATTGCCTTGTGTTTTGGGGTGGGTTTATCCTCAAGATTTAAGTCACTTATCATTAAAAAAATTCAGTTTTCTTCCTTTTAATTTTTGTCTCATAAAACCTACAAAAATCCCACAAAAAACAAAGATTCATAAGACTTCATCTTGTAAGATCACTAGAGAAGAGCTTCTCGGACAAGAGATCAAGTGAATCCTAGGCTAGGACGCATCATGAAGTGTCGTCTTCGGTAAGTGGGCTTCCAACAAAACGTAAAAGAACTACATAAGATTCATTTCCTCTAACACCATAAGACGATAGTAAGCAAGTTAATATTAAGCCTTTGTTTTTTCAACTTTTTTTTTTATCTCTATGTAATAACTATAATTTAGTTTTAATTAATTTGGCGATTTATGTTTTTTGTTTATTAAGCTCTTGTTGTTAAATTGTGTGAATTGACTGTATTGGGGAAATGTGTTTTTCTAAATAATCCTTTGATCCTGAATTTTTTGAAATTGTGCAAATTGAGTGCATCGAAACCAGTTTTAGAACCAGCCAGAATTAGCCTAATATCAATCACAACCAAAACCAGAGAATCACCCCTTAGATGGCAGTTTGGATTACAGTTTCATGTTTTGTGGAACCTATAGTTCCATAACTATGGCCATGTCTTTATAGTGGTAGATGAGCTAGGAGAAAAGAGAAAAGGTAACACAAGGTGGCATTTTCACAATTCTTTGGCATGTTGATTTTTTTCCTTTTAATTTGCACAAATGTTGTTTAATGTGGACAAAAAGTGGTTCACATTCTGTATATTAAAGGTTCATAATTCGTGCATTGGTGCCTGTACTGTTATAATTGTATGTGTTATAGAGCAATATTTTAGGTAAATAGTGTGATTTTTGGTGCACATTTTGTATACTAACAATTCAATTTTATATACTAAAGGTTCACAATTTGTGTATTGAGTGACAGTTCACACGTATTATACTTGAATGTGTAATGAAGTAAATTTTTTTGACAAAGAGTGCAACGTTGTTAGTTCATATTTTATGCGCACACGATTCACTCATTTTATACGTACATTAAAGATTCACATTATAATATACTATATTTTTATAAAGATAATTTTGTAAATTCACTTATAGGTTTTAATAAAATGCGCATGGTATAATAATAATTGTATTGTTTTATTAATTAGAGTTAGTAAAGTTTTTGTTAAAGACAAAAATGACAAATGGACCTTACACGAAAGGTCGAAATATTTTGGCAAATTTAAAATAAAGATATATAAGTATTCAAATATTTTTCTAAGAACATTTTTGGGATAACTATAACGTGAAAATGTTATTAATAAACTTAGAATATAAGATTGGTAAGCTTTGGTCAAAAATAAAATAGAGGTGTAATATAAAATGGGTATTTTTGTCACATTTGTGAAGGGTTGCTTATGTAATTTTGGGTGAAAGGAATTGAGCCCCATTTGGCTCATCTTTCTCCTTCTGCTTGATTTTCAAATGGCCATATCTTACTCGTTTTTCAACAAAATTCAATTTTGCAAAAAAGCTGTGTAAAGCCCATTGGATTCTCTATCAAATCCCTCAATAAATTTGGAAAATTTGATGCATTAATGAGCTCGGGTTTTAGCTCATGTTCGTGAACTAGAAATGGTGGGATTGATTGTTTTTGGCTTCAAAAACTCGAATTTGGTGTAGATGGTGATGTGGATGAATAAGAGTGTATAAAGGAGGATTAATGTAGGAGTTAAAACAATTAAAAAGCTAGTAAGAATGGTGCATTGGAGGAATTGAATTTCAAAAACAATTTGTTTCAGTGAATGTTTGGGGCATCTAAGACCACGAAAGGGGACTATAAAAAAGGGCTTATGGTGGGGAGGTATGGCACAAACAAGTTTATTCCAAAAACCTTCTCCAAATCATCCAAGAAACCAATTGAAATTGGGTGCAAAGTTCACTTTGTACAAAGGTTGTCGTGGTCATCAACATTTGTTCAGAAGGCTCTTGTCACCACCTCCGACCCCTAATGGTGCCACCATTGTCAACAGTTGGAAGAGTACTCTGTTAGGGTTCCAACGCCGCATACCATGCCCCATTTCGTTGCCAGACGAGGGGGACCGACGCCACTGAACTTTGATTGTTTCCGCTCTTGTTTTGTCGAGTCGTTATTGTTGTTGTCAAATGTAGGCCTGCGGGCCCGACCCTGCCCAACAAGCTACTCCTTCCTTATGTTTATTTGTTGTTTTTTTATTATGTAATAATTTGGTAAATGGGATACCTAATACCAATAACATCTTGGTGGATGATAGTAATAAGCTCTAGGTGGTCGACAAATATCCAATGTGGATATGAGTGAGCAAGCTTAACGATTTTATCTCCCACAAAATTTGCACTTGTGTGTATATGAGAGATGACCTTGCCATCCAAAGAAGAGCATTGCATCAAGAAATCGGTTACAAGCATTTGAATTTCCCGTAGACATTACCATCTTGTCTTAATGCTTTAATCAAAATTTGGTTGTCACTTTCAATTTCTAGCTTCCGAATTCCCAAAATGAACGTCAACATTTAATTTATACCATCCTTGACTTGTGACTTGTTCCGAATTCCCTAAATTTGGTCTTTAGTATTGGTTGGTATCCTAATTTACCAGAGCATATTTTCAAAACTTCTCCATGGTTGTTAGTTGACATGTTTTCCACCATTTATACATCAACATTTAATTTATACCATCCTTGTCTTGGTTTTTTCCATTTGTGTTGTCTATGATAACTTGTTGTCATCCTCCTCATACCACATTTATCTTGCTCAATTTGGTCTTGTTTGGCTTCTCCCAATTTATCCGTCGTTCAATATTGAACTTATGCATGTTTCCGATCACATTTTGCTCATTAAATACTGTTTTATTTCTGGTATACCATATTGACCACTATCCTATCAATATTATAGCTAGATCCTTCTTTTTGAAGTTTTCATACAGCTTATATACAATATCCTTTATTCGTTCATTTTGAGTATCCATGTTTGTTAAATTTGGTCGTAGTTTGCATAGATTCTTGATATTATTTGTATAGAATATGGGAAACACAAAAATAGATCGATATAATCCTCCCCATTTTATGAACAAAAAGGACATTCTTGTGTAACAAGTATTTTATTTTTTGCCAATCTCATTTTCGTTCGTAATCCATCAAAGTTGTGTATATTTATTGTGATTTTGAGTTTTAAAAATATTTTTTAATGGATAAAAATTATTTAATTAGTGTAAATAAAATTTTAAAGAGGTTAAACTATTTTATGAAAATCCAGAAAGTTAAAAATGATTTTTAATGGTGAAAGATGAATAATGATGATATTTATAATAATAAAAATAATAAAGGAATTTTTATTTATTTTAAGTTTGAAATAAAAAAATTAGTTTAAATAAAAATAATAATCTTAGGTTTGATATTTACAAGATAATATTTAATTTGATGACATGAAAATTAGATAAGCTTTCATGACATAGAATTCATTATATTAATAAGAAGGATATTATTCATGGGGAAGAGTTCCATGCGAATGGGCGCCTAGGTGAGAATTGAGAATAAATCTCGTTCGTTCCTTCCAAAAAATCAACGTCCCTGATTACACATTCATTTAAAAAAATAAGATACGGCACGAGCGAATTTTTCCCGTATTATTCACGTATTTTTCAATAAAATACGACACGGGCGAATTTTTTCCGTATTATTCCCGAATTTTTCGAAAAATACGTTTTTATGAGACATGCCCAATTTGTTCATCAAAACTGGCGATTTGTTCATCAATATTGACCAATTGTTCATCAATACTAACTATTTGTGCATCGAGTTTTTGATAACAATGTTCATCGATTTGGAACTTTTTTAATTTTTAGTTTTATTTTTTGACCTTATTTATGTGTATGAATACAATATTATATAGTTTTTGATGCACATATAATTAGTTTCGATATATCGATATTTGTTTATTATAATACTATTTGTTCATTGATAAAACCTTGTTTGTTCATTGATAAACCATTATTTGTTCATTGATATACTCATATTCCCATATTTGTTCATTGATATACTTCTATTTGTACATTGATATAACCTTGTTTGTTTATTGATATATTCTATTTGTGAATAGAAATATACTTATGTTTATGTGTCAATATCATCAATTTGTACATTTAGGACTATTAATATCATCAACTTGTACATTTAGGACTATCTATTTGTGCATTTTTTGTATTTATTTTGTGCTTTTAAGGCTATCTTGAATGCAAAGGATAATACAAATGAAGTGATTTAAGGCTAACTTGTCAATAGGAATGAAGTGCTCAATGTAGTACCTAAACAAGATAAATTTGATTTAAAAACTTGAATACAAAGAATAATAGATAAAGAATCTGACTTTGCAATAATATGGTGTTTCTAAGAGGTTACTAATGAACAAACATGCATTTAGCAATGAACAATTATATGAAAAGGCAATGAACAAATATGCATAAACCAATGAACAAATATGCACAAACTGGTGAACAAAAATGCCAAAACCAATGAACAAATATGAATATAACAATGAAAAAATATGCATCTATCAATGCATAAACCAATGAACAAATTGATGTTACTAATGAACAAATATGCACAAACCTAGGGGTGTTCACGGGTCGGGTCGACCCGCGACTCGCAATTTTTTTTGCCTTTGACCAAGTCAATCGGGTCAAAACTAATTTTTTTACCTAAAAAAAAATTAATTGTTAACCTAAAATAATTAATTTTTAACCTAAAACATGTATTTAGCAATGAACAATTATATGAAAAGGCTGCTAAACTGCTATGTCAAGGATGTGTTGGGTATCTGTGTTTTCTTGAAGAGTCTGATGAAAAAAAGGTAGATATTGAAGGAATTCATGTGGTTAGAGAATTTACTGATGTCTTTCCCGAGGAACTCCCAGGTTTACCTCCAAAGCGTATTGTTGAATTTACAATTACGTTGGAACCTGGAACGACACCAATTTCTAAAGCACCTTATAGAATGGCTCCTATCGAGATGAAGGAATTGAAGAAACAACTCGATGAGTTGCTAGAAAAGGGATATATAAGGCCGAGTGCTTCACCCTGGGGCGCTCCGGTACTTTTTGTAAAGAAGAAGGATGGAACCTTCCGGTTATGTATTGATTACCGTGAGCTGAATAAGGTCACCATTAAGAATAAGTATCCCTTACCAAGGATTGATGATTTATTAGACCAGCTAAGGGGTGCAAAGATCTTCTCTAATATTGATTTAAGGTCAGGATACCATCAGCTCAGAGTATGTGAGGAAGATATTCCAAAAATAGCTTTTCGAAGTCGTTATGGTCATTATGAGTTCTTGGTAATGCCTTTTGGACTGACAAATGCACCTGCAGTTTTCATGGATTTAATGCATAGATGTTTTCATGAATATCTCGACAAGTTTGTAGTAGTATTCATTGATGACATTTTGATCTACTCAAGAGATAAAGTTGAGCATGAAGAGCATCTTCGGATAATTTTTGAAATACTTAGGCGTCATGAACTTTATGATAAGTTGTCTAAGTGTGCTTTCTGGTTAAAGGAAGTGGCCTTCTTGGGACATTTATCAATCAAGATGGAGTAATGGTAGATCCTCAAAAGGTTAAAGCAGTCGCTGAATGGAAACAACCTCAAAATGTTAAAGAGGTTAGAAGTTTCTTAGGACTCGCCGGGTATTATCGACGTTTTGTAGAAGGGTTTTCGAAAATATCCTTACCTATGACAGGATTACTTCGTAAGGTGAATAAAAAGTTTATGTGGGATGACAAATGTGAAGCAAGTTTTCAAGAACTCAAGAGACGACTTACCAATGCCCCAATTTTGACTCTGCCAGATGGGAATGAAGGGTATGTAGTCTACAATGATGCTTCTAAACATGTGTTGTGTGTTAATGCAACATGGTAAGGTTATTGCATATGCATCTCGACAACTTAAGGTTTATGAGGTGAATTACCCGACTCATGATTTATAACTTGCTGATGTGGTCTTTGCTTTGAAAATTTGGCGGCATTATCTCTATGGTGTCAAGTGCCAAATCTTTACCGACCACAAGAGTTTAAAATATGTGTTTACTCAAAAGGAGTTGAATATGAGAGAAAGAGGATGGTTGGAATTGTTGAAAGATTATGATATTGAATTGCTATATCATCCAGGTAAAGCCAATGTGGTGGCAAACGCTTTAAGTAGAAAAACTGCTCAAGAAACTATAGTAGCAATGTTGATAGTTCAACCAAGGCTACAACAGGAATTGATTCAAACAGAAACTGAAATTTGGTTTGAAAGGCAACAAGATTGTTTGAGTACCTTAGAAATTCAAGCTACTCTGCTAGATCAAATCAGGGAGAAACAAGCAGAAGATGTTGTTTTGATTAAGATTAGCGGAGAAGTGCAAGAAGGCAAGGCACCGGGATTTATTATTCAGGATGGTTTCGGGATAGGATCTGTGTACCTGCAATTGAAGACTTAAGGAAGATGATTTTGAGGGAAGCTCATTCCTCTGCATATTCCATTCACCCAGGTTCTAGCAAGATGTTCAAATATCTACGCCGAAATTTCTGGTGGCCCAACATGAAAAATGATGTGGCAGAATTTGTGGCTAGATGCTTAGTATGCCAGAAAGTGAAGATTGAACATAGAAGACCAGGAGGAATATTACAACCACTTCCAGTACCTGAGTGGAAATGGGAAGACATTGCCATGGACTTCGTCACAGGATTGCCTAAGACACAAGGGCATAAAGATGCTATCTGGGTTATTATTGACCGACTCACAAAGAGTGCACATTTCATAGCAATCAAGATAGCATGGGAAATCCAAAAGTTGGCCAAAGTCTTTATTCATGAAATTTTTCGTCTTCATGGTACTCCTAAAACTATAATCTCTGACCGAGATGGAAGGTTTATGTCAAGATTCTGGAAGAATTTGCATAAGGCTTTGGGAACTGAATTGTGTTTCAGCACTGCTTTCCATCCTTAAACTGACGGGCAATCTGAGAGAACAATTCAAACTCTTGAGGATATGCTTTCTTGCTTGTGTACTTGATCAAACAACCAGTTGGGATACCAGTTTAAGTTTGATAGAATTCACTTATAATAATAGCTGGCATTCTACGATTAAGATGGCACCGTTTGAGGCTCTTTATGTTCGTAAGTGTCGATCCCCGATATGTTGGGATGAAGGTGATGATAAGATTCTTCTCGGATCCGAGTTGATTGAGAAGACTACAACTGATATAGCTTTGATCAGGCAGAGAATGTTAACAGCTCAGAGTCGTCAAAAGTCTTATGCTGACTTGAAAAGAAGAGATATTGAGTTTGCAGATGGTGACAAAGTTTTTGTGAGAGTATCTCCATCTAAAGGGGTATTTCGTTTTGGTAAACGGGGTAAGCTCAATCCTTGTTATGTTGGACCCTTTGAGATTTTAGAAAGAGTGGGTAAGTAGCTTATCGACTTGCCTTACCTCCGGCAACACACCCCGTACATGATGTTTTTCATGTGTCCTTGTAAAGACAATATGTGCCGGATGAATCTGATGTCCTTAGTTATGATGATATTGAAGTTAAACCAAATGGTACTTATGAGGAGAAACCAATCAAAATCCTGGAACGTCGTGTGAAGATGCTTTGTAGCAAAGAAATACCTTTGGTAAGAATTTTGTGGTCTAAGAATTGTGGAGAGGGGACAACTTGGGAAATATGGGAAACAGAGCAAGAAATGCTAAGTCGTTATCCTGAGTTGATATCCACCTAGTGTGAATCTTTAAAGGGGTACTACCAACTTTGCAGTCTTGTTCATGTAATTGTGTACATCGGCATCTTTTGTCTCTTGTAACTTGACTTTTCTGGTTTCGTGGTCGAAACCATTTTTAAGGGGGTACTAATGTAATAACTGCGGTTTTTAAGGATATTTTCGAATTTTTCTCGGATATCCTTTTAACCTTTTAGTCCATTTTAATGCTTAATCCAATATTTTTGTTGGAATTTAAATCCTAAAAAATTCTTGGTGATATCCTAAAATCATAATAAAATGATTTTATGGAACGATGTGAATTTTAGGATTTTTCAGTGGAAAAAGAATATTTATTGGATAAACCGTCTTTTTAATTATGTACCGGAAGGAATTTAAAATACGAACCAGAAGCCTTAAAAGTTGAAGGTAGCAAGATAAAATCATGGAAAATTGGTTTTATTGGTCTGCATAATTTACGGGACGTTTTTCGTTTAGTGAGTTTTTCCACCCGAGGTACATAATTTTGCCGCTTTAACGCGAGTCCCATTCCGGGACGGAAAATTCCATTTAACCGCCTTCTTGCTTAACAACTAAGGGTTGGGGATAGAATTCATGTACAATACATATCTTCTTTGACTTGTCAAAGTCTATCACTTCTTTTCAAAACCAAAGCTGAGAGACGAACTTCGGGAGCGCAACTCATCACGCCGGCCACCATCTTCACCACCTTCTTCCTCACCTCCTCCTCCTCACCTCCACCTTACCTTCTTCTTCCTCCTTAATATAAGCTAGTTGCTGCTGCTGTAAAAGAGGGACAGGACGATGACTTCGGATTCGGGAGTAAATACTTCGAACTCATCACCGCCGGCCAATCTTTCTAGCCACGCCGCGCGACGTCGCCGGCGATCGGTAGCTCCTCTGACCACCACCCACCGCAAGGGCTGCCACCGGGCATCACCCCGCCACCCTCGGGCTCTTGGGTCGAGCCACCATCGAGCCGAATGAGGTAAAGATTAAGTGAAGGTATTAACGCTCGAAATTAATTAGCGGGGTGGTTACGGAGCCACCGTAAGGACCTTTCAGTTCCACTTTGCTAATTAAATTTATGGTTTTTATAATCTTGAAGTTGATACGGTTCCACAGGTTCAAACCGCTCGAGAAACGGACGTCTGGATCGTTACTTATTGCGAAGACAAGTTTGGACATCTATTGGCAGGTAAAGGACTTCGGATAATTACTCAGGATTCGTTGTTAATCCGTTTGATCTGAAATTTGATAAACTTTAAGAACTGTTACTAATGAACAATTTTTATTTAGAAAATTGTTTCAAAAGTGAAGCGGATAATTAGTTATAATTCCGCCAAGATGGCTCCTTAAAGCATGATAACTAAGGATTTATATATATATCGATATTCGAAAATCAATCGTTTATCGATTAGAAAGTTGTAGGAGTTGAGAATACAACTAAGAAGTGTATCCATGAGCTCGTTGTTGAATAATCTGTTGTTATAAGTGGCATAAGGAAGATAAAGATTTCTGTTGGAATCGCTGAGAGCGTTGAGCACGCCTTATAAGGCAAGTGGACGGTTTGCTCTTGCATTAATGTTATTAAATGAGGAATTGAATATCATTTAATATTTGTGTTTGGAACAACTTGTGTGTTTAATAAAATATGATAGGTTGTTGTATCGGTTAGAAATAATGACCATGTTATTCATTCAGTTTCGCGCTAGAACTGGACTTAGGTCCGTTGTGTGTGTGACCTTGATTGTTTAGTTGTTTCATGCTGAGACATTAATATAGATTAATCTAGTTCAGGGATGTGAGCTTAGTCTCGGAAGCATCTCTTTAAAACTCACATCAGGCAGTATCAATATTGATCCCCTAATACTAAGGACATGACCAATGGCCCGCTCTACGCTTGAGGGGCGACTATGCACTCTAGCTAAGTGCATTTATTACTAAGTGTAGGTAGAAGATTATGGATGAAACAGGCCCTCTAATCTCTCCATCATTGGGATCCGTACTCTTCGTTGTTCAAGGATGAAACATGCCCTCTGACCTCGATAGTATTGTGTTCCATCGACAGTAGTTCGAGCCGATTAAAAGATGTCAACTTGTTTGTGAAAAGTTTGAAAGTAAGATAAGATAAGTGTGTTAGGCACATTAATATACCCGAATGGTTGATCTAGTCGATAACCATTCGTACTCCCGGTTATGAATGATTCTTAATCAAACGTTGATTAAGTCAATCTGATTAGTCGATGGAGGCTTTTAAAAATATTGCGTGATTAATATAAGTTCCCAACAATTGTTCATGATTCGTAATGGAACCACAAGTTGTGGTGTCCTATCTTTTGATTATGCATGACTCATTTCTTATCCTCTATGGGACTGCTAACTGTTGGATCATGGACCAGTTGTTATTCGAATTACGATGCCAATATGTTTAGTCACTACCATAGGAACCAGTCATTTTCTCCACTTGCTTAGTCTTTCTTTAGACTAACCCGACCACCTGATTCAATTGCATGGCCGGCTGGTGCCCACCGTCTGGATACGACGCATCAGCTGCTAAAGAAGTTAACCAGCGAAGAGAAGGCTAGCCAAGGAGTTTAGGAAGTCAAAAAGTTTTGGAAGTGGTCGCTTGAAGAAGAATAAGTTTGTTGTTAAACATTTTACTTTTGTTCAAGTTGTTGGTTATGTTTTTGTGTAATGAAGGAGGTGATACTACGGTTTGTAATAAAGTGTAATAATACTTGTTGTGGTTGTATGTTTTAAAGCCTTGGGTAACCTTAAATTAGGACTAATTAGGGTTACTGGTGGTAACACCTCAAGTACAATAAGGAAGAGGTGTTACACAAATATGCCAAAGTGTTGATGAACAAATCCACATTGTTGATGAACAAATCCATAGTATTGATGAACAAATCCACAATACTGATGAACAAATCCACATTTTCGATGAACAATCTGGGCACGTGTCCTATTTCCGCTTTTTTCAAAAATACGCGAATAATTCGCCAAAAATTCGTCCGTGCCGTTTTTCCCCCTTTGTAAGTGAAATGATCAGCGCCTTTGATTTTTCTTAATCCAACAACTCTTGTTCTTTCTTATTTCGCACATGAGCGCCCATTTGCACCTGAACCGGACTCATTATTCATATGATTTACGAGTTGATATGTTTATAAACTAAACGAAGATTCGTTTTTCAAATTCAACATCGTAAGGAATGATATATAACATAAATTAAATATAATTTATTTTGTTTATGTGGTTGAAAAAGGAACAAGTCTTAAGGCGCGATTGTCATTATTGCAATTTCGCAGTTTCATGTTTAAGTTATCATCAACAAGGCAAGTGGTTTGGCTTATTTTCGCATAAGTTTTGATGCATGAAATGATTTGAATCATAATTTTTTTGTTGGGAACTTTTTTTCGAAATTAAAAATGGACTAGGTTGTTTTTTAAGTTCCTAGTATTAATGACCTTGTTATTATCATAGTTATTATCATTGTTAGGTTGGACTAGTATGGACATAGATCTCGATGTTTGTGGCCTTGTGTGTTTGTTGTCTAAAAGAAACTGTTGTGAATTTTAGCGTAAAATCAAGACTGGTGTTTCAGTATTGGCAACTCTTTATAACATTGCATTAGGATGACCCTAATATTGGTCATGACCTTGTAGCCTCGTCTGCGTACGAGGGGTATTGCGCATAGCTAGTGTTTTATCCAAATACCAAGAATCATTATCGTTGCACCTCGAATAGTGTCGAGAAAATGTTGAAAGCTACCAACATGAAATGTAAAGTTTTGGAATTAAGATAAGATAATTGCAAGATGCACGTAATAAAACGTGTTTAGGGTGGTGATTAAAACTTGAAAAACCGCTCTGGCTCTCGATTAAGAAAGATCCTATTTCCTATTTTATTTTGACAACACATATTCAGTCAATTTGGTTTATAGATCCAATAAGTCGACAAAGGCTTTTCAAAGCTTTGTGTGAATAATAAAAGTTCCCAACAAACCAATTTAAAACCGAGGAACCAAGAAGTGGTTGCGACTTGTCTTTTTGCTACATGCCTTGACGTTTTTGTGAGTATACTTTAGCTAGTAGACCATCGACCAACTTTCATTCAGAGTTTTATGCTAATAGCCAAGTACAATCATAAGGAATCTTTTCTAAAACGCCTTTTTCGTAGTTTGTCACAAAACTAACCCGGTGACTTTATTTCCTTTGCATAGTCAGTTGGTGTCAACCGTATTTCTCGTGGCGGCACATCAGGAGTTGAGTTTAAAGAATGAAGTTAAGTTGACTTCCATGGAGGGCATTGCTATGTTGTTCGAACATATAGTATTCAAGACTTTCGCAAGTTCTTGCTAGTTCCGCAAGTTTGATTGTAGGGTTGATTATTGGCTTGAAAGGACTAATTCATCATTTTATTTCACATACTTATATTATATGAAGTTTGATTTTATTTGTTTATGGGTCATATCCTCTTGCTCATTGGTTGATACAATGCCTTTTAGATGGATATATCCCCTATATCAATTTGGTACATTTTAACTAAATTTAGTAATTATTGTCACACAATGCTCATTGGCTTCCTCATGCTCATTGGCTTTTACACAATGCATTCGAGATGGATATAACCCCTATATCAATTTTGGGGGATTCTAAATATATTCAGTTATCATTGTCACAGAGCTGAATTTTTATTTTTCTTGGGTCTTCCGGGCAATGATAATGCAGGGCCTTCTTCATACACCCTCTCAATTTTATATTGGGGCAAGGGTGTGGGTATTAGGGGTGAGCAAAATTTGCCGATCTGTTTATCCGATCCGAAAAACCCGTCGATCCGATCCGAATTTATCCGTAACCAAAATTATCCATTTAAAATTGATCCATATCCGATCTAATTCAGGTAATTTTTTCGGATACTCGGACCGGATACGGATCGAGGTTTAGGGTAAATGGATATATCTGAAATATCCGAAATATATATTATATGTTTTTAGATAGGGTATATAATATTTATATAGTATAGTATGCTCATTAAGTATTGTAGTATACTTATTAATTTGATATTCTGATGTGAGCCTAATTTCTTATTGGATTTGTGAAAATATTAGCCACATTTTGCATAAAATTAATGGTGTTGAGTTGCTTCTTCAACAGTGTTCGATTGGCCACATTTTGATGTTAACTGATCATATTGGAGCCGTCAATTTACTTCTCTAGATGCCTAGTTGACGTATGTGTTCAACTAATCTAATCGGTATTAATTGCTTTTGGATATAGTTAATGATTTGAATTTAGTATGTTTGGTTGTGGGGCTTTAAACCGCAAGTTTATTGAACTTTGTTTAAGCATGTTTTTGGATAACATTAGCAGATATCCGAATAGGATATCCGCTAGTCCGCCTTAATTTTCAAATCAAAATAGCAACAATTTATAAAATGGATATTTCGGATAACCACTCTCGGATATCCGATCCAATCGGATATTGTTTTTACCGGATATCCGGTTCATAACGAACATAATACGGATCGGAATTTTGATGAAAAAATAACGGGTATCCGGTATACCGGATCGAATCGGATATATCCGTTTGCTTAGCCCTAGTGTGTATATCATGGCCCCCAGATCCCGCCTGAGGCGGGTTAACAATGGTTTGATGTTGTTGTTAGTAATTATTGTACATAGCTGAATTTAATTTTCCTTGGGTCTATCGGGTGCATCCTCTTGATCATGGTGTGGTTGCCCCCATCTTGACCCCCAGATCCTACTTGTGCGGGACTATACTAGGTGATAATGTTGATGTTGTTGATTTTATTTGTTTGGTTACAATAAGATTTGGGTGATTTTGAATAATAAAATTCGAGGTTACTAGCGGTAATATCTCTAGCGAAAAGTGGAGGTGTTACACACATTTTATATATGAATGGTTCATATATATACATAAGCAATATAGTATATAAAATGTTAAATATATCTACATAAGCACCCATAGAGCTTAATATATAAATTTCTAATACAGAAATGTAAACCTTGATCGAACAATGCTACTTTGTGTCGCCTTTTATTTTTTTTAGTTCTAGCAATCTAACTTATGATGTAATGGTTTATATTCAAGCATAGTTGTGTGTTGATAAATTTTGCTAATTAATTTATGCTAATTATTCGTATTTATTGTTAAAATCTCGTGTGCTTTTATTGATATTGCTTGACCCTCAATTAATATCTATATTGTTAGGATATTTACTATCTTGTATGATAGTTATTTATTTATTATATATTTCTATTTCTATTTCTATTTAAATATGATCAAGGATTCTATATTGATGACAGGATAGAATCTCGCCTAACTTGGAGGGCAAACCAGGGCCTTTCCAGGAGCCCAAAGTCTCAGCCAGCCCTAGGGGGCTCAATTTTGGCCTCCTTTCCTCCCTTATAAATATGACGAGCCATAATCATAAAAATGTATATTCTCTTGTTTGCATATCTCGACACACAACGACAGTTCTAGCCCTTTTTGACTTAGGCATTAGAGGTGGACTAGGGGCCCCACCCAATTTTTCCCATTGTTTTGTAAGTCTTAGAGGAAAGACTCGGGATTGAAGATCATTTAAGATAAGAATTGAAGAGAAATTAATTAGTGTGACATATGAAAATTTAAGGAACAATCGACACCGTTTGTGGGAAACGGATTTGATGTCCATGCAATTCCCTTACAAAAATCCATACAAAAACACCAGCCTTAGAGGGGTTCAGGTATGGAACGTTGAAGTTGTTGCAAACCACCATCAAGATTGCATGAACTTGGCTAAACCGCAGCCACTCAACAGTAGATGACCACTTACATGAAGACGCTAGAACCCAACACGATCGTGTACCCATGATCGAGGGCGATCCACCACCCGTGCACGATCGCATGAACAATTTCCACTCGACTAAAACTGACTGATCGCCCAAGCACAATCACGAAAATGGTCTCGACTCGACCGAGGGTGATCGGTCGACCCAACTCGATAGCGGTTGTAATCATTGCCCAATCAAAGATGATCGCTCATTCAATCACGATCCTAAGTGTACCCGAGATGCAATTGAAGATGATCATGACTCGGTAATATGACAAAAGATAGAGATTGCCCCTTGGTGTCGACCCATTAGGTTCACGGAGCAGTCATACCTCAACAACCCGATACAAGATCGAAGAGGATGCTCGGTATTGGCCCCGAATAAGGGTCATAGAGTGGTCACACCTTGAAAGGATAGCATGAGACCAAGAAGATCTCTTTGAATCGACCCGCATTGGAACCTAGTAGCGGGTCGATTGAACAGATCTTGACTTCAAGTAGGGCATCACGATCGAGAATTCCGATGAGCAAACTGAGCCCGATTGAGAACCAAAGACACGACATGCAAGACTGGAGAACTTGAGAGAAATCAAAATCAACCCTTAGGAAAAATCTGGTTGTCCATTACAAGAGATACATGTGGGATAAAATGAGCGTGAAAAAGTATTCCACGTAGGGCCAAATCTCAAAACGAAGGAACATTCCCCTCTTACGAGATTCCCGTGAGCTCGGAACAGGCATGCCATCGGTTAAACGTCTTTTTGAACGCAAAACTCGTAGTCCAAGGGGAGAGAAGGTCTTATTTACAACACGACGAAATTGTAACTACAGAGCTAAAGATACATCTAGAGGTCTATGTAGTTAAAGAAGTTTGGTACCCAACACAACTCGCCAACACTATCGTCGTAAAAAAGAAAACATGTGATTGAAGAGTCCCTGTGGACTTTACCGATTTGAACAATGCAAGTCCAAGAGATTTGTTTCCTCTGCCAAAAATCAATCAACCAGTTGACACTACAATGGGCCATGTTGAGAGGGATTTACTTAACAACAATTAAATTTGTAGTCAAGACCCCGTTGTGTATAGAGAATTCAAGATCGTCCACGGGAAGCAAAGTTTGTTTGATTACTAAACTATAAAACAGAAAGCACATAAACAAGCAAAACAAAAACAACAAAAGAAAACAAGGCTATGATAGCCTCGGTACCGACCATGTTGGGGTCGGTAACGATCCTGGGTTTCAACACAAACTAAGCAACTAAACTCAGACAACTGCAGGCTCGGTACCGACCTGTGGTACTTCTAAATGAGTCTGAGTAGAGTATAAACGAAGGTAATTCAAAGGTAAAATAATCTAGGACAAGGGTTTACCACGACATAACTATGCATATGAAATAGTGTGAAGGATAAGTAACATGCCTTAAAGATAAAGCTATCAACTGTCGTTGATCTAAGCAAGCAAACTAATCTAAGCAAGTAAACTGGGTTTCAACACAAACCAAGCAACTAAACTCAAACAACTGCAGGCTCGGTACCGACCTGTGGTGCTCGGAAACGAGTCTGAGCAGAGTATAAACGAAGGTAATTTAAAGCTAAAATAATCTAGGACAAGGGTTTACCACGGCATAACTATGCATATGAAATAGTGTGAAGGATAAGTAACATGCCTAAAAGATAAAGCTATCAATTGTCGTTTATCTAAGCAAGAAAATCAATCAATTTTCATAAATCAATTCACTCTCTACTTATTTTTTAATCGAATTCTCGAAACTTTCGTTATCGAACAATATCAACATTCAAGTTTACAACTTTCTCTTTCGATCAAGCGATAAACTAAAATTACTTCGACTAAGTATAAGCACAAAACAAGTAGATAAAGGATAGAAGGCAATCAAACATTCATTACACACATTCAAAAATGAATAACTATGTCGGGTTTCAACCCCGACCCTAGAGAGGATAACTACTCACTCACGATCGAAATAAAATAAGCAACTAAATTGAATGAGAACATTGAATAAGAACTAAATAAAAGCTTGAATTATAAAAATCTCGTCTTTGAATACAACCCAACTCGAAAACGAAGAACAAAAGAAGACAAGAACTCGGTTTCTCTCTCTCGATCGACTCAAACGTGTTCTCCAAACAATCGCCCTCCCCAAAAACTCACGAGCCCCCTTTAACTTGTCTTAAAACAAGGTATTTATACTAAGAGAAAACTATCTAATAAAGGTCCTAAAAGATAGAAACTTTCCTAACTAAAAAGATTACGAGATAAAAGATAGAAAATTGAAAGTCGGCGCCGCCTACTGACACAGGTCACCTCGGTAACGACCTGCATAGGGTCGGTAGCACTTCTACTGAACTTCTCTGATTAGACTCTGTTGCACAGGTCGGTAACGAGCTCTCTGTTTTGGTTCTTTTGTACACTCTGCATAGCTTTTCTTGGATTCGACAAGATCTTCAAAACGTATTCTTCCTTCTCTTCTTTTAAACATACTCCACCATCGACCACTTGTCCTTAACTCTCTCGAAATGCTCCTTTTTCCTTCGAAAACCTATAAAAAACACAAAAACAGAGTAGCTTCCATACTTTTCACAAAACATGTAAACTTATCCAAAAACACATAAAACAAGCACTAAAACTAATCTAAACAACTTAAGAAAAACACCTAAAACTACACTAAAAACACGAACATCAAAATACCCCATACATAAGCTTGCTTGTCCTCAAGCAATCACTAGACAATAACCGACAATCAACATGCTCATCAATTTATAGCCCTTATTTATGAAAACAACTTCAAAGTAGAGTAAAAATAGCAAAATGACTATTAACGTCATCACACATATATAAGTACTAATAGACAGAAGCAACCACAATCCAACCTCACCAAGGGTAATGTGTTTCACTTAACTCTCATGTGTTTGGGCTTATAAATTCATCTCTCAACTCAATCTTATATGCAAAAAATCATAGAAATTGGAACTTATATCACCAAACTCTCCACCAAAAATTTGTCAAAACAAGCAAAAATCATCAAGAGAACTTAGGCTTAATGAAAAACTTTATAGAAGTTCCCATTCGGCTGGGTTGTAATGGGACTTGGTAAAGACAATAAGGCGTGTAAAATTTTGGCTATGTGGTGCTAATAATCCGGGAATCAAAGACTCCTAAAAACTCACACAACATCAAAAACTTTCAAAACACTATACCAAGCTCACTTCTCTTTTATGCACTTTTTCTTCACTCACCCATTAAATCCTAGAAAGCCTTATAAAAACATAAGGAAACGCTGGTTTTAAACTTTGGAACACTGCACATCTTCCTTTCTTTTGAACACTTATTTTTTCTTCCTCTTTCTGCATTTTGCCTCTCGGCATGCCTCGGTACCGACCTGAGAGGGTCGATATCGAGTTGTATTCTTTTCCTTTCTCTTCTTGAAAACTTTGGTACCGAGCCCACATAGGCTGATATCGATTTGATATTGCTCTCTTTCTCTGTGCATTCTTCTAACCAAGAGATCTTTTTACAAAATTTGAAACAAGAGACTTCCAATCTACCCCACCCAAACCTTTATTTTTGAACCACAAATATTTTTGCAGTATACAAAATAAATTCATCTCCAACTAAATCCTAATCCTCGGATAGGGTCAAGCTTATCTCGGCTAAGGATAATTTTGTGGATCAACAAATAAAAGGCTTAAAGGCTCAACTTGGCTATCAAAAAAAAGGATAATGTAAGGGTGGATATGGATTAATAGGGCTTATGAAAAAAAAGTTTTCTATCATATGACTTTCACAAGTAATGAACTAAAAATCTTATACAGGTCTTGAGAAATAGATAACCATCACAATTCCAAGAGATAATATACATAAAGAGAGCAAATCACACATGAAAAATCAAGGCTAAAAATAAGAGCTCACAAGGTCATTTTCTTGCTGGATTGCAACTACTTATGCTAACAGTTATACATGCTCAATTTCATCATATGTTATTTCAACATACACAACAATTTCATCATAAGGCTCAGGCTATACTAACAAAAACATGCTAAAAGGAAATTACATGGTTATGCTAAATGAAAGCAATCATAGAACCAAAAGACTAAGGGTATCCATCTGTTCTAAACCCTTTTTGAATTTTCAATTTTTTTCTATTTTTTTGTGATTTTGATTTTTTATAAGAACGAAGAACGAAAACAAGAAACAAACTCAAGCAAAAACACGAAAATACAAAAACAAAACAAAACAAACAAGCAAGTTGTCTTTTCCCTCCCTACCCCATACTTAAAAAGTACAGTGTCCCCAATGTAAAATATAGGCAAATCATAAGAAAAGATAGGGAAAAGAAAGAAACTCACAAAACAACTATCGAAGCAGAAGAAACATCCTTGAAAGCGAGATCCTCATTGGCATGGTGGTGGGAAGTTGCGCTCAAAGTTGTCCATAAACTGGTACATCGTCTGCCAGCGTTCTTTATCAACCGTCACACGCTGTTCCATCGTCCTCCACCGAGAGTCAACCCTTTGTTGTGGTGCATCCTCAAGTGCCATGCGAGCTGAATAGACGTCCTCCTAATGACTCATCCGTTGGTGGAGCTGAGAATGTTGCAAGTTCAGCTCCTACATCTGAGAAGACAATTCTTGAGCCTACTAAGGAGGGGCATCTGAACTAGCGTAGTTGGCTTGGGGCGGCGGCTAGTAATGGGCGTGCTGCTGGAAATGGTCATGATGGACAAAAGGGGCGTAAGGCACTAAACCAAATGATGGTGGCTCGGTAGGATGATGAGCAGGCTTGGTGTCGAAGTGAAATGCCTCGGTGCTAGCCTTGAAGTACTCGGTACCGAGGCCAGGTTGCTCGGTACTGAGGTTGGCGGTCAATGATGGGGCCTTGGTATCGAGCCCTTCCGATGGGGCTTGCTCGTCCTCTTCCATGGCAGCCTCCTCACCTACGTCCCTTGTCTCAAATTCCCTTAATGTTGGCTCGTCTTGAGGCTTTTTTGGCCAAGGGGAATGGTTGAGACGTCTAGGCTTCATACCAGTTTGGCACATGCAACAACTCTAGCTTGTCTCGAGTAACTACCACGGTCTGTCCAAGCATCGTGGTGGTGACTCCTCCAGCATATCTCTGAAAAATGCCAGAAGATAAACAATACTTTGTGTTCAACTTCTGGGGACTGTGCGCGTTGTAGCGTGAGAGGTCGACGTTGAGAGCCATCACCAAGAGGCTCACCAAGTTGCCACAATAAAGCTCTTTTGAAGTGGCCTCGTGCTTCTCTGCATACTTCAGCCATTCAAACCCCAAGTTCATGGGGGCGGGGTCCTCAAAGAGAATAGTCCAAAGGCATCCAACCTCCGTCCTCGTTGGCCTGGAAAGCTCCTTTTTGGGCCAAATGGTACCACCCAAAACTCTGAGAATAATCCTGAAAATGGGGCTGATGATGTGCGCCCCTGGAAGTGCCGGTGCGGTCGGATTGACTTCCCTAGAAATGTAGCTCCAAGTGTCTATGACCTTGAAATCATTAGGAGCCTTGTAATCTTAGGAGTGGTTTGGGAAGTCGAGGAGGCGGTTGAACTCTTCCATGTTAAAGTCATGATCAGCCTTGCCCAACTGGAACCTGATCCTTCCTATAGACGTCTTGGAGTTGAAGCTGATGCGGAGAGTGGCTATGAACTCTACGGTGAGAGTCGGATAATGCGGGACATCCTCCTTTTTGAGGAGATGTGGCACACCTAGAATAGGAAATGCATGCTTGACGTCCTCATAGATTCCAGAGGATTTTGCACTTGATCTTGAGAACCATCTGGTGAGATGGTCCTTTTCAATGAATGAATTGAAGATTATCAATTGCTCCCTAGTCGGCAGGATGACCCCGTCCATTCTCGGTGGAGATGGAGATCTTTTGGTCCTCCTCTTCTTTCCTTCCCTAGAGTTGGCTCTGCTTGAGCTTGCCATTTGGTACCTGAAAATACCATAAATAACCAAGGTAAAATCAACTCAAACCAACAAGAAAACCTCATACTTGCATTCGGAAATGCCCTCGACCTACCTCAGTATCGATCTAAGAGGGTTGGTACCGAGGTTTCTAGGTTCAGGTCTGGTTTTGGGCAATCACAGGTTTGTACCAACCCTCACAGGTCGGTAACGAGCTTGTGCGAGAACATTACGCAGGGGCTTCCGAATCTCTAGCCCCCGAATTCTTGACAATTAGCACAATTCAAGCAAGATTCCACACAAAAATACACAATCTAATACTTGCAACCCCATACTTACTCAAAGCCCTATCTAATCATGCCAAAAATTGCCAAATATCATGGTGAAAATCATGCCAATAAAAAACAAGTTACTTCATGCTTTTCTATCATCAAAATTCATTGCAAATCAAGCATGAGGAAACCGAAAATCATTCAAGATTAAACATCAATATAAAGGCAAAGAGGCACGATGCAATATACACACACAATTTCGGATCCACACATAGATCTAGATATGAAAACTACCTAATTTTACCATGAATATTTAAGAATAGAGTTGAGGGTCAAGAAATCATAATGTAGTCTTGTGAAATTGAAGAACTGAAAATTGAATTGTAAGAGTAATGAGGGCGTGAAGCTTCGGTAACGAACAAACGAGATGTTGCTCAACATTTGATAAATGCCATTCATTTTTTAGGACATTTCACAAGAATCTAGCGTTTAGTTGGGATAACAATTGCGAGCAGGATATCCAATGGCTAAAGGCTTACTTGAAGTCCTCACTTGTCCTAACGGTACTACTATGAAGATTTATTTATTTGTGTTACCTTATGTAGTTAGCTCTGTCGTGATAAAAGAGCAGGTAGGATCGTAAAGCCCGATACACTTTACCAACAAGCCCCCGTTGGATGCCAAAATTAGATGCACTCTAATGGAACAACTACTTTTAGCTAAGGCCACAACACCATGGAAGCTCAATGAGCACTTCCAAGAACAAATACATATTTTTATAGCTTACCCTCTACAAGCTTTACTCGCAAGCTCTAAGCTTTCAGGAAGGGTTGCTAAGTGGGAAGTAAGGCAGGGCAGTAGGAAATTGAGTACGTACCCCAAACTACAGTTAGAGAGCAAGTCTTGGCAGATTTTCTAGCTGAATTCTCTAAAAGTGACGTCACGACCTTAACTATAGTACACGCCCAACCGAAGAAAATCACAAATGGAATCTAGACGTAGATGGGGCCAACATCAACCAAGGATCAAGAGCGGGAATAGTCTTGACGTCATCCACTAGGTAAGTCCTCCAGCTTCCCATCCATCTAAAGTTCGATACCACCAACAGTGAGTCAGAAAACTTGCACGCATAGTAAAGCCCGTGGCCCTTCATGCAATGAGGGCTTGACATTGTCAGTCCTTTTCTAAGGTCACCCGGAATGTTTGCTATCTCATCACAATGACTGACTACTTAACCAAATGGGTAGAAGAAAAGCCTTTAGCTAATATTCGAGACTCAGATACTTAGAAGTTTGTCTAGAAGCACATCATCACGAGTTTCAGGATCCCCTTCGCTCTTGTTTTTGACAACGGGGCTTAATTCATTAGTGAGAACTTTAAGAAGTATTGTAAAGGAATAGGGATTACGAATATCCACTCACCAGTAGGATATTTGCAAGCGAATGGGCTGGCTAAAGCAATAAATAAAATCATAGTTGAAGGATTGAAAAGGCATTTGGAAAAGGCTAAGGGATGATGGGTCGAAGAGTTGGCAGCGGTATTGTGGGTTTACCAGACCAACCTGCGCAGGCCAATAGGCGAATTGCCTATCTTGTTGGCTTGCGACATGGAAGCGGTGATCCCACTCGAGGTCGACTGCCTACATTAAGGACAAATCTGTTCAATCCTAAGGAGAATGACAATGCCATAGCCACACATCTAGACATGGATGAATGACGACGAGATGTTGCAACCATACACTTTGAGGCTCACCAAGGAGCAACAGAGTGCAACGTATTGCCACGAGTAGAACATAGAACTTTTCAAGTAGGCAACCTCACTCTTCTACAAGTCATGGGATATGTGTGTGATTCCGTTGATGGCAAGCTTGGGTCCAATTAGGAAGCATCCTATCTGGCCACGGAAGCGCTTGGCATGGGGGGCATACAACATCAAAGACATGAACAAGAAGACGATTCCTCGGACTTGGAAGGTGGCCAATCTGAAGAAATTCTATCCTTAGCATTGCTTATTTTTGTGTATCTTAAAAATAATTTTTTATATCCTTCTATTTTAATTTTAATTTTTAGATAATGAAAAACTAGTTGTTACCTTATTTATCCTTTTGGGTTTATTTTCGTCCCTTTTTCTCGTTTTCGCTTTTTATTTTTTTTCTATTTTATTTTATGAAAACAAGGAGTATGTATTAAAGGGTAGACCCATAATATAAATGTATGGGTATATAAATATACAAATTAAGTGGGTCATCCCTAACTCAATATGTACACTCGCTAATAAGGCCCGAATGATTTAAACTTATTGTGTTGCATGCAATCGACAATACTATTCAAAGGGGCAATTGTGTGTAGATAAATTTTGGTAATTAATTTATGTCAATTATTTGTATTTATCTTTAAATATTGTGTGATTTTATAGATATTACTTGCGCCTCAATTAATGTCTATATTGTTAGGATATTTACTATCATGTATGGTACATATTTATGTATCATATATTTATGTGTCTATTTATATTTAAATATGACAATTTTATATGGGAGAAAAATGATTCTATTTTGATGATAAGATAGATTCTCGCCTTACTTGGAAGGCAAGTTAGGGCCTTGTTAGGAGCCCATAGGCTTAGCTAGCCCTAAGAGGCTCGATTTTGACCTCCTCTCCTCCCTTATAAATATATATGGCTAGTCATAATTACGAAAATATATGTTCTCTTGGTTGCATATATTGACACACGTCGCCAGTTCTAGGGGGCTCACTCTCCTTTTTCCATTATTTTACAGGTCTTGAAATAGGGAACCGGGATTGAAAAAAGAGATTAAAGAACATTGAAGAGAAAAATTAAAAAAAAATAATTAGTGTGACATGCATACAAAAAATCGAAACTAAAAATAATAAAAATCATCTTTTCTTACTTTTTTTATCCAATGAATCTAGCCTCGAAAAACATGAAAGATAAATTAAGAAAAGCAGAGCATCAACAAGACAGATATGACATAACCCCAATTTGGATTTACCAAATTTATCATCGTATCACAAGGATCATGTCCCAGATTTTCAGGTGCAAATATCAAACATCAACCGAGATCGGTAATCCATCCCATCCCTCCAAAATCAAAACAATTTCAGAAGTCTCGGGATCTTTTGTGTTGGTTGTCGTTGAGAGGAGGAGTTATATTGTTTGAGCAGTCGTTCCTTGTGAGTTATAAATTAAAATTGGTTGTAAAAAGAGATCAAAAGCAAGGGATTATATTTGATTGAATTGAATGCCCGCCATAATATTGTTCTTAAGAAGAGCCTTCCTGAGAGAGCTAGGTGTAGTGGGTGATGGCAATGGACAAGCACTCCTCCTGGATTAGTATTGCGGTGGTGGTGTTTCTGGTGTTGCTGGAGGGGGCGGAGGCACACCCGAATTTGATGAGCCATCCTGGAAACGGGCTTGATTACAAGGATGCGCTCAGCAAAGCTCTCATATTCTTGGAAGCTCAAAGGTCAGGCAAGCTTCCTCCCAATAACCGGATTCCGTGGAGGGGAGATTCCGGCCTTACTGATGGAAAGGAAGCTAATGTAAGCTCAATCCTTAATTTGTTCATGCATGCATCATGATCTAATATCGATCATCCTAGCTAATACGTAAATTAATTAATATACGTATGCGTATATGTATACGTACACATGCATGCATGCAGGTGGACTTAGTAGGCGGGTACTACGATGCAGGGGACAACGTAAAGTACGGAATGCCGATGGCTTTCACGGTGACGACGTTGGCATGGGGGACGATCCAGTATGAGAAGGAGTTGGAGGCGGCGGGGGAGTTGGCCCACGCACGAGAGGCCATCAGGTGGGGCACTGACTACTTCCTCAAGGCCTCCTGCCTTAAGGATGGCCTCTACGTGCAAGTGGGGAACCCCATCTCGGACCACGCCTGTTGGGTCCGGCCCGAGAATATGGAGACCCCTAGGACCGTCCTCAAGATCGATGGCGGCACTCCTGGCACTGAGATTGCAGCTGAAACTGCTGCTGCCATGGCAGCTGCTTCCATTGTGTTTAGACGAATTGATCATCTCTACGCACGCAATCTCCTCAACAAAGCTAAGCGGGTAGGTACCAGCTGAATCCTTAATTAACAACGTGCTATATATATTCATATTGGTACACCGAAATTTAACAAAGATATATACAATATTTGCGTTTATTTGATAGCTATTCACATTTGCCAAGTCCAAGACGGGAACCTACGACGGAGAATGCCCCTTCTACTGCTCCTACTCCGGTTTCAATGTAAGAAATCACTTGACTGATTGACCGAAAGGAAATTATGACCCAAAGTACATATTGATCCATCATTATTAATTATTAATTATTAATTAATTGGGGATGTAGGATGAGCTCCAATGGGCGGCGACCTGGCTATTCATGGCAACCAAGAATACCACTTTTCTGCACTATGTCTTGTACGAATCCAAGGACGCATATGTCAACGAGTTCAACTGGGATCTCAAATACGTTGGCACTCAAATCCTGCTTACCCAAGTAATTCATTAATTGATGATATATTCTCTTTTTGGTGTGCGTATATCTCCATCGCCGTTACATCAATTTAATTAATTTCCAATATATACATATGTTTGCAGATGTTTCACGAAGGGGTGAAGGAACTAAAAGATTACAAGCCGTACGTTGACAGTTTCATATGTGCTACTCTTCCGGAGAGTCCAAATCACCAGATTCATTTTACTCCAGGTCACCAAATGTCATATATATAGATCGAATATACTACACTAGTGATCTTCATAATTAATTCATGAACTGACAGAGTATATCCATCATAATAATTAATTAGTAATTGTTGTATGTTTGTTTGTGTACGTAATTAATCATTAATTAGGAGGCTTGATATACATGAGGGATGGAGCCAACACCCAATACGTTACGGGAACGGCTATGTTGTACACCATCTATGGGGATTTGCTTGCCAGGTACAAGCTTCAAGTTCCTTGTGGCGGTCAACAGTTTGGTCCGGACAACCTCTTAAGCTTTGCCAGGAAACAGGTTCAAATCAGATCACATTCTAGCTGTTCTTGTGTTTTCTTTTCTTTTGAGTTTTGACCTTCACCTAATTCGCCTTAAATTGGGATCAGATGGACTACCTACTCGGGCAAAACCCGCGACAAATGTCATACATGGTGGGATTCGGAAGCAAATTCCCGCAACAGCCTCACCACAGAGGAGCGTCGGTGCCCGTATTGCCCCCGGGGCAGCAAGTCACCTGCGGCTACAGCTTCATGACCTGGTTCTCCAGCGACAAGCCCAATCCCAACCAGCTCACCGGAGCCATCGTGGGTGGGCCCGACATTAACGATAACTTCAACGACCAACGTTCCAATGGACCCGGCTTGGAGCCCTGCACTTACATCAACTCCATGGCTGTCGCTCCCCTTGCAAGGCTTGCATCAGGATCTCTGCATTTGCCCGGCTAATCCAATTTCCACAATTTCAAGTAGCTTCCATTTATAATACTCCCACCATTACCATTGACCCATTCAACATTGTAATTTCTGATAACTTTAATTTTCTATGTATTGAATATTTATTAATATGCACCTCACGAGTCCTTCTTCGGAGAAAATAACAACTAATGGAAATACTTTGAAATTAATCATGTCCCTTTTTGTTTCGATATATAATGCCATTTGTATTTCTCGCGTGTCCTGCGTGGCACTTGATAGCCTTATGTGGCATTTTGTAACACACTATATAAAGTGTAATCTCTAATATGGTCAATACATTCACAAAAGTTTTCTTTCTGTTTTTCCCGTTCAATCACTCTCTCTCTTTTCTTCTTTTTCTTCAAGTTTTTCCCCTTTCCAATGGTGATCTCATGGTATTAGAGCTTCATGCGACAAATCTGAACTCTTTTTGATCTTCTTATCACTTTTTCACCTTCCACACTTCTTAATTCTTTGAGAGTTTGATCAAGACATGATGGGAGAAACACATCCAATAGTATATCCAAATGATACTTTTTACTTGACCTCAAGTGATCCTGGATTATCACTTGTTTCTCAGATTTTTGATGGGACGAGCTTCGAAGAGTGGCGAATTTCAATGAGGATTGCACTTTCTACGAAGAACAAACATGTTTCATCGATGGAACCCTAGCTCAGCCGGCGAAGACAGATCCAAAGTATAATCGCTAGTGTAGATGCGATGACATGGTGAAATCGTGGATACTGAATGTAATAACCGCAATTTCTAATAAACAGAAATGGTTATTTTTATTAATTTAATTACTTCTTTAAAATAACACGATACTCTTTATTATGATTTTTAATAATAATAATAATAACAATAATAACAATAATCTTGGTTAAAACTTAACTTGATAGCAAATAAAAATTTAAACAAAAAGTGAAGGAATTTGGGCAAAACATAAAAATGCAAGAGGTTGGACTCAAACTCATGACCTCTTGCACTCTATAGCACCCAACACTCCTTCCATCCCGCTATTCTATCAAGACCCATCTTATCATTAAAGGAAAACTATTTCTTTTATTCTTTCTTTTCAAAGCTTGCAAGAAGGATGGTGGAATTTTGATTTGATGCTTAACTCAAAATGTGGTAAATATAAAGAAACAAAGGGGGAAAACAAGTACAAACCACACTTGACCAAGGACAGTCAAGGTGAAAAAACTGAACAACACTAAACACGGGTACTGCGATCCGGTCAAAATTGCCCTGCGAGCCTAACAAAAACGGGTCTAGGACCCACCAACAAGCCATAAAACACTATACACAAAATCCAACCCAAACTAGACTCACGCCAAAAAACATGCCAAAACACAAGACCAAAGTCACCAAACTAAGAAACCAAGGCACTATTCCTTCCACGGCCAATCTTGAGCTCAACAAGCCCTAATCTCCTAGGGGGTTGAAGGGGTTGTCATCCTTCATCTTGCTTGTTGGTCTAGCCAATCCTTCCTTAGGAGAACTCAAAGACTTCTTTAAGTTGTACTTTGGAACCTTCCACTCATCCTCCATCTTTTCCTTGCCCTTTCTTTGTAGGCTAGGATCCAATCCTTTTTCTTCAAGAGTTAAATTTACTTTATCCCCTTTTTTTCTCCATAGATTGAGGTATAGGAGGATAGTGCGCATGCACATCCCCACTTGCAATCATCTTTGGCGCTTCCTTGAAATTAGTCGATGTCTCTTGTCCCTTTGAGCGGCCCTCTAGAGCGTTATGCCTCAACTTGCTGTCTTTTTCTGCCTTGTTCAGCTTGATAATTGCAGCCGGTCTGTTGTCAACCACTTGCACCCATGTTCTAGATGTGGGCGTTCTAGCATGTGTCGGTTGAGACCTCCTTGGATTCTTCCTCTAGGTGGCATATCCCTCATTTTTAGTAGCCCATTTAGTTGTGCAGAAATGGGATGAGTGCCCGAAGCTCTTACATAATCCACAACTCCATGGTAGCCATTCAAACTCTACCTTGTGTTTATAAATTCTGCCATTGTAGCTCTCAAGTACAACCTCACTTCTCCTAGCCTCCTCTGTTGTGACCTCCACTAGAATCCGAGCATAGGAGAGTTTTTCCACCCCATTAGTTATACGGTCCACACTAATTGGTCTTCCGATCATATTACCCATGACCTCCTGCATATGGTTTGAAGAGAGGAAAATGGGGTCTATGTCTAGGATTTTGACCCATACTGGCACCGATTCAAAGCTACTCCAATCAATCTTCATGCCAGTGTGCCATTCCTTGAGAATTATGGGTTTGTTTCCATTCATTAACCATGGTCCTCTATTTAGCACCCATTGGCTATCCTCCACTTTCTTGAATTTAAAAACCATCACACCATTGTCTTTGAAATAAATCTTTGGTGTCTCAACCTCCTAACTACTATCTATGTAGGCGTTCATGGCTTCCAGGCTCACAAATCTTCCAACCAACACCCCAATGAGTGTAGCATTCCATTCTTGTTCAACATCTTATTTCTTCCTCTAAAAATTTGTAGACATATTTAGGAATATTGGGAAGTGTTTTCAGTCTCACCTCATCAGAAATACTCCTATTTCCTGCAAAAACCTGATGTACATCTCGCTGGGGATGATCTGAGTTGAATTTCCCACTTCTAATAGCTGTTGTAATGCCACCAGCTTCCACACCACCAGCTGGGTTTCCCTTCCTGATGTGACTTGGTTGGTTTGGCATGGCTGGTTTTGGTGATTCTGACGCAGTTGTACATGATTCAGTAGCAGATTTCAGCATCAAACAAGAGCGTTCAGAATCAGTTTCTGATCTTGATGAATTTTCTTCAATTACTACAGCAGATAGTGCTCTCTCCACGATTAGATTCAGTGAATTAGCTCCAATTTCATCAGTTGGTCCCTTTATTTTTGGTTGATTTAGCATAAGACTTGCAGAGGCACTCGAAAGCTGCCCAGAACCAGGTTATATAGCTGCAGCAACTTGTGATCTATTTTCCAATTTCAAGCCCACTGACTGCTTCAGCTGGGACTCACTGAGGGCGCCTGAAATCTCCCCACAACCACCAATCTCTCTAGATGGATTCGAAACAATGGCTTCTATAGCATTTCCATCTGATTTGATGCTTAACCAATTAAGCTTTCTTAGGGCTGGGATATTTCGGTTCCTGAATTTTTTTTAGCCTACCTGCAGTGTAATTTTTTTTTTACGGTTCGGTTCCTGGATTTTTTAGTGAAGAACCGTAATAACCGAACCCGAACTTTGATCGGTTCCTAACTGCGGTTATTTCGGTTAACCGAAATACAGAAATGACCCATAAATTTCGGTTCTTCGGTTACCCGAAATATGGTTCGGTTCCTATGTTTAATTCGATTCTTGTTAAAAAATCGGTTTTTTTATATATTTTTCGGTTCTTCGGTTAAAAAACCAGTTTTTTAAATATATTTTTCGGTTCTTCGGTTACCCAAAATTATATATTTTTATATATTATTAATATATAACGGCTATTCGGTTTTTTTTTGTTTCTTTTTTTGTAAAACCGAACCAAACCCGAGGTTTTTTTTACAAGAACCGAACCAAAAAATTTACCCAAATAAATTATCATTAACCGAACCGAACCGAACCGAAATGAGCGGTTCGGTTCTTCGGTTCCACGGGTATAAAGTCCCAGCCCTAAGCTTTCTCCACCTCTTTCCTCCCCAATCCTGATTCCGCTCCACCTCCCTTCTCCTCCAATCAAACCTCTCCACCCATTTCAAACAAACACACTTCCAACCACTCATGGAAGACCTCCTCATGAGAGGTCCTTAGCCATAGTGGTGGATTGAAGGCTCAATCCCTTTCACTATAAATAGTTGTGATTTCTAGAGAAGAAAACACACAAATCACTTCTTTTCTTCCTCCATTTTTGTCCCTTTTAATCCCCAAAAATTCTAGATTTTTGGACTTGTTTTGCATGATTTTCAAAGATCGATTCCAAGCTTGCTTCTCTGACAAATTTTGTGATCCAAGTCCCTAAATGTAGATGAAGGATTTGCCTACAAAACCCCTCAATCAATTGGGCACAAACACTACAAAAATCGAGCCAAAAATGCATCCAAACCATTCAACTATGTGCAGTTTTGGGATTTTGGGCTGGTGACAAGCGATTTTCTACAAAATCATACGCCTTCGTTCCACATCGTTTTCCTTATATTTTGCTAACACTAGAAATAGGGGGTTGAGTGGTGCCAACTGTCGCATATTTCCGCCCCGATCCCTTAATGGTGTCGCCGCTAGGACCGTGTGAACCTACCTCGACGACCAACTTGCACAGACTCCAGGAGAACATGCTAGCAACGAACGCATTTTCCGACCACTGTACGCCGTCCTCAAGCCTCCATAGACCGTGTCGTTGCAGACTGTAAGTAGAGGGAGTGTCCCGCTGCTTACTGTCGCTTGAAGCGCCACCATTGGCCTCCCGTCGATGACGCAGTGCGCCGACAAAGTTGACTTGTCGGGCTGTTTTTTTCGCTTGGAAAGAAAAAAAAAAGTGTGGGCCGACCCACCTCGGTTTGCATGCCCATTTCCGTCTCGCTATCGCTCGATATAATTTCCTCACTCATATTTTAATTAATATCTTTTTATAAAATAATTTCTACATATATAATATTTATTTAAATTAATTGAATAAATATTATAAGTGAGTTTTAAAAGGAATTTATATGATTAAATTCACTTTGCATGCTCATTTAGTTAAATATAAATTTTATAAAAATTAATTAAGACCTTACTTTAAAAATAATAATAAAGGAATATTATTATTTGGACTATTCCATCTAAATTATTAAGATAAATAACTTAGAATATAATACCTTCTCTAAGAGAAAGAAAAAAAAGAAAGAATTGTATAATAAATAAAATAAGGTTTTTATTAATAAGAAATACCATGCATGTCAACCTAAACCTTATTATAATTTTTGAGATAACTTATAATTAACCACTAGAAATAATAACACTCATAAGAATAAGAATGGGAGTAAATAAATTAAATAAAGTGGTTGCATGTGAGTCAAAAAGGAATTTTTATAAATTTCTCACCTTTGCATGTCCACTTAAGAATTTAATAATAATTTTTTGGAAAATGTTTTAATAATCTTTGACTTAGAAAAGAAACATGGAAATAATCTTTATTTTCCCAAATTAAATAAATATTGCTAGTATGTTTTAAAAGATGAAATTCTTGGATTATTCCAACTTTTGCATACAACTTTAAATGGGTAGAAGTATTTTTATAAAAGTTATTTAAAAAAAATATATTTTAAAATAATAATCAAATATTATTATTATATAAAACTTCCATCTAAATTATTAAATAAAATAATTTAGCTCATATGTTTTCTCTTAGTGAAAGGAAAAATAATAGTTTAATAAATGAGATAAGTGTTATAAATTAGAAAGAATAGAGAGAAATAGGGAGAAAGGAGAGAGGTTAGATCCATCTTATTAGGTCACCCATAGGGACCTTTATATAGAGAGGGTACAAGATTAAATCTAGGGTTTCCATATGTACATCTAAATAATATATTATTATAACACTCACCCTTAGATGTACATCACTAACTGCCTCGTTAAAAACCTTGTCTGGAAAACCCAATGGGACAAAACCAAGACTAAGGGAAAAAGAGTGCAGTTATGATTCTTCTCTCAACTTGAAATATATTTTTCTTGCTTGACTGAATTGAGCATCCATCTTGTCTTTGAGTTGAATCTTGTAATTTGAGAACACTTGATGATATGTACTTTGGTTGATCAGTCCATTCCGAAATTTCTTCATATATCATTGTTGGCTCCTTTCAACTTGAATTGATGGATGGATAAAAACTACATTCCTTCACATATCTCGAACTTCAGGCCGAGATTGTCTCATCAGACACCTTATATGACGAACTGCCTCATTAAAAACCTTGTTTGGAAAAACTCTGTTGATGATGTCCAAAATGGTAAAATAAGAAGTGGGCCCGGGACGTAAGATACAAACAAGACTCGACGAGCCCTCCAAGGATGATTCGGGGTCCCGCACCCATATCCCTCATTTATTTTAACAAAATTCCTACCACGCGAGGTCCTCTGGAACCTCGGAGTGAAGCTTCGACCTCGTAACCGACTCTACTGACACACCCGCCCACCAGAACCACTCAGCTAGCACCGATTCCTCGAGCCAATCACCAGCTGCCTCGCCCTTGGACCAATTAGGTGCCCTGATCTCGGCCATCCCACATCATACCATGATCAAAACTCGACTCCCCAACCCTCTATAAATAGAGGAGAACCTCGCTTGGAAAAAGGAGTCGAAAAACATCTTGAACTCAAGAACTATCTTGCTCGTTGAAGATCGACGTGATCGAAACATCATTAAAAGATCTCGCTATAGACAAGTGAAGTCCACAAAAAGACTTCAAGTCACACAAAAACCTCGCTCACACTAAAGACCTCGCTATACAATCTCGTCAGACTCCCTACACCATGCTCTCAAGTCTACCTCGTCTCAAGATCAATCAAGTAGTACTTTAGTGGTAGAGTCGTTTAGCAAATAGGAGATCTTGAACATTGTTAGATCGAGATCTCGAATACTCGTAGGAGGTCTAAGGTGTAATTCTCAGTTGCTCATTAGCCTCGTTGGCTTGTAACCTCGCTGTAAAAGAAATATAAATAAAGAAGCAAATGTTTGAACAATCAAATATAATAATCTCGTTCCTTGTCTTCTAGCGAGTTATTATTTCGGGTTTCATCACTGGCGCCGTCTGTGGGAACTTCTTCATCCTAAGTAGTCTCCCGATTAGTGCAAACCTTGGCTTCTGAACCTAACAAAATGGCTTGCCCAAACAACTTCTTTCCCCAACATCCCGACAACATGTCTGAGACCTCGTAGTGGATGGCCGCGGGCCCCCCGGGGTGCCCTTTCGTGGTTCCTCCGGGTTGGACGTACAACGCTCCCCAAAACCCCTACCCATTCCAGGGGTATGAATAGGGTGGCGCACCGCCAAGCCCGTACCCTTACCCGGGTTACGCACAGTACCAGCCAGGTCACGCTCCCCCATACGTCCCTATCCCCGCTCAAGGACAACCTCATTCCGAGTACGTGCCCGCGTACGTCCCCGGGTATATGCCGGGGCAGGAAACATCAACAAACGGCTCGACCACAGAAAGACCATCCCGGGACACGATGCAAATCTTGCGAACCCGCTCGCGACGTTCGAGGATCCGTGAACCAGAATTGTCCGAAACGGCAGGGAGTGCGGCATATCCCTTGGTAAAATCAAAATCGCGCCGCCAATCCGTCGAGGCCGGGTATCGTAACCCCTTTGTGACCGAGATCCAAGAGGCACCCATGCCCAAAGGTTTCCATTGGCCACAGATGGGGCTCTACGACGGCACAGCTGACACCGAAGACCACGTAAAGCACTTTGCCATCCAAATAACCTCAACTCCTACAATGACGCCATATTCTGCCGGATCTTCCCGACTACCTTGGACAAGGCCGCAATGACGTGGTTCATAAGCCTTAAGATAGAGTCGGTGGCCTCGTTCTCTCAGCTATGTGAATCCTTCATCGGGCACTTCAACGACTCGAGGAAGCACAAGAGGAACATGCGGGACCTCCGCGGGATCGAGCAAGTGGAGAGCGAGCAGTTGGGCACCTTCTTTACGAGGTTCACCACCGCGGTCGCGGAGATCGCACACATCGATGAAGCATCCGTGCGAGATATCCTCAAGGGCAACCTGTGCCCAGGTCCTTTCAAGATCTATATTTCTATAAGTGCCCAATGACCTACGACGGTTTGTGCTCCCGGATCACGACCCAAGTTTATGCCGAGGATGCCGCCAACCAGAACTCGCGACCGAGGACTGACAAAGAAATCGTGACCGAGGCTAAGGGGAAGGCCAAGGTAGCCGCGCCGGCCGCAAGGGACGCGTACATGACGCAGGCCCACGACCGATGCGCTGACTACAAAGGCAACAAAAAAAAGAGCAACGACAACAGGAATAACAAACGCGGAGGCGGCGGTGGGGGTTGGAGCTGCTTCGGCGGGAAACCACGAGGCTACAGAGGCAAGGGCGATCCCGCGCACAACCCAAATGAACGAGGGTGCGCCAACCCCGCGTCAGGAACCAACACCATACAACAAGGTACGGTCCAGCCTCGGGCCAACAACGTTGAACAACAACGCCCCAGCAGGGCAGATGCGTCCCGGGCAGACCGTGGCGCGCGACGGGTACATCCATACCATCTCGGGTGGACCCTCGCTAGCGGGTTCGAGCCAAGCAGAAAGAAAGAGATACGCAAGGGAAAGCCACCACGATCCCTCGGTGTACAGCGTGGCACAAACCTCGCGGTGCCACGTTGGTTTGGCTTTCACCTCCGAGGACGCCGAGGGACTCCACATGCCGCACTCCAACCCCCTGGTAGTGCACGCTGAACTGGGCTCGAAAATGGTGAAGCGATTGCTGGTGGACACGGGTTCCTCCATGGACATCATGTACTTTGGCGCCTTTGAGCAATTGGGCATCTCAACGACGTCCCTAAAGCCCTACGCTGGGAAACTCACCTCCTTCTCGGGAAACGAGGTCGACGTCGCCGGTCTGATAGACCTTTGGATGACGCTCGACATTGGCTCCACCACAAGAACCGAGATGGTAGAATTCACGGTGGTACACATGCCCTCGGCCTACAATTCAATCATCGGGAGGGTCTCCTTGATGAAGTTCCAGGCGGTGGTTTCCATTTACCACCTCAAAATGAAGTTCCCTGTCGACGACGGTGTCAGCGAGGTGAAGGGCAACCAGGAAGAGGGTCGCGTCTGCTATGTGACCTCAACAAAGCAAAGAAGCCCAGTATTCATGGTGGAGTCCTCCAGCGAGGCCGACCTCGAAGTCCAGAACTTCACAATCCCCACCCCTGAGGCAGAGAGAAGGGTGATAACCCCGTTTGAAAGCAAGTCCGAGAAAATCTACTTGGGGGAATTTCTCACCGGGACGTCTGCAATGTCCCTAGAAGCCTTGCTCGCGGGGTCCCGCGACGTGTTCGCCTGGACCGCGAAGGATCTCCGCGGTGTTCCTCGGACACTGGCCCAACATTCCCTAAACGTCGATGTCGCCACTCGCCCTGTGGTGCAGCGACGGAGGAAAATGAATGAAGAGAGGGAAAACGCCGCCAACGACGAGGTGGAAAAGCTGTTGGCCGCGGAATTCATCCGTGAGGTCTAGTATCCAAGGTGGTTGTCCAACGTCGTGTTGGTCAAAAAGGCCAGCGGCAAGTGGCGGATGTGTGTGGACTTTAAAGACCTCAACAAGGCGTGTCCTAAGGATAGCTACCCCCTGCCCTCAATTGACGAGCTTGTGGATTCGACTGCGGGTCACGAGGTTTTAAGCTTCCTCGACACATACTCGGGATACAATTAGATCTTGATGAAATCGCGTGACAAGGAAGAGACGTCTTTCATCACGCAGCGGGGGACATACTGCTACAAGATGATGCCCTTCGGCCTTAAAAACGCTTCGGCCTTAAGCTTCCTCATTGACCGGGTCATTAAGAACCATCTGGGGAGAAATGTGTCGGCCTACGTAGATGACATCGTCGTGCGAAGCAAAAGCCCCGAAGAGCATCTGATCGACCTCGCTGAAGTATTTGCCACCCTCAGGCACAACTTTCTAAGCCTAAATCACGAGAAATGCGTCTTCGGCGTATCATCAGGAAAGTTTTTGGGATTCATGATCAGCGAGCGCGGGATCGACATCAACCCCGCCAAGGTCGAGTCAATCCTCTCAATGAGATCCCCAAGGTCCCGAACAGAGGTACAGTGGCTCAACGGCGCTGTGAACTACCTAGAAAGGTTTTACTCCCGCCTGGCGGACAAATCTCTTCTCTTTTTTGCCGCTCTCAAGAAGAATGACAAGTTCGTCTAGGACGAGGGGCTCGAGGTCCCCTTCTCTGAATTAAAGACCTTCCTGTCAAGGCTCCCCACTTTGTCACCCCCATTGGCGGGCGAAGATCTGCAACTATACGTTGCTGTGATCCCGGAGACAGTAAGCGCGGTGCTAACTAGAGAGGCCATGCACCCTGTATACTTCGTAAGTCGCGTGCTCCAACCCGCGGAGCAGCGATACTCCCCGGTGGAGAAAATGGCGTCGACAGTTGTGACCGCCGCGAGGCGACTACGCCCTTACTTCCATGCACACCCCATTCAAGTACTCTCCGACCTCCCGCTCCGACAAATCCTCCATCAACCAACCCTCTCCGGGCTTATGAGGAAGTGGGCGGTTGAGCTCTCCGAGTTCGACATCAGCTACCTCCCAAGAACCGCGATGAAGGGGCAGGCCCTCGTCGACTTCATGGTGGAAGTCACCTACCCCGAAACCGACGCAAGCTTAGAGGAGTGGAAGGTGTTCGTTGATGGTTCAAGATGTGATGTCGGTGGCGGGGCCGGAGTATTCCTCGTTGGTCCCTCAATTGAGACGGAGTACGTCCTCAACTTCGCCTTCGAGGCCACTAACAACGACGTCGAATACGAGGCCATGATCGCCGGAATCGAGATGGGGCTCCTTAGTGGAGCCCACAAAATCAAGGTCTACATAGATTCCGAGCTGGTGGCATGATACGATCGTCCTAGGTTGATTCACGGTGCGAGCGTTCAACTCTAGTAAACGACAGCCTTGAGAGGTCGAAGACCTTGCAACTCGAGTTTTTCAGGGCAGGGTCGTAACCGAGCAATACTGGGTTGGTGACGAGCGAACTCAAAGAGATGATGATGGGAACGTTGAACGTTTTGGATGGAGGATTGAAGGGGATATGGACTCTCAATGACGGATATGACTCACCGACGTTTGAGAGAACTAGGGGCTTAGATATTACACACCAAGTGTTCTTGAAAGATCGATATAACTAACAATCAAAGCAAGAACAAGACCTTCAAAGAGATGATTCTTTGCATTCAGCGAAAGGGAGTTTTTTTTATCAATTCAAAGGTCCCCAAAACAACACACTAAAGGCCCTTTTAAACCCCAAGGCCGATCCACTTCTAGAGTATTAAACCGAGCATTAAAAGACGTACTAAAAACACATTAAAATATGTCTATTCACATTCGCCAACAACCTTTGGCATTCACAAGCAAGGTCGGTACCGAGCAAAACCGGGTCGGTGCCGAGCGGCTCGTCAACAACCTTTGGCATTCAAGAGCATGGTCGGTACCGAGCAAATTCTGGTAGGTGCCGAGCGGTTCCGGGGTCGGTGACGAGCGAGGAAGGCTCGGTTACGAGCATCATGGCGTGAGCTTCCTTGACTTGACGATGTAAAGTCTTCGCCATGGAACGAGTAATTCGCATCACCGGTGGTTCCTCTTGCTCTTGCTTCTCGTCCACGTTGCTTTGAATATGGTTTGACTCGGTGAGATCTTGATGGGACGGATTCACATCATCCTCTCCCCTTCGAAAGGATTCGACCTCGAATCTGGCATGTAATCCTCATCACCGGAATCGCCCACCAAGTAAGGTCGAAGATCAGCAATGTTGAACACATCATGGACACCCATCTCCGGTGGTAGCTCTAACCGATAAGCATTATCGTTGATCTTCTCAAGTACTTGAAATGGTCCCGCCGCCCGTGGCTTCAACTTGGAGTTTCGACGTGAGGGAAACCGTTCCTTGCGGAGGTGCACCCACACCAAGTCATCGGGCTCTAAAAGCAACTCCTTGCGTCCCTTGTTATGTTGGCGCTCATATTGTGCCGAGCGTGTCTCGAGCTGCCTCCTTGTGTCCTCGTGCAACCGCTTCACATAGTCTGCTAAATCCTTTCCTTCCTGGCTAAAACCATCAACAATAGGGTGAGCAATAAGGTCTAACGGAGTGAGAGGATTCTTACCATACGCGACTTCGAAAGGTGTCTTCTTGGTCGCCGAGTGGGTAGTCCGGTTATAGGCGAACTCTATGTATGGAAGACAATCTTCCCACCTGAGGAGGTTAGCTCGCAAAACAACACGAAGCAAGGTGCCAAGCGACCTATTCACTACTTCGGTTTGCCCATCCGTTTGCGGGTGACAAGTAGTGGAATAAAGTAACTTGGTGCCTTACTTGGCCCACAAAGTCCTCCAAAAGTGGCTAAGGAATTTTACATCCCTATCCGACACTATAGTTTTGGGAAGACCATGGAGACACATAACATGATTGAAAAACAAGGACGCCACGTTCGTAGCATCGTCGGTTTTGTGACAAGCAATGAAATGTGCCATCTTACTAAACCGATCAACGACTACGAGAATGGAATCCCTACCCCTTTTAGTCCTAGGAAGACCTAACACAAAATCCATGGATAAGTCTTCCCAAGGCTGTTGGGGAATGGGCAAAGGAGTATACAATCCTTGGGGGCTCGTTTTAGATTTAGCTCATGCACAAGTAGCACAAGAGGCACACAATTTCTCGACGTCCCTAAGCATTCGCGACCAATAGAAGTGTTCCTTCAAGGCTTGCAAAGTCTTAGCAACGCCGAAATGGCCCATAAGGCCTCCACCGTGTGCTTCTTGCACTAATAGGCGTCGAATGGATCCCCCAGGGATGCATAACTTAGCACCCTTCATAAGATAACCGTCATGAAGGAAGAATTGATCTTTACTTCCAACGGTACTACATTCCTCATAGATATCATCGAAGTCAAGGTCTACAGGATATAGTTCCTTAATGAAAGCAAAGCCCAACATCCTAGCATCCATAGTGGAAATCAGGGCGTATCTTCGGGATAAAGCATCCGCCACAATATTGTCCTTTCCCTTTTTGTGTTTGATCACATAAGGGAAAGTCTCAATGAATTCAACCCACTTAACATGACGTTTATTCAGTTTATTTTGTCCTTTGAGGAACCTAAGTGCCTCATGGTCGGAATGAATAACAAATTCCCTAGGGAGGAGATAGTGAGACCATACCTTAAGCACCCTTACCAAAGCGAGTAGCTCCTTGTCATAAGTTGGGTACTTGAGCTCGGCTTCATTCAACTTCTCACTATAATATGCAATCGGCCTCCCTCCTTGCATGAGCACGCCTCCAAGTCCTACTCCCGATGCATCACATTCAATCTCGAAAGTCTTGGAAAAATCGGGAAGAACTAGAAGAGGTGCATGCGTGAGCTTGTCCTTGAGAGTACTGAAGGCTCGTTCTTGCTTTGGACCCCATTGGAAAACCACCTTCTTCTTGGTAAGCTCGGTGAGAGGCGTGGCTAAGATGCTGAAATCTCGTACGAAGCGTCGGTAGAAACCATCCAAGCCGAGGAAGCTCCTCACTTGCGTCATGGTGGTAGGTACGGACCATTCCTCAATTGCCTTCACTTTCTCCTTGTCCACTTGAAGCCCTTCTTTGCTCACTACAAAACCAAGAAACACCACATTATCCAAGCAAAAATGGCATTTCTTAAAATTAGCATAAAGCTTCTCTTTCCTCAAAACTTCTAGAACCATGCGAACATGTCTAGTATGCTCTTGTAAGCTATGGCTATAGATCAATATATCATCAAAATACACTACCACAAACTTGCCTAAAAAAGCTCTTAAAACATGGTTCATTAATCTCATGAATGTGCTAGGCGCATTAGTAAGGCCAAATGGCATAACCAACCATTCATAGAGACCGTACTTGGTCTTGCATGCGGTTTTCCATTCGTCACCACTTTTGAGATCCACTTTGGAAAATATGCATGACCCGTGGAGCTCATCCAACATATCATCAAGTCTAGGAATAGGATGCCTATACTTGACGGTAATGTTGTTGATAGCCCTACAATCCACACACATTCTCCACGTTCCATCTTTCTTAGGAACTAAGATGACGGGAACGGAACATGGACTCAAACTCTTACGCACATAACCTTTAGAAAGAAGCTCTACAAATTGTTTTTGAAGCTCCTCAGCCTCGGTTGGATTGGCTCGGTAGGCCGGCTTGTTGGAAATGGAAGCACCAGGCACGAAGTCGATTTGGTGCTCAATCCCTCGGATTGGGGGCAGTCCCTCCGACATCTCTTCAGGAAACACATCATCGAACTCCTTCAACAACAAAGAAATGGGAGGAGGTAATTGCTCTACATCTTGTTCATTAAGCAGTACATCCTTAAATAACAAAAGAATGCAAGTAGTACTCCCTTTCACAGCCTTTCGAGTCTCTCTGGCCTTGGCTAGAAGGAGATGGCTCGGCGGTGCGGTCGGTGTCGACCCACTGGCGGTCGGTGTCGACCCACTGGCGGTCGGTGTCGACCCACTGGCGGTCGGTGTCGACCCACTGGCGGTCGGTGTCGACCCACTGGCCCGCTTGGCCTCTTTAGCAGCTTCATATGGTCGGCCATGATCTCGTGTGGCGCCATGGGCATCAAAGTGATTCTCTTACCATTGAGATGGAAAAGAGTACTCGTTTGTGACGCCTTGGTGAATCACGCCACGGTCATATTGCCACGGGCGACCAAGTAAGAAATGACATGCCGTCATTGGAACCACATCACATATCACCTCATCAGAGTACCCCCTATAGAAAACTTGATACAAGCTTGCTCATTCACCTCAAGAGGTGTGTTAGAGTTCAACCAACATAAGGTATAGGGTAATACATGAGGAGTAGTTTTAAGGGAAAACCGTTTAACCACTTCTTGATCTATGATATTGCAACAAGATCCTCCATCAATTATAAGAGTACAAAGTTTACCTTGAATGAGGCATCTTGTATGGAAAATGGTCTCCCTTTGGTTGGACGGCACCGAAGCTTCATTGGCAAGAAGGGAACGCTTGACCACGAAGCACTCCCCATGGGTCTCGTCCATAACTTGCAATTCTGTCACCTCTCCATCACCATCTTGTGGCTCCTCATTCTCAGCCTCCTCATCCGACTCATACTCCCCAATGGTGTTGAGTAGAACTTGGCGCTTTGAAGGGCAATCCCGAGCTATGTGTCCACGCCCTAAGCACTTGAAACACTTGATCTCACTCGTTCGTTGCTCGCCTTCACGCCTTCCTCCTTGTGAAGTCCGAGATGGTTCACGCTGTGTAGGCATATTTCCGACGTCTTGCTTGGCTTCGGGACGCCGGGTTTGCTGGCTAGAAGCGCCCCCACCTTGAGTATTCCACGACTTGGAAGGAGATGGGTAACTTCTCCGTTGAGGCAGATTTTGATAAATGTGATTGGTGTAGTGCAAAACCTCCTCAATCGTAGTGCCCCTAACAAAATGCTGCGTACTCACAATAGACTTAAGGTCAGCATTTAAACCGTTAATGAATTTAGAGATAACATACCCCTCGGGAAACTGTAGGCCGGATCTATAAACTAGAATCTTGAGCTCTTTGTAGTACTCATCCGGCGTCTTGGTTCCTTGCTTCAATTGCTCTAGCCTAGCATGCAATCGAGCGGTGAAGTCGTCGGGTACAAAACGATGCCTTAGGGCAGCCTTTAACTCCTCCCAAGTATCGATAGCCGGGTAGCCATTGTATGCTCTTTCTTCCCTGTCCTCAATCCACCAATGGTAAGCAAACTCAATAAACTTAATGGTGGCAATGGCTACCTTTTGGGCGTCCGAATATTGATAGAAGTCAAAGACTTGCTCTGTATTATGCTCCCACTCCAAGTAAACTTCGGCATCGGTAGAACCTCCAAAAGGTTGCACTTCCAGCTTCACGTTAGGCCCCCTTCCATAACCTTGGTCCAATTCTTGACCTTGGTATCCCTGCATGGGTTGTGGAAGTTGCCTAACCGCTTGATGATTCACCCTCCCTGCGCCTCGTCCTCCAGCGGGATGCCTTGGTTGCCATGGGGCCATCGGGGCTCTTGGTTGGAAATCCCCAACATACTCTTGACCTGTAACATTAGCGGGGCCCGAGGGCAAAGGCATAGTAGTGTATGGAGAATACGGAAAAGAATGGAAAGATTGCATACCTGACTCTTCGCGGTTGGTGCTCGGAAGAGTGTGGTAGGAAGTCGTTGGAGCCGCCGAAACATGCATGGTTGGCACCGAGCTATGCAGGGTCGGCACTGAGCTAGGCAGGGTCGGCACCGAGCTAGGCTGGGTCGGCACCGAGCTCCCGTATGTCACTTGGCCCGAGCCCGTTCCCTCTTCATAGCTTGCTTGAATTCCTCCTAGGCTTCCCAGCTGCATCGCCCCCATCCGAGCCTCCATTGAAAGCTTAAAGGCTTCCATCTCCCGTTGTTGTTGTTGCACTCTTTCTTCATTCTCGGTTTTGAGCCCTTGAATGGCTCTAAACAAGTCTTCCATGGTAATGGCGGTGGAAGTCACCTCACCCTCGACAAGTCCCTTGTTTTTGTTATTAGTGTCGTCCATGTTGTTCCTAGAGCACAAAACTCAGCACACACAACTAGGAAAACGTGTCAATGGATCCCACACAAGCAAGGGTCCTTAAACCGATCCTTAAGCAATAAAAATTGGTCGTTAGAAGGGTCGGTAAGGTCTTTAACAATGGTAAGCAAGAAAAATTAATCACACAACTAATCTTACAAGAAGACTCGACACACTCCAAGAAGTGAAACACAAAAAGATAAAGGAAAGGTACTTGATTTTTTTTTAACAATTCATAAACGAAGCAAGTGATGTAGGTGTCGCCCTTGTGTCGCCTTACTTTTTCTCGGTCACTCCTCTTGTTTTACCGGTGACCGGATCTTTCTAAGAACAACCACTTTTTTCGCAAGGGTTGAGCAAGGAGGTGTTGGGTTCAATACCAAGATCTCCCTCCTAGCATCTTGACACTTTGAAGGAGGATGGGCGAACCAAATCTTCTCCTACTACACCCTAATTTTCGAACAAGCAAGTTATTATTATTTTTTTTATATAAACTTTCTCGTTCCCTTAATCCTATAAGCCTTTTCGTGATTTACACACAACTTTTCGTGTGCCAAGCGCAATTAAAATCGAATTAAAGGCTAAGAACTCAAGGGTTGGGATTGGAAAAGGCACAAATCGGTTCAGATTTTGAGCTCTCAACGCAGGCATACAAAGACGAAAGGAAACCAATTTCTATATGCTTAACAATCGAGTTTTAGGAGTCAAACCTCGCGTGGCTCTGATACCACATGATACGATCGTCCTAGGTTGATTCACAGTGCGAGCGTTCAACTCTAGTAAACGACAGCCTTGAGAGGTCGAAGACCTTGCAACTCGAGTTTTTCAGGGCAGGGTCGTAACCGAACATTACAGGGTCGGCGATGAGCGAACTCAAAGAGATGATGATGGGAACGTTGAACGTTTTGGATGGAGGATTGAAGGGGATATGGACTCTCAATGACGGATATGACTCACCGACGTTTGAGAGAACTGGGGGCTTGGATATTACACACCAAGTGTTCTTGAAAGATCGGTATAACTCACAATCTAAGCAAGAACAAGACCTTCAAAGAGATGATTCTTTGCATTCAGCGAAAGGGAGTTTTTTTTATCAATTCAAAGGTCCCCAAAACAACACACTAAAGGCCCTTTTAAACCCCAAGGCCGATCCACTTCTAGAGTATTAAACCGAGCATTAAAAGACGTACTAAAAACGCATTAAAAGATGTCTATTCACATTCGCCAACAACCTTTGGCATTCAAAAGCAAGGTCGGTACCGAGCAAAACCGGGCCGGTTCCGAGCGGCTCGCCAACAACCTTTGGCATTGAAGAGCATGGTCGGTACCGAGAAAATTCTGGTAGGTGCCGAGCGGTTTTGGGGTCGGTGCCGAGCGAGGAAGGCTCGGTTACGAGCATCATGGCGTGAGCTTCCTTGAATTGACGATGTAAAGTCTTCGCCATGGAACGAGTAATTCGCATCACCGGCGGTTCCTCTTGCTCTTGCTTCTTGTCCACGTTGCTTTGAATATGGTTTGACTCGGTGAGATCTTGATGGGACGGATTCACATCATGGCACGTCAGCTCAACGACTATTACGACACCAGAATGGGATTCCTGCCTGCTTACCATGAGAAGGTGAAGGCCTTGGCATCGTGCCTAGAGACTTTTGCGGTAGAATCCATCACGCGAGCCTCAAACACAAAGGCAGATGCTCTCGCGAGGTTGGGGTCTGCCCTTCCCTTGGAGGTAGGGAACTGCGTGATGGTAGAAAGAAAACTCTCACGAAGTGTGGACAACGAGGTCCTATCCGTCAGGATCGAGGACTGGAGGTTCCCAATAACGCGATATGTGCTGAGCAGTGTCCTCCCAGAAGACCCCGTGCTGGCCAGGAAGCTGAAAATGCAGGCGGCCCGCTAATACGTCATCGGTAGCCAACTCTACCGCCGAGGTTACGTTGAGCCCAATTTACTATGCGTACCGCCCGAGGTCACAGATCACATCCTCTACGAGGCACATGAGGGAGTCTGTGGCGGCCACTCAGGGTGGCGGGCCTTGGCACATAAGATCATCCATCTGGGGTACTTTTGGCCCACTCTCTGACACGATGTGAAGGCCTACGTCCAAAGGTGCGATGTGTGTCAGAAACATGGGAACCTCCAGCACACTCCAACCTGCCGCCTCCAATCCATCCACGCATCCTGCCCGTTCGCGATGTGGGGGATGAAAATCCTCGGCCCTTTTCCCAAAGCGGTGGCCAAGTGCAGTACATCTTGGTCATTAACGATTACTTCACGAAGTGGATCAAGGCGCAAGCCATGGCTAAAATAATCGGGGCAAAGGTCTGCGACTTCCTATGGAAGAACCTCATTTGTCGTTTCGGCGATCCCATGACCATCATGACCGATCATGGCCCCCAATTCGACTACGAAGAGACTCGGACTTTCTACTCCGAACTAGGCATAGCCCTCAAATTCTCCTCTGTGGCTCACCCCCAGTCCAATGGCCAGGTAGAAAATGTCAACGCCCGTATCCTGACCGACCTAAAAAAGTGCCTAGGCATGGCGTAAGGTCGCTGAGCGGAACTACTCCCACTCATCCTCTGCACGTATCGCACGACTGCGCGTCGCGCAACAGGCGAAACACCCTTCGCTCTAACTTACGGGGCAGACGCGCTAGTCCCCGTAGAAACTCTGGTCCCATCGGCGAGAGTGTTCAACTTCGACGAGAAAGAGAACGAGTCCAACCTTAAGGTCGAGCTACAATTCCGAGACGAGCTGCGTGAGGTGGCTGACCTACGCTCCAGAGACTACAAGCGTCGCGTGGTTGTGTCTCACGACAAGAAGGTCAGACCTCGTCTTTTGGCCACAGGAAACCTCGTTCTGAGCCGTACCGAAGGTGGAAAACTGGATCCTAACTGGGAGGGCCCATATCTCCTCTGGGAGGAGGTCGCACCCGGAGCCTTTAAGCTCAAGGACAGCGAGGGCGTACCCTAAGCAAAACATGCAACGTCGCGCGGCTCAACAAATATTATGTGTAAACTCTCTAAACTCGTTGTTCCTTAAAAATTTTTGTGAAATAAAGGATTGCAGGCTTTTCGTAAACTCTCTCAAAAATGAATCTCGTTTGAAAGGAAAGTCCACACTTCGCTTCCCGGTTGGGGTTGGAGAATCTTGTTTAAAAGAAAAATCTACCCCTCGCTTCCCGCTTGGGGTTGGAGAATCTCGTTAAGTCCACCCCTCGCTTCCCGCTTGGGGTTAAAGAATCTCGTTTGAAAGAAAAGTCCACCCCTTGCTTCCCGCTTGGGGTTGGAGAACCTCGTTTGAAAAAAAGTCCACCCCAAGCTTCCCGCTTGGGGTTGGAGAATCTCGTTTGAAAGAAAAGTCCACCCCTCGCTTCCCGCTTGGGTTTGGAGAATCTCGTTTGAAAGAAAAATCCACCCCTCGCTTCCCGCTTGGGGTTGGAGAACCTCGTTTGAAAGAAAAGTCCACCCCTCGCTTCCCGCTTGGGGTTAGATAATCTCGTTTGAAAGAAAAGTCCACCCCTCGCTTCCCGCTTAGGGTTGGAGAATCTCGTTAAGTCCACCCCTCGCTTCCCGCTTGGGGTTGGAGAATCTCGTTAAGTCCACCCCTCGCTTCCCGTTTGGTGTTGGAGAATCTCGTTTGAAAGAAAAGTCCACCCCTCGCTTCCCGCTTGGGGTTGGAGAATCTCATTTGAAAGAAAAGTCCACCCCTCGCTTCCCGCTTGGGGTTGGAGAATCTCGTTAAGTCGACCCCTGGCTTCCCGCTTGGGGTTGGAGAATCTCGTTTGAAAGAAAAATCCACCCCTCGCTTCCCGCTTGGGGTTGGAAAATCTCGTTAAAGGTTCACCCCTTGCTTCTCGCTTGGGGTTGGAGAATCTCGTGTTTGAATTCACCCCTCATTGACTCTCTAAGCAAGCAAGGTCCGCTAATTCTCAAGGTGGAGAGGGTTCAAAGCGGAACGAGTTTTCAATCGTGCAAGGCTCGTAGCCTCAACATAACCCTATAAAGATCCGAGTGAAGCTCATGATCTCGGTATGGAATTAAAACACCCGATGTGGCCCGATTACCACAATAGTTGTGACACTCGAACCATGGGGTTAGATGGATATGGATGGACATGTACAAATAGGCTAAAACAAACAAACAGTCACGAAAAAAGAAAAATGATATGAAAAAAAGGCCGCAAGAGCCGAGATGTTTAATTATAGACCCCGCGAGGCCACCAACAAGACAAAAAATAAAGGCCACAAGGGCCAAGATGTTTGAATTACAAACCCCGCAGGGCCACCAACAAGACAAAAATAAAAAAATGAAAGCAACATCTTTCAGTTCAGGGCTTCAGCGGCGGGATCAGCGGAGTCCGTTGGAGCTTTTGGGGCATTGGCGGCAGAACCCGCGGGAGTTTCCAGGACGGGGTCTGCGGTGACAGGCGGCTGGGAACTTGGCGCATCTGTCGCAGGTTGAGGTCCCGTGACGACAACCTTCGGACCTTCTTGAACGAGTTCCACCGCAGGAGGCGCCTCGCTTGCCACAGTCCCATCCGCGTTGAGAAAGAACTCACATTCTCCCGCGGGCTCCTCCCCGGTCTCCTCCCCCATAGTCTCTTCGTAATTGGGGATGAAGAAGGTAATACGGGGATCAATATGCCCGTACTTTGCCACCGCCTGTCTAACCCCCATACGAACGGCTTGGTGGAACATCTTCCTCACACTTTCCACCAGCTCCGTTCTATACCCCTCCGAAGCCACGTACTTGGGACCCGCGACCTCCACCTCTTCGTTAAGCTCAACAACGCGCCGCTCGAGGCGGGTAATCTCCTCCTCATCCCTCGAGAGCTCCGCCTCTTTCTCCTTGAAGAAGTTGTGCTCAACGGAGAGCTTACCCCGAAGCTCTTCGTTCTCGCCCTGCAGAACCTCGGCCACTTCCCTCGCCTTGTCCTCCCGCTCCTTCGCTCGGGCCTCTCCCTCCTTTGCCCGGGCCTCTCCCTCCTTCGCCCTCGCCACCGCCTTAGCCTCATCCCTCGCCGCAACCTCCGCGGCTTCAACCCGCTTCTTAACCACATCAAGCTCCTTTGCCTGCTTCTCGCACTCCTCAGTGGAGGCTTTAAGCGTCGCCTCCATCTTTTCCATCCTCGCGTGAGCAAGGCCGATGCAGCTACGGTTATAATTGTCAAAGAAGGTGTGTTGCATGTTCTCAAAAGTGTTTGAGAAAAAAGATAAGTAAGAGGGGGAGAAGTCCTAAACAGAAGTGAAATGCATAAAAGCAAGACTTACCATGGTCGTGTATCGAGCGGCCTCGTCGACAAGTGCCGCTTCGGTGAGGTTGTTGGCCCACGCGACCTCTTCCTTCCACTCCTCCCGACCCCACTTCACAGGGGCCCCCCTAACCGGCCCGGGGCAATGAAACTTGGCAGGCGAAGGACCAACGACGTCGAGAGCTCGTCCCTCAAAATTGAAGCAGGGAATGACCTCCTTCCCCGACGGACCTCGTTGGTCCTTCCCCGATGGACCTCGCTGTTCCTTCCCCGACGAACTTCGTTGGTCGTCCGCCCGGTGTTTTTTCCCCCTCTCCTTACGGGGGGACTCCGTACCTTTCCTCTTTTGCCCGGCTCCGTCGTCGGAGCCTCCAGAGGCTTGGTAAGACGTCCTCGCGACATTCCCCTTAGGCGGAACCCCCCAGAGGTCTTCTCCCCGGACGTCTTCGGTGGCGGGGGTGTAGTTTTCGGCTGCACAGGGGGTGGCCTCGTCGGCGGGGTCGGGTCCTTAATAACTACCCCCTTTGGACCTCGGGGGACCGGAGCCGTGGAATTGGAAGTCACAGGTTTCTTTCCAACTGACTTCGAGGTAAGAGCGCGTAAAAGATCCACTGCTAAAGAGAAACATGAAAATAAGTTAAATAAAAGGCAAACAAGTCAAGCTCGCAACATTCTTAAACTCACGGCTTGAAAACGGAATGTTAAACTAGTCGGGCTAGCGAAATATTCAAACCTCGCTATCTAAAAGGGCAAACAAAAAATAATATATAACAGCAACGAAGAAAGAGAAACTAAATACCCTCTTTACCCTCGCGAGGCGGAAGGGCGAGGCTTAGGCCGGCCCGCTCAAGCCGATCGTGAGCTAGGTACCTCTGGTACGGAGCTTGACGCACCGGAGCATATCATGCTTTAAGTGTGTTCAGCTAGGCAAACTTATGCGGACCCACGGACCGGACGAAGTTGCCCGGCTCCATGGGAAAATTGAGATACCTCCCGGTGGGATCTCAAATCAGGAACCAATTCTTCTTCCATGGCCCGACGTTCGAAACGTTCGTGGTAATCTTGATACCCGGCAAGCTGAAATTGATAAGGCAGGAACTCTTCTCCCTCCTCGCCAGGAACAGAGTCGACATGTTGTTGACATTCGGCCCGTCCCCGAGTTTACGGCTGCAGACCGTGTAGGCACACAACAGCCTCCAAGCGTTAGGAAATAGCTGTGCAGTTTTCATGGCCCGCAAAAAGGCAACGATGTGTTCAGCCAAGGGCAACCTGAAGCCCGCTTGGAGACTGAATAGGTGCACGACCACGCCCCTCTCATACGACGCCAAGGAGCTGCCCTCCTCTTCGGGAAGTGCTAGCTCGACTCCCTCGGGCCAAGTGAAGTTCTTGGCAATAGCAACGAGCTCCTCAAACTTCAGCTCGGTAGGCTTCCCATCGGACAGGAAAACCTCGCGTGAGTCCGAGGACATGGGAATGCGTTCCTCGAGGACAGGCAGAACGCAAGACACGACGTCAGTAATATACGCCGCATCAAAGATCTCGGGCTCGTAAGAGTCAGACGATGTCGCCACAACCTCATCGGGGGTGGAAGATGAAGCCATTTCAACACCCGACGACGCGTGAAGTCGGGAAAAGAGCGAATTAATGGAAACCTCGGAGTCACTAGAAGAAGGGTCGCTAAAAATCAGTGAGGCAGACCTCGGGTTCTGGGAGTCGCTAGGCTCTACGCTTCCCACGAACTCGGAGACCTCCTCGTAAAAACCCTCTTGAACTTTGAACATGAAGCCTGGTGAGGGGATCACAGAAGCTCTCCTTGGCATGAAAGAACGACATTCAGGCCGCGGGAGGCTAGCACCTGGAAAAGAGATAAGCGTTGAGACATCGGGCAAGATAACCAAAGGGAAAAGCAACGCGAGGTCGTAACAACAACAAAGGGAAGAAAAGCGCGAGGTCATATCCCCAAAGGGAAAAGCAACAGGAGGTCGTACCAACAACAAAGAGGAAGGCAACATGAGGTCGTACTAAAAACAAAGGGAAAAGCAACACGAGGTCGTGCCAGCAACGAAAGGAAAAGCAACACGAGGTCATAACAAGAAGCAGAAGAAAGAGAAGTCGAGGTCATAAGGAAAGGACAGCCACGTGGCACCCTAGAGGCTACTCTGACAAGATAGGACGGCGGAGAAGAATTTAAAGCGCCAAAAAGAATGAAAGAGAAAGGAGAAGGCCAACCAGCGATGGAGGCCAGCGGTGGAAACCTAAACGTCCCATCAGTCGGACATCATGACGTTTGGGCTCCCGAGGGTCTCAAAATTCAAAATGATAAAAAAGGGGGGCAAACACCCAACCGTCAACCGAAGGACGAAGGGTACGAAGGCATGGCTATCGCCGCCCTTGCCCCACCGTCTCGCCGCCTCAACACTGGCAGAAATGCCGAGGCACCACCACCGCCCCCAAGGCGTAGAACAAAACAAGAAAAAGCAAAGAAAAATGAGGAGGGCAACACACATGGACACACGCAACCCCTCCACCGTCGTTTCGCCACCGTGACACCGGCGCGAAACATCCGAAAACACCCGTCTCTCGTCGAGAGCAAAGGGCGGCGGAAGAAAAAACAAAGAGCACCAAAAACGAGAAGAAGAGAGCCGAATACTTACTTGCTTAGAATCGACGTGAAAGGAGTGGTTGCACAAACAGAAGGGAATGGAGGTTCGTCGGAAATCGCCTCGAGAACTACCGAAAACTGCTCAAAGGGAAACTGAAAAGGCGAAGAGGAGAGAGCGAAAATGGTGGAGAAGAAGATAAAGAGAAAGCGTATGGAATACGCCCTTATAATGAAAAGGCTTGGGCCACCCCACGCTCCTGAAAGGCTCATTGGGCTTGTCCCGCCTGGACGGCCCATTTAGCAAGATACAAAAGGCGGGCCCAGGAAGCTTCGCCCGAGCAAAACGAAAGAAAAATCCAAGTACAAGAACCTTGCGTCTCGCAAAACACTCCCTCAATCTCCAAAAACCTCACACCTCGCAGAACACTCCCCCAACCTCCAAGAACCTCGCACCTCGCAAAACACTCCCTCAATCTCCAAAAACCTCGCACCTCGCAGAACACCCCCCAAGAACCTCGCACCTCACAAAACACTCCCCCAACATCCAGAACTTCGTACCTCGTAGAGAGCTCTCCCAACCTCTAGAATCTCATACCCCGCCACCTCAAAAGACTCATGCCCCGCGGCTCTCAGGTCGAGACCCCCAGTCCATGGGGTTGTGATGATGTCCAAAATGGTGAAATATGAAGTGGGCACGGGACGTAAGATACAAACAAGACTCGATGGGCTCTCCAAGGATGAATCGGGGTCCCGCACCCATATCCCTCATTTATTTTAACAAAATTCCTACCTCGCGAGGTCCTCCGGAACCTCGGAGCGAAGCTTCGACCTCGTAACTGACTCTACTGACACACCCGCCCACCAGAAACACTCCGCTGGCACCGATTCCCCGAACCAATTACCAACTGCCTCGCCTCTGGACCAATCAGGTGCCCTGATCTCTGCCATCGCACATTGGACCATGATCAAAACTTGACTCCCCAACCCTCTATAAATAGAGGAGAACCTCGCTTGGAAAAGGGGTCAAAAAACATCTTGAACTCAAGAACTATCTTGCTCGTTGAAGATCGATGTGATCGAAACATCGTCAAAAGACCTCGCTATAGACAAGTGAAGTCCACAAAAATGATAGCTTTCAAAGAACCATGAAGAAGACCTTTCCCAAGGTCTCGAGCATTCAAGTTCAAGAATAAATTCAAGGACTTGATCTTATTTGTTGAAGATATTCATCAATGGCGTCCAAGGCCACCAAGGAAAAGGATGAAGTCTTCAAAGTTCGGAGAGTTAAGAAACCCGTCAAATAGAAAACAGTGCTCAGTAAACGGGTTATAACTTGGGCTAGAAAATTCATCTCAAGTCCGTCAAGTACTCTTTGGAAAGATAATTAAAAGTTCTACAACTTTGTAGTTTACTTCAAATTCAGAATCCAACTTAAAAGGGCCGAAAACTGGGTTTTACTGAGAGTTGTTCAAGTCTTACGGGAATCTTAAATTTCTATCTTTATTTCTTTATTTAGAAACATGTATTAATTTGTCTTACTTTAGGGCTGAATTTAGTAAGTGACCGGGTGAGATGAATTGGTATATGGGTCAAAGTCAACCCTTTGACTTGACCATTCTAAATTGAAGAAAATATCTTATTTATTTTATTATGAACAATTTCTATCTATTTTAAATAATGAAGAGAAATCAGTCAATAGGCTTATGTTAGTTGGTTGACTTTCTTTCTCCCGGTTGTTAGAGATATTTTCTCTCTCCTGGTTGTTAGAGATATTTTTAGTTTGTTAGAGATATTTTGAGTTTGTTAGGATTATTTCCTTAAATAAATAAATCAGCCATGATTTATTTTATTTAAGGGAATCTAGTTAGATTTATTTAGATATTATTATATCTTGGGCAGCAAGCAAAGGAGACCTATTCTCCCCATCTAGGGTCGGCCACTCCCCTCCCTTGCTCCCCAAGTATTAGCTTTTGTATTATCTATAAATACTTTTCAGTTTCATTAATAAAAATCAGCTTGAGATTAGATAAACCCTAAGAAAGGTTTATCTAGTCCTTGGGCTCAAAAATACAATTGTGTTGTGTGCATTGCAATCTCGAGATCGTCATCACCAGAATTCGAATTTTCTCTCTCTCGTGTTCTTATTTTCGAAAATTCAGATTGTGTTGATAAGTTATTCATCTAGTTTAGTTCTAGGTTGATTGTTAAAGATCGATCCTAGTTCATCAATTGAATTTAGCGTTAGAGCCAATTCAATTGAACTATCTATTTGAATCATCCTATCAACTTCGAGCCATTCAAATTCACCATCATTCAAATCAGTTTGTTACTTGCATCACAAGGAGTTCTAAAGTTGAAAGCTTTTGTAGGATTGAATTGATTTGCTGGCAAGATCGAGTTCTTGTGTGGTCAAATACGAGGTTTCTGAGGAGTAATCCGAGCGATCACGTATCAAAAAAGACTTCAAGTCACATAGAAACCTCGCTCACACTAAAGACCTCGCTACACAATCTCGTCAAACTCCCTACACCACGCTCTCAAGTCTACCTCGTCTCAAGATCAATCAAGTAGTACTTTAGTGGTAGAGTTATTTAGCAAATAGGAGATCTCGAACATTGTTAGATGGAGATCTCGAATACTCGTAGGAGGTCTAAGGTGTAATTCTCAGTTGCTCATTAGCCTCGTTGGCTTGTAACCTCGTTGTAAAAGAAATATAAATAAAGAAGCAAGTGTTTGCACAATCAAATATAATAATCTCGTTCCTTGTCTTCTAGCGAGTTGTTATTTCGGGTTTCATCACCTGTGGGATAAAAACCAAAACCAAGGGAAAAAGAGTACAGTCGTATAATAATGCTCCCCCTGAGTTAAACACACAATCTTTATGCAATAAATATATGCCATCACTGAATTTTGTAGATTATTGGTACTTTTGGACCAATAACCTTTATTTTATGTTTAGGGAGACAATAACTCATTGTCACATAAAATGAAATTATTGAGGTAATGAAGCAAGGTACGGTAATGTACTATTGTATTGAGATATGGTACTTCAAGACATAATATTTCTCTCATTTTCTAATCGGGGACGAAAAGGGTTCTTTTCCACACTTAGCCATCTTACTACCATTGGTGTACTTAATGGATGCGCCTTATCCATATTAAATCGCTTTAGGACCTTTTCTGCGTAGTTTGATTGATGGATAAACATTCCGTCCTTTGTATGCTCGAACTACAGGCCGAGACAATACTTGGTAGTTCCTAAGTCATTTATTTCAAATTCTCTTTTCAAATAATCAGCTTCTATTAGGATCTCTTCTGGAGTCCCAATAATATTCGAATCATCAACATAAACAACAATGATTACATATCCTAAATTTGTTGTTTTTATGAACACACAAGAACCTATTTGATCGCGGACAAATCCTTGCCTTTGTAGATATTCTCTAAGGTGATTATACCACATCCTTCCCGATTGTTTCAATCCATATAGCAATCTTCTAAGTTAAATGGAATAAATATAATGTGGTTTTGATTCAAATGCTTCAGGCATTTTCAATCCTTCTGGGATTTTCATGTATATGTGGTGGTACCTAATGACTCATATAGGTATATTGTTACCACATCCACGAGTTACATTTTCAAACGCTCAACAACGATTAAAGCATCAAGGAACTTGAGTGTCATTGCATCCACTGCTGGTGAATACATTTCCATGTAATCCACTCCAGGTTTTTGCGAGAACCCTTGTGCAACCAGTTATAACAGACTGAATTTTCACTTTCTGGTGTTGGAACTACAGGCCTAAAACACCTAGTTTGTTTAACGAATCCAATTCTGCTTTCCAACTTTTCCAACCATTTCGATATCGACATTCCTCCATTGTTTGGGGATTATTGTCATCTTCTCCAATAACTTTTACGATAATTGAATAAGCAAAGATTTATTCTCGATACCCTATACCGATATTTACATAATTAATCGACATTTCCAAATTGTCGCTCATGCCATTTTCTCTGCTTATAGAGTCTTTAGATAGAATCTCTTCAGGAGTTCTATCTTCATGTTTATTTCCAGTCGACATATCATCCTTTTGGGATGTAATTGGCTATTTCCTCTTATGGGGAATGTATCCTTAAATACGAAAATGTCTCTCATGTTTCAAGCATGCTTATGTGTTGGTTTGGAGTTACTTCTGGAATCTCCAAATGAGCTGACACATTTTCAGTTGGTGTTTGTGACTTAATCATTTTCATGACATTGATAAATTAACATGAGCTATACAATTCCCTAAACTTCCGATTTATTTATACAATTCGCTAAACTTTTGGTTTCGCTTTCTTCAGACTGAAAAAAACAAGTTGCATATCTCTGCAATCTCTTAACTTCTAGTCTCATTTTATTATCCCCTAAAGTTGGGATTTTTCACCTCGTCAATGTGATACCTTTAATACCGATCAATATATTGATCACCGCTTTTAATCTCAAAGTATTCTTTAAACAACAAGGACCCAACTTTCTTTTATGTGTGGCATTACTCAAAAATTATCTGAGGGTGGAGGACATATATAGCATTTCTATTAGGAGAATTTGCTATAAGCGGTCGGTCTTGTCGATTTAAATAATCGATACTCATATTCATGACCCTATTTAGCCACAACTCTTCCAGGTCGCATATGCCATGTATAGCACTTGTCTGGCTATCAATTATGACCGCATTATTGACGACTCTGCTAGGTCGTTTTGTGAATATGTGTGAGAGCTACTCAATGCTCAACCACTACACTAATTTATTTTCATTCTCCTTCTTTTTCAATGGAACCAATGGGTTGAGGCATCTTTCAACATTACATGATATTCCACAATGGTTCACATGGCGATGTAATTGGTCATCTTATATCACTTGAACCTAGTCAAGAAGCATAGGAGACTTTGCCTTTACTTGCATTAAACTGGTTTTGCTATTAATTTGCTAAGAGCATAAGCCTTTCAAATATACAAGGTCACTCTTATAAAGAGACTTCAGGTCTTAAGATATTTAGATCCTACACCGATCATGCACATTATTATTTCAAATGAGTGACCAAGTTGGTCATGCCACAAAAATATCTTATCCTCAACTAACTTCCGGTTAGTGATAGTACATTATTCAATGGGATATACTCTCCTAGAGTCATCTTCCTCTTCACACAAAAATTTTCATGCGCATGATTGTGAAAACATCTGGTTTCCAAATAATATGTTGTGTGAAACCATTGAAAAAATGTCGGTGATCCATATATAAGTTTGGAAGCTCATCAACTCAAATTAGATAAATCATCTTGATATCAAAATTAGATGCCTCAAAATGTACATTCAAAACTTTAATATAGACTAAACCGGTCTCCACACTTATACTCATAAGGTGTGGTTCTTGTACAACTGGTACATGACTGATTTTCAATTATGTCATTAATGGGATATCCCTTATCTTAGATGTTCTTCTGGACATCAAATTAACCCACGATGTCCTAGCTATAAGTCATAATCATGACTAACGGCCGCATGCGTAATATACCGTAACCTCTTTCACACCCTCTTCTAGAGGAGCCATGCTTCCGGCATGCAAGAGGTTGGTCAAACATGACCTTGAACTTCTATTTCATGCTAGGTAGGTGGTCATTTAGACATAGTTCTGAATATTGTAAAGACTCACATTTCTTGTACTACTTCTAGAGTACATGCCATATTTCTTGTACAACATCTAGAGTACATGGTTTGGTATGAGATCTTTTAACTCTTCAAGAGTTTATAACGATCTCTTCTTGTCAAAATTCGATTCTTCAAACTCGAATGGAGTTGATGATATGATAATTTACCATTATAGCTTAGAATAAATCTACTGGAATTTGAAGTGCTGCATAATTCTCCCAAACATCTTATTTGTCAACTTCAGGTGACAATGAATAAGTTATCTCTTAAACTATTACAAGAAGTAATAAAGTCTGTATTTAAATTCACTTCTAGGGATAATACTCTTATGTATAAAAGTATCTACTTAATGAGATGATCATTGCCACATAAATTTTATCATCTTCTTCGGGAAGCGATATTTTCTATCATTAATCACTCCAGGGAGTAACGAGATTTATTATTTCATCTCTTCGGAGATGATTTCAAATTGTCTCTATTGGACATACTAGCATCTGCTTCAGGTGATGACAAGTTTTGATTATAAGAACAAATAAAAAAAATGTATACAAGCAATAACATTAATAATTAAATTAAAAAGTATAAATAAAGAAATAAAGTATCATAAAATATGTCAACTTCTGGTGACAATAGATTGAATACGAAGTCTTCTAGACTTCTTTCCATCACATGCTTCAAGATGTGTAAGATCTTTCAATCATATACTTCAGGATGTGATTTAAATGAAACCTTTTAGTCACATACTTCAGGGTGTGATATCCATGTGGGTATTTTGTCATCTACTTCAAGAGATAATATTTGTCATATGAATTTTATCATCTACTTCTGGAGATGATATTTTTCTTTTTCAATTTGTACATGAATCATGTCATTTTTTCAAGAGACGACTTTAGTATCACCACTCACTCCAAGGAGTAGGAACTTTTATTATATTCATCCACTTTTGGAGATTGATTCAATTGTTTCATCCACTTCGGGGGATGTGGTTACATATTGATGCTTCATTCGATTTAGGGAATGAAAATATCGTCTCAAGGGTAGTATAATCTTTGTCTATTCAACTCTTCAAGAGATTGAATGAAATTGTACATCTCTTCAGGAGATGAAATTATAATTTAATTAATTCGTCACATTGTGGGCAAATTTATTTGCAAATATATCCACTTAGAACTGTATTTTATAACGATATATACTATAAACATAATTAAAATTAAAATACAAATACTGAATGAACATAAAGCTGTATGAACAATTAAATAAATAAAGTAATTAAATAAATAAAATAATTCATTCACTTCAGGGAGTGAGAATTATCACTTCAGGGAGTAAATTCAATTCTTCAAGAGGAAATAATTGTCACAAATTCAACTCTTCAAGAGGAAATAATTATCACTTCTAGGATAATATTATTTGTAAATTCAACTCTTCAGGAGGAAATAATTATCACTTCAGGGATAATATTATTTGTAAATTCAACTCTCCAGGAGGAAATAATTATCGCTTCAGGGATAATTTTATTTATAAATCAACTCTTCAGGAGGAAATAATTATCGCTTTAGGGATAATGTAACGATGTTCCAATCTCTTCAGGGAATGAAAATAATCTCTTCAAGGATTATATATTGATATTTCATTCACTTCAAAGAATGAGGATTATGAAAAAATTATCACTTCGGGGATAATATTATCTTTATATGCTCATATAATTTGTCTCACCATATCTGATTTTAGTTTGTCGCTTCAGGGACAAATTACTATGAATATACTTCAAGGGATATACCATATATGATTTTAATTTGTCGCTTCAGGAACAAAGTACTATGGATATATCCTCTTCGGGGGGATATATCATATGTGATACAAATCAATTTGTAAGATTCATAAGATTATAGAGCAATTGATAAGTATGAGTCGAACAAAATTGATACGTATGAGTCGAATATATATGGAAACGAAAAATAATGATATAAATGTGATCAATAAAAAAAATCACGAGAGATATTCACATGTTGTTCTTGAGTTCTATATGATATCTCATATGTAGTACAATAGTCTTCCCATCACTTAAGGGAATGGAAATAATTACTTCAAGAATTATATATTGATGTTTCATACGCTTCAGGGAATGAAAATCACCGCTTCGAGTGTAATATGATCTTAATATATTCAACTCTTCAGAAAATGAATGATCAAAAAAAAATTATCGCTTCAAGGATAATTACTGTGCACCTTTTCAGGAGATGAATATATCCACTTCGAGGGATATATCATATATGATTCAATTTGTCACCCCAAGGAAAAATTTGCTAACAAATACATCCACTTCAGGGGATGTAATTTTACAATCGTAAATAAACTAGTTTTTGTAATTTAGACTTTAGAGTACATGATACGATATACAATTGAATTAAACTACAAGAATCATAATATCAAACATTTGCTTCATGACATAGAAACGAACAAACTAATGTGCTTGGCACTTTGACTATATTATTAACATACAATAATCATCCAAAACCAAAACAATGGTAGACAATTTTATTGAAATACATGATTACGGTGCTCTTATAAAAACAAATAAACAAACACAATACCGATCACAAACAAATTAATGATATTGGAATGCATAAAGTAATAAAGCATTTGCTCATCTAAAAACTACTCGTATGAACCATATTTAAACAAAATACAAAATATTAAATATGCAAGGATTACCAAAATAAAATTCGGTGAGTACCAATCGTGGTTTGTATAAATCTACAACTTGTACTAGATAAAGCGATCGTGATGATAACGTTTTATAAACTAGAAAGAATAGAGAGAAATAGGGAGAAAGGAGAGAGGTTAGATCCATCTTATTAGGTCACCCATAGGGGTCTTTATATAGAGAGAGTACAAGATTAAATCTAGGGTTTCCATATGTACATCTAAATAATATATTATTATAACAATAAGAACTTTAATAGAAATTCGCTCGTTATCTATCGTATTACTAGGTCGAAGTTTCGAGCCCGTTAAAGTCCGTCGTCTTTCGAACCGTAAGAAAAAGAAATTGAACACGAGTCAAGGCAAGTGGATTTTCTCCTTGAAGCGTTTCGATAATTTTTACTGTTAAATTTCTCGATGTTGGGAACAACTTGTTTGATAAATAACAAATCTAGGAATATCGATCACTAGATATAATGACCCCCTTGTTATCGTTATTACGATTATTAATGTTCGTAGTATTATTTTGCTAGGCTTGTTTGTGTTGCCTTTGCTTGTGTAAAATCTCTTTTCAAGATTAGTATGGTTTTTTTTGGTTTTAAGGCTAATTCGATTAAGTAAGTATAAACCCTTTGGGAGGGTGGAGGTATACAAAAGCATAAATGGATAAGCTCTTAGGCCTCCCAAACCATGTGGTCCAAGCATAAATGGGTAAGCACAGAGGCCCCCCAAACTATGCTATACATCAAAAGACACTACAAGGTCTCCACATCTCATGAGGGATACATATCATAAAGAAGTCTAAAAACATGGGTCACTATCGAGCATTGATAGCTTGCATATAGGTAGTGTTTAGAATGCATGTTTCCGTTTCTTTTGCATTGTTTTTAGGTAGTTTTAGTTAGTTTCTTTAGTGTCTTAGAGTGTCTAGAAATTTTGGGTTTTTTCACTTGTTCTATGTTGTTTATAGGTCTTAGAGTGAAAAAATGTGAAAGAATGGAAACGAGAGAAGAACGCTTGAATTCGGGCCATCCATTGGAGTTGCTGGTTCAACACCTCTGTCTTGTGAGAGCTCGCTCGGGAGCTATATTGGTCTTATGAAGTTGAGTTTAATATCATTGGAAAGATAATCCAAAGAGCTACAATTCATATTTTTACTCCGAGTCCAAATTCCAACTCAAAGTGAGTCAAAACAGCCCCCGAAGTGTCACTTGAGTTCTGAACCGAGATGCCGGCGGCGACCGCCGCCAACCCAGCGGCGCCTGCAGCCCCTGACAGCCAAGAGATCTCTTACACGCCACATGTTTTATCCTGATTGGCTCCTTTTCTATCAGTATTATTTCGAGATATTATATTTTTGGGATATAGTTTGGAGAGTTGCATCTCTCGTAGACTATTATTATATTTTTCTTTCTGAGTTTTTAGCCTTCCATGGAGAACTAAGCCCTTTTGCTTAGTCAGACAATTGAAGCATCATTTGAATTAAAGTTGTGAGATTTCTAATTCCTTATCTATTGCTTGGATTTAATCTTCTCTCTTGCTTGAATGTTTATGATTTGTTTCAACAGTTTCTAGCCTAATCAACTAGGGTTTGTTGTTATTGAATCTATTGCTAGATCTAGAGTGTTACTGGTTGAGCATCTTTAGATTGAAGTAGCAACTGCATCTTACTAGTATCTGGTTGTGCTAGTCTTATGTAGAAGAGATTTAATTTACATTCTAGGGTAAAAGCTGGTTGTTTTATGCTAGAATTGTATCCAACTATATTCCTATCCTTACTGCTGCTATTAAACTGAATCATTGATGGTTTCATGGTTGTTTAATTAGTTAGAACTAATAGTATGTGGTTGTGTTGTTAGTTAGAATTGAAAAGGAATTGGATAATCCATTGCTTGTGATATTGAGGTGAAATCAATGATCAACTTGTCATTCGATTGTGGATATTGGTTTGCCTAAGCTATTTTCTTAATTATTGTTTGTCATAATCTTTTTATTATTTTGCTAGTTTTGCATTCTTAGATTTAGTTTAGTTCAAAAAAAACCTTTTTATTTAATTGTCATAAAATTCACATAAAAAGCTAAATCAACCTCCCTGTGGATTCGACCCGGACTTCCTAATGACTACGATTCTTAGTTAGTTTGGATTCTTTTGCATAGCCGTGATTTGCACGACCATTGCACGCCTATCAAATTGGCGCCGTTGCCGGGGAGGCAATAATTGTCTTTTGTGTGATTTTTGTGCCAATCTTGGTGTTGTGAACCTATCTTACGGTTCATAACACTTGTGCTACTAATCTATGGCTTTGTTCAAGTTTAAATAATTTCAGGATGAACACTTCCATGATTATTTTTCTAGATTTCAAGGCCATGTGTTCAAACTTGGTACACGGGGATTCCGATACAGTGATGGAGAGGTCAACATAGGAGTTATTCTTGGTATGAATTTTGAGACAAGGAGATTGGCTAACTACATGAGCAATGAGAGCATTTTACATATGGGATCCGAGAAATGCTGGCATTTCTTATTTTTCATGAGCTATTAGAGCTTTCATGTTGAGTCATCTTCCCAACGGCCACAATTGGTTGATACGTCTCTTGAGGATATGACGAGGGATCTCTCTACAAGGACGGATACATTGAGTAGGGATATCTCTACATTGATGGATACTTTGATCAAGGAGCCCTGTAAGTTCTGTTCTTCACATGTTCATTCGACAACCTCATGTCCTTTTGAGTTGTGTGAAAGGAATGGTGGAATCACATTGGAATCAAACAATCATGAGTCAAACACCCAGATACAAGTTGAGGAGCAATCTAAGACACATGATGTGGGTTATGAAGATGAATTTGATGCTCAATATGAATTCACACCTATAAAGCACATTGAGCAGTTTATCACAGAGCCCAATGAAGTTTGTGTTGGCATAGAGATACTTTCAGAGCCTAGGGAGCCTGAATCATCTTCTCTCATGTGGAGTCACGAGTTTGAGCCTTTTGTGGATTTGGAAGAAGATTATTTTGTTGACCATGATGACTTCTTTGTTGATGAAGTAGACAACAATGAGGGAGAAAATCAAGATGATACATCTGTTAAGGCCCTCGTTGTCATAATGTTCCCTATGTTAGGCCTTGAAATCCCATGTTTTAGTTTCCTCACCTTCTCACATCCGGAGCTTATGGAGTTTCAAGATGAGGAACCAAGTCTTAAACATAAGGTGGAAGATGAAAAATATATGGAGTTCATCTTTATAGAAAGTGGTAATGGTGACAAGTGCTTTGACTCATAATGTAAGTATTTTCTAAAGTCACCACTTGTGCTGGATTTATTTGAGCAAATGCCAGTTCATGCCAACTGGGTACACATGTTTGATAAGTTAAAACGGTCTTTGAAAGTTATATTATGCATCTTTAATTTATCATGGTGTTACTTATGCTTTTCTAAGATGTGTGCACAAGAGTTTGACAGGTTACTAAGGGCATTGACAATGTCTAAACTTGTCAATATATGCTAAACATCGAGCCACGACGTTAAATAAGGCGCTTGTCGGGAGGCAACCCGGCCTAGGTACTTTCTTCCTTTCTTTTTTCTTTTTCTAGCTTAGTTGTTTTTGTTTCGGTTTTTCCTTTGTTTCTGTGTTGGACTAACCCATAGGTAGGCAAAAAAAAAGGGGAGTGCGACGAAACTGGCGGCACCCGTCACCAATTAATTCCGAACGACCCTAGCTACGAAGTGCATGGCGGCACCCACCGCCAAAATAGCGGCGACCGCCACGACGGTGCTTAGAATTTCCAAAAAAAGGTGACCGCCACCCCCTGGCGGCGCCCGCCGCGTTCCCGCCGCCTCTCTAATGTCGATTTTTACCCTTCTGATGTTGCTCACCACCTTTCCGTTACCCAAATTAGTAGTTGAGTTTTTCTATTTCTCTTTACTTTTACTTTACATTGGGGACAATGTAAGATTTAAGCATGGGGGAAGGAAATTACTTCCTTTACATTCATGCAGTTGCATTAGATTAGGCATGTTAACTTTATGTTTTGCATTGACCAAAATCTTGAAAAATGAAAAAAAAATGAAAAAATTCAGAAAAATTAAAAATAAAATTGCATTTTAGGTTCTTATTTCCCCATTGTGTAAGACTTCTTGTGTTTCTAAGTTAAGTATGGATTCTAACCCGTGACTTTTATGATGTGCTGAAATTTCTATGAAATGAGCATGATCTTTGACTATATATTTTGCTTATAGGATTGAGCATGTAGACGAGCTTGAATTTTAGATATATTTTGAAGCTCTAGACAAAAAGCCTTGTGAGATTGTTTTTGGCCTTTTATCTACCCTAATACATTATAAAGCAGAACCCAAGTCTGTTGTAAAATTTGTGCCACGTGGCATTTTTGAATAAATTAATGTGAAATTGTATTTTAATAACTTTTGTAACAACTTATAGTATTCTTGCTATATAAATTAAATAGATAACAAATTTATAAAAAAAAATTGTATATAATTGTCTATCTATGGACTATGTATTAGTTTACTACAATAGATAACATATTTATATAATTTTATATACATAAATTCATATAAGATGATATTTTCAATATTAATTTAATATTTTTTATCTCTTAAAAAGATTTAGGGTCTTAATATATTTTTTTTTATCTTTTAACAAGGCTTGAGCTCCAAATAAAAAATATATATATAATGATAAAATTTTAAATAATATATTCTATTATGTTGATATATTTTTAGTTTGAGAAAAAGATATAATTTTATGCTGATGAGTGAAGAGAAGACTAAGATTATATGTAAATGTCAAAAGAAAATCGAATTTTAATTTAAATTAATAAAATTAGATTTTAAAAATGCATTTATATTTCTTAAATCAAAGTTTGATAAAAAAAAATAGAAAAATTTACAAATTTTGATGAATACTTTCTTAAATTTAATTTTGATAAAAATTTACATTACATTTTTCTTAATTTACTTTTTATTTTATTTTTGTAAATATATATATTTTTATCTAGCCCCACATTACATTTAAATTATTTTATCTCTATGTTTTTTTGTAATTTAATATGCATGATAGGTTGATAATGTTTTGATAATATTTTATGTTTTTTATCTAGAATTTGATAATATTTTGTAAAATTTCATATACATTAATTTTAATAAATTAACTTTAAAGACTATTTTAATAAATTATATTATGCTTTGTAGATAACCTATCCTAATTATTATTATCTTTATCAAAAAAACCAAGTATTTCATACCTATTAGTGTCTAAAAAAATAAGAAAAGTATTATTTAAAAATATTCGATAAAAAAGAAAAATAAATATTTTAATAATTTCGATCTAAATTTAGACAAGATCTCCATAAATAATGGAAAAATATTTAAGAATATATTCAATTAAAATATGGAGTACAATCTAAAAAAAATAATTTGTCTATTGCATAATTTATTATGATATTATATAAATATATTTAGTATTTTAAATTAATATTGTAGAATTTTATAGTTTTTTAGTAAAATTATCCCGTGAATATCACGGGACTTCAACTAGTTGTTTATTTGTTCTCTATTTCTTGAGTGTATCACATTGAATTGTAGCTCTAGAACTTGCGTTATGACTCTTTTTCAAGGCTTCCTTACTTGACTATGATGCATAACATTAAGATGATTGAGGCATGTTTCTTCTTAGCCTATTATTAACCTTCCTATCTTACAAGATCCATGTTTTTGACAACCCTTTTCTTTTGAGCCTGAAAGCCTATTTTTGATACCTCCACAAAATAATTCCTAGCCTATATAAGATTGACCCATCTGGGATTTAGGAATTTAGGTGGATTTATTTGTGTGATTATGAATAAGTATGGGGGAAGTTGAAAGGGAGGTGGAAAACAGGAAATACAACTCTAGTGTGCAAAGTGAGAAAAAAAATGAAGATGAAGAATAAGTTGAAAAAAGTGTTGAAAGAAAAAATTTGAGCTTCAAAAGAAGTAGTCTTCATAATTGTTGAGAGAAAAGAGTTGAAAACGATGCGAAAATGTTACAAAAGAAGCAAAAAGAGCTTATATGAGTGTGATTGGAGTTGGTGGAAGAGAGTTTGAAGTATTATGAAGTGAAAAGTGTTGGGTTTGGGTTTAGTTAGTTCTTTATCCCGGATTTAGCACCACATGACCAAATATGATCCCTTCCAAATTTCTCTTTACCTTGGCCCCATTACATCCCTTAAAAAGACCTCATGATTTTTGTTGTGTGTTTGGTCCACAGTGGTGGAGAATTAGGACGCTGATGCAAGCCTATGGTAGTCTAATTTTTCATTGTTGATTTGAGTGTAACACATACCTTTAAACACTTGAGCGAGAGTGCAAACACATTACCTTGGTGAGGTCTAGAATGGATGAATTGTTTATGCTCTTTGCTTTAGTCAATTGCATTCTAGGACGTCTTGATCAAGTTATAGTTATATGTTGACTTGATTTGTGGATTATGAGATGAATGCATGAATTGCAATGTTGTGGTGTGACTTGAATCTACTTCTTGCATGAGGACAATCAAGGTTTAAGAATGGGGGAATTCGATAGCTTGCATATAGGTAGTGTTTAGAATGCATGTTTCCGTTTCTTTTGCATTGTTTTTAGGTACTTTTAGTTAGTTTCTTTAGTGTCTTAGAGTGTCTAGGAATTTTCGGTTTTTGCACTTGTTCTATGTTGTTTTATAGGTCTTAAAGTGAACAAATGTGAAAGAATGGAAACGAGAGAAGAACGCTTGAATTCGGGCCATCCATTGGAGTTGTTGGTTCAACACCTCTGTCTTGTGAGAGCTCGTTCGGGAGCTATATTGGTCTTATGAAGTTGAGTTTGATATCATTGGAAAGCTAATCCAAAGAGCTACAATTCATGTTTTACTTCGAGTCCAAATTCCAACTCGAAGTGAGTCAAAACATCCCCCGAAGTGTCACTTGAGTTCTGAACCGAGGTGCCGGCGGCGACCGCCGGCAATCCAGCGATGCCCGCCACCCCTGACAGCTGAGAGATCTCTTACACGCCACGTGAATTATCCTGATTGGCTCCTTTTCTATCAGTATTATTCCGAGATATTATATTTTTGGGATATAATTTTAGACCTAGTTCTATATATTAGGGTTTGGAGAGTTGCATCTCTCGTAAACTATTATCATATTTTTCTTTTTGAGTTTTTAGAATTTCATGGAGAACTAAGACCTTTTGCTTAGTCAGACAATTGAAGCATCGTTTGAATTAAAGTTGTGAAGTTTCTAATTTCTTATCTATTGCTTGGATTTAATCTTCTCTCTTGCTTGAATGTTTATGATTTGTTTCAACAGTTTCTAGCTTGATCAACTAGGGTTTGTTGTTATTGAATCTATTGCTAGATCTAGAGTGTTACTGGTTGAGCATCTTTAGATTGAAGTAGCAACTGCATCGTACTAGTATCTAGTTGTGCTAGTCTTATGTAGAAGAGATTTGATTTACATTCTAGGGTAAAAGTCTGGTTTTTTTATGCTAGAATTGTATCCAACTATATTCCTATCCTTATTGTTGCTATTAAAGTGAATCATTGATGGTTTCATGGTTGTTTAATTAGTTAGAACTAATAGTATCTGGTTGTGCTGTTAGTTAGAATTGAAAAGGAATTGGAAAATCCATTGCATGTGATATTGAGGTGAAATCAATGATGAACTTGTCATTCGATTGTGGATATTGGTTTGCCTAAGCTATCTTCTTAATTATTGTTTGTCATAATTTTTTTTATTATTTTTCTAGTTTTGCATTCTTAGATTTAGTTTAATTCATAAACCCCCCTTTTAATTTAATTGTCATAAAATTCACATCAAAGGATAAATCAACCTCCTTATGGATTCGACCCGGACTTCCTAAAGACTACGATTCTTAGTTAATTTGGATTCTTTTCAATAGCCGTGATTTGCACGACCATTCCACGCCTATCAAGCGTGTCACTACCTCGACTGGTATGGGATTATTGTCAAAGACCCTAGCATTCCGCACATGCCAAGTGAAGTAGACCGTTGAGGATAGTGCAAAGACTTGAGCGGATGCGATGCGATTTCGGCCACGAGATTAGTATGGATTTAATAATAAGGGGTGCAAGCTCCGCCCAAACACCTCTACGTAACATGTCGAGTGATATGACACCATGCCCTCTCTTCCCGCGACTTTAAGGATCATGATCTATGTCCGCTCCTACTCGGAGGAGGGACGTATGCACTCTAACTAGGTGTTGGAACTCCGTCCCTTAAGTGGACTCGGCCCATTCATGGCCTCCCACACTCTTTAAAATCATTAACGTATGTGAAGTTTTATCACGACATAAAGATAAGTACCAATGCACATTAAAAGAAACTAAAACCGGGTCGGAATAGTACAACTTGGAAGACCGACCCGGATCTCAGTTCTTGAACGATCGTCTTTCCAATATGAATGCTTATTCGAGCTTGTCAAGGTGGGCTTGGTACTTGAGCACCTTCAGGCCACCTTCCTGATCTGGAGCACCGAATAAGATGACGTTGGTTGAGGTTTGACAATGGCGCGAGAGATTTTCAAAAACTTGTGTGTAATAATAATGTTCCCAACATATTTCCTATTCTAAGAACTTCTACAATCTCGTAATTCTTTCTTTCAGTTTAGAGTTATCTCGGCTCGAGATCAACTCATGTCCATCCTTTAAAGCTCCACATAATGTCTAAACGTCTCAAAAACATCTCGCTATATCTCGCTAAAGATTTGTGAAGTTATCTAAATACCCTTGAGAATTTCCATTCTTACTTGCTTAGTCTCCTTAGACTAATTCCGCTATTTCCGAATTTTTGCCTGGTATTTCTCGCCATTCGCGACAAATGCTAGACTCTAGGAAGTTCCCACTGAAGTTTTGAAGACAAAGACTAGAAGCTTTGAGAAGAGTTATGCAAGGATAGAAGATCAAGGAAAGACGACGTTGAAGGAAGGAAGGAATTTTTATAGAGCAAGCATTCAGAAGATGGTACAACAACTCTTCCATTTTAAGTGAAGCAAAACATCATCATATGAATTGTCTTGGAGAAAAATACTTGTATTTTCAATACGTCTTTTCAATACTTTTATAATATGGGCTTTATTTTCTGCTGCTACATTCTTTTTAAAACAACTAGCATTGTAATGAACGAATGTTTTTTTATTAATGAATAAAATTTCCGCTTTTAGTTCATTTTCCTTTAATTATGTTTAATTAAATTATTTAAAGTTGTGGGTGATTTTGGACGGTAAAATCCAAGGCCACTGGCGGTAATACCCATCGTTGCAAAATAGGGGTGTTACATTGAATGGATTGAGTCTTGAAATATGAAGGAGTGTTTTCTACATCAACACAACATCACTTAATTATTTTAATTAGATTCTAAGATACTTATTCAGACTTCTTAATAGATCAGAAAATAAGAGACCCATTTCTTGTGTAAGGATCTGCCTTGTAGATATCGAAAATACAATGCTAGATTGATATTTTCTGTTTATAAGTGAGATAAATAAACTCCATATTCTGCATGTTCTTCTTTTAAAATAATTGAAAAATATTTGGAGTGTAAAGACAATGCCTTTTGATTGTAGTATTTCTATGTGTTTCCTTTTGATCTAATTAGGTTCTTACCATCTTTTCATTAGGTAATCTTTCCATTTTCATGAGATTTTGAGATACTTATTGAGACTTCTTACTTGTTCAAGGTCATAATGGTATGGACAATATACATCCTAGAAGCTAAATTTGCTTGTATTAGAGATAGTCCATATTGGTAAGAATTCATTTATCTTTTTGTTTATTGTCAACAAAATCAAATTTACCTTTTCCGAAAAATGAAGAGCCTGATAGTTTTCATTTATGGGATGAGTTTGAGACAATTACAAGAATGTCAAGTGTGTTCATGTAGCTTATCTATGTTAAGGAGCTCTCACTAAATTATGTGAACAACTACGTCGTTGTGATGCGGTTTAGTTCAGAAAAGTTGAACATGATTCCTATATTTTGGGTCCCATATGACATATTTTCTACATCATGTGTTCCAACTCTAACGCATGCCTTCTTTCTAACTTCTCTCTCTTTGCAGGGTCATCTCAATAATAAACTTCACCAGAGTTTCTCTCTAAGGCAACTCTAACTGTTGTAATATAGATCTAAATGCTTCAATAGAGGTGATGCTTGTTTCTGCCACCTTTTTCTGCATAAAAGCTTACAAAAGTGACGTTCATTTTATAATTTTTCCCCCTCAAGATTTATAGATTCTGTTTTTATTAGTACTTATTTTTTATTTTATACTACAAAATACAAAAGCTTCTATTCTTGAATATGTTATGATAATTTATCTCATAACTTTGCAGTTGGTTGTACAAAGAGCCATCAGTATTTAGGAGAAGGAATCTTGAAAACATAACTAAGGTTGGACTGAACCCAATATCGGATTTGTAGATTAGAGTTTGATGCTTAGTGTAAAATAATTAAAAGAAGAAAAAGGAGGGTCAATATTTTCTCAATTTGAAGCTTTGTATTTTCTCCTTGAGTGATATTAATCCATCAAACTTTGTTATTTTAGGAGCAAGGTAAGGACATACATGACTCATAACGTTAATTCTTGTTGCAACTGCCTTTGGAGGAATGTATATTGGTGCTTTGACTGTGTTGGTTAACTTCATGGGTGGTATTTTGCTTGTTGTGAGAATCATCTACTAGTACTTAGAGACTTGAGAAGGAGAGAGCTAATGAGCTTGGATTCCTCTACTTCTAATTCTTCTAACAGTACTTGTAAACCAAAGAATGGTGGCACAACTGCTGTTTTTAAAGATGAAGAGATAGATACAAGTAGGTCATCATTGATACATGAAAGTAGGGCTTTGTTTAACTAGATTTTCCAACTTGAGTAAAAGCATATCATTGTTAATAATGAACGACGAGCATGCATGTTGTAGTTAATAATTAACGCAAACATTGTCGTTAAAATCAATAACGTCAGAAGTTGTTGCAACGAACAAACGACGAAATTTTTGTCATCGTTAAAACTTTTAACGACGAAATTTTTGACAAATGACGTCAAATTTGTTTGTCTTTAAAAACCCTTTTGGTTGTAGTGATAGTTCAATCGGCCTTTTGGAATGGTAGAGGCCGAGGTTAAACAACCTTTTGGAATGGTGTTGTTAATTGCTTGATGGTATTTACACCCTTGGTTAAAATGCTTAGACTTGTTGATGGAGATGTAAAACCGACAATGGGATATGTTTTTGGTGAGTTGAAAAAGGTAAAAGAAGAAATCAAAGAGGTTTTGAAGCATAAAGAGGTTGTATAAGCCTATACTTGACATAGTAGAAGCAAAGGAAAAGGGTGTATTGATACTCCATTTCACTTGACGACTTGCTTGTTAAATCCATATTACTACTACAGTATTTGTTCTTCATGGTCCACCAAGGAGAATGAAACTATTGTTCATGTGGTCTTTTTATGTATGGAATAGTTTTATCCGGACTTAGATACACAAAATAAAGTGATAAATGTGGAGTTGGGGAAATACAAGAATTGAGAAGGAACATTTGGAAGACCTTTGGTGATAAAAGAATGTGAGCAAAATGGTGATGATTATGATCCGAGTATGACTCTCTCTCTCTCTCTCACTCTCTCTCTCTCTCTCTATTATAGGTTTATAACTTTTATTTATTGAATATAATAATGTCTTATTAAGTTTATGTCTTATTAATAAATTTATAGCTATACTAGTTATTAGTAGCACGTGTCAAAATTTTTATATAAATTCAGTATTGTGTGTGTAAATATGTTCCATTTTTTTTAAGAAATTAAGAATAAGATAATACAATTTCAATTTTAAACCAAGAACTTAACATTTCTTTTTATTTTTTGAATTCTAGTTATTTGTATAAAAATATCAACTTAGTCTTATTAAATTTTATTGTTCTAAGTTGAGTTAGATTATAATTATTAATATAGTTTTTTAAAGATCTGGCATTCAATGGGGAATTATGAAATACAAATTACTTGTGCATTTAAGTATTGAATATGAATAATTATTATTAACTTGGATTATACATATTTCATTATCAATTTCCATTTATGATATTACTATAGAATCTTTGACTATTTGTAAGAATGAGTTACTGCCTACCATGTCTCATCTTCCAATTACATTTTTATTTGAAAAATAAATTGTTAAATTTTCACTAGAAAAAATTTATTAATATTATACTTTATAATTAATACTAATAAATGCGGAAATCAAAAATAATTTAGTTTATGATGAATTATATCTCTCATCTTCACAATACATTTCATTTTTGTTTAAAAATATAACTATTATATTTTCCAAAAAAAATAGAATTATTATTAACATTACAATTACAACTAATTGTGGCAATAAATTTGGATATAAATTGACATTTCGGTTACAAACCAGTTAAATAGAAGATAATATTGTAGTTATTGTAAATTCAATTGACATTATGTTAGATATTAATTGATATTTAGGTTATAAATCCTATCATTTCATTATTTTTATCAATCAAAAGAATATTAATATTTTTCTATAAACAATTGATTAAAACAATACATGAGTGCTTTTTTAGATGTATTCCCCTTTTTTTTATAATACTAGGAAAAAATTCGGTCGCCCGTAAATTACAAGGCCAACCTGAATCATCGCTGCGGATGATCTTTAGGAATTCCAAAACAATGGGACACTAACTAACATTTGAACTTAAGCGTGTCGTTGAAGTTGAATTACAAACTGACCAGTCTTGCTCTGCAAGGATCAAATGTTGAAGAAGGGGCTTGGCGATGAATCTTCTAGCAATGAAATCAGCTGCATTATTACATTCTCTATAACAATGAAAAACCTGAACATGTGGAATAACAGAAATTAAGGAATTAATATCTTGGATTAAAGCTTGAGTTTCCCAAGGAATTTTCCAGATTCGTTTTATAGAATTAATAAGAGAAAGATTATCTCCCTCAACAATGACATGAGAAAATTTAGATAAACAACAAACTGAAAACCAAACAAAAGAGAACACGCTTCACCAAACAAAAGAGAACACGCTTTAGCCTGTAACACACTCATGGAAGGCATGACCTTCCTATCTAAACCAAGGATCTTACTATTATGGTCACGAATAATGAAACTTGCAAAAGTAGAAGAAGTCTGTTTTTCGAAGCATCAAAATTTAATTTTATCCAGTTAGGAGGAGGCTTAATCTAAGATGAATGATTATTTCTTTTCCTGACATACCTGTTTTTCAAAGCAATAGGGTTTACAGACGGTTTGAGGAGATCCTAGATGGATTAAAAAAATCGCATTCCTATGGCACCCAATATACCACCATAAGAAGCATAATTGAATGATGTTGTCATTATGTTTCATAACCATAGTTATGTTTTCAAGGAAATTTCCATAAGATTGAACAAAAAATGAATGATTTAATTTTAACCCCAAATTACAAATCATTCTTTGAGAGAACGGGCAACAAAAGAACAAGTGATTAGAAGTTTCATCTTCAATTTGGCACAACGAGCACCAAATCGACACCCTATTAAAAAATCTATTTAAACGATCCGTCATAGGGAGACAATCCGAACACGCCTTCCACAAGAAAGATTTAATTTTTGGAGGGATGTTCAAATTCCAAATCCACCCAAAACCCATCATAGGACGAGAAGGGGCGTTTGTCAAACTTGAAGCAGAATGCACTGAGAAGCACCCATCAGTAGCCGAAAGCCACACTAGATGATCGTCAGTTCCATTTTGCGGAATACGAATTCGAAGAATGAGGTCAATTATATTCCTTGGAAGAATAAGAGAAAGGGCAAACACATCCCAAGAGCCATCAATTAAAATAAAATTCGAAACTCGAAACATAGGATTAACGTTGTCATAATAAGTAGTTAGATCAAATTTTTCAATCCAGATATCCGACCAGAAGTTAATATTGTGACCATTTCCGACCATCCAACGAATTCCTAGAGAAAAAGAATGTTGAATACTAAGGAGACGTCCAAACTGCCATGAGATAGACGTGGTTTTTTTCCTTTGGAAGTGTAGCAGAGACCCAGATCCCAGATATTTATATTTAATGATTCTAACTCAAACATTCGACAATTAGGTCATAATTTTCCATAATAGCTTCATCTGAAGAGCCGAGTTATTAGATTGTGCCGTGTGCAATCCCATATCCCCTCGTTTTTCGGAGTACATATTTTTCCCAACTAATAAGCGGGTGGAAATTAGGAGTAAATTTATTCCAAAAGAAATTTTTGTTTATTTTGTCAATCTCCTCCCATACCCCTTTTGGCAACAGGAAAGATTGCATTAGATAATTTACTTGACCCATAAGATTGGACTAAATAAGAACAGCTCTACCTGCCTGGGAAATAGAATTTGCTTTCCACTGAGCGAGTTGTTTTTTAAGGTTTGTAGTTGTTTCAACAAAAACACTATTTTGCACTCTTCCTTTTGAGATCGGAATTCCCAAATATTTTTCGATGGAAGTTGTAATTTGAATATTTAGAATGCTTGCAAGCGAAACAACAAGCGGACGAGAGATATTAGCTGAAACTTGGAAGGAACTCTTGTGGAAATTGATTGATAAACCTAATATTTTAGTGAAATGTTCTAGATTTTGTTTGATGAAAAGCATATTTGTGAGTGAAAGTCTCCGCAAAAATTAGCGTATCATCCGCAAATTAAAGAAACAGAATACACACCCTGTTTTTCACAAGTTGAATGCCAACACGACGAGTCGATTGAAAGGACTCTTCCTGCAAAGATCTCGCTAAATATTCCATTGCTATAACAAAAATGAAAGGAGCAATGGGGTCTCCTTGACGGATTCCACAAGAATTTAAATTCTGGACCAGGTTCATTATTAACCAGAACCAACATTGAAGACGTCGAAATACAGGTCATAACGAGATTAACCCATTTCAAATGAAATCCAAATTTGAGAAGAATGAGCTTTATAAAGTTCCAATCAAGTTTATCGTATGCCTTTTCCATATCAAGTTTTAAGGCCATCCAACCCAACTTCCCTTTTTTCTTTTTATAGAAAGAGTGGAAGACCTCATGAGCAATTAGAATATTGTCTTGAATTAAACGTCCTTTCACAAACGCACCCTAAAAGGGGGTGAATAATCTCAGGAAGAATATCTGCCAACCTGGACGAAAGAATTTTAGTTATGGTTTTATACAGAGTATTACACAGGCCAATAGGCCTGTAATAATTAATAGTTGTTGGATTTGGAATTTTCGAAATAAGTGCAATAAATGATTTGTTAACCGAAGACAACATATGGCCAGAATGGAAAAATGCATTAACCGCAATGATAACGGATTTGCCCACAATGTCCCAAAAATGTTGAAAAAACTCTCCCGGGAAACCATCAGGGCCCGCTGATTTATCTACTGCAATATCAAAAATGGCAAGTTTAATTTCAGAGTCTGTTGGAGAATGACAAAGGCCATCATTCTCTAACAAGGATACTAACGAGGGGATAATGTCAAGGTCATTAAAAGAAGCATGACACAAGTTATTTCTCTGGAATCTTAGAAGCAATTCATCTGAAATAGCTGTTGAGATCAAACCTTGGTCGAATAACACAATCCCATCACAAGAAGTAAAGGAATTTATTTTTTGTTTGTATGATCTAATTTAGGAGATGGATTGGACGTATTTTGTATTTTTATCCATATTTTTAAGTGAGTAATTTTAGCCTGTTGTTGCCAGAAGTCATGTTTGAATTGAAGTAAAGCATTATAAGTCTTTAAATGGCGATGTAATTTAGTGCGAAGAGAAATTGAGAGGATCTAGGAGAAGGGCATACTGAAGAGCTTCCAAACCAACAATTGATTTTTTTCAATTGTTCAAAATGATTATTCGTATTATGCTTTGCCCAAGTTTGGTGTATTCCCCTTTTTGTAGTGTCCATGTGTGAGTATGGTCTTTTTTATTTATCCTCCATATTAATACTCTTATACATAATTTGGAGTTTGAGCATGAAAAAAGGAATGATCATTTTTTTGGAATGTTGGTCTTCTTGATTTAATTATAGAATTGGTTTGTATTCATAAACACCAATTCCAAATAAAAAAGATTAGAAGCAAACTTACCGAAAGCAGAGAGCGAAAACAAAACATATAAAACTAACAGATACAAATTCTGGATACTTTCATAAAGTAGCAAATGGACAACGAAACAGGAAAATAATTCGAGAAATTAGGACTCGGGACGGAACAAAAATCTATGGGGAAAGAAATATAAGAAATGAGATTCAGAGTGAATTTAAGAAAAGATACACAAAAGAACCGACAAATAGGGTACTAAGAGAGGATTACTTGAATTAATATCTAATGAGATAACGGATAATGCGAATGGCAAACTAATCAAAGTAGTAACAAATGAAGAAATTAAAATGCAATTATGAACATAGGATCTAATAAATCACAGCGGACCTGATGGAATAACTGCAAATTCTACAAAACATATTGGGATGTTGTTGGACCTTCTGTCATTAAAGCGGTAAAAAGTTGTTTCTACTCTGGTAGAATGCTAAAACAAATAAATAACACCTTCATTACTTTGATCCCTAAGAGGGACAACCCAAGCTCAACAAACCATTATAGACCTATCAGTCTATGTTGTACGATTTATAAGACCATAGCAAAGATCATTACAGAAAAACTAAAAAAGGTTATAGGAAACCTCATCCACCCCTTGTAAGGTGCCTTTTTTGCTAACAGAGCCATACAAGATAACATACTAATTGCGTATGAAATATTCACTCGTTTAAAACCAGAAAAAAACAAGGAAGGTTGGGTTGCCATCAAATTAGATATGAAAAAAGCATATGATCGGGTGGATTGGGAATTTCTTTTCATTAAACTAGAAAATTTTGGGTTTAATAATAAATTTATAGGATCGGTAAAGGAATGAGTTAAAACGGTATCTTTCTCGGTGTTGGTTAACAATGGACTGACAGACTCTTTTATTCCAGAAAGAGGTTTACAACAAGGGGACCCCCTTTCTCACTACTGGTTCATTTTAGGCAAAAAAGTCTTGGCAAGGAAACTCCAACAAATAAGCAATGAATCAAGCAAATCCATTGGCTTTGCTCTTGCTCGAGCTGGAACTAAAATACCATTCCTATCCTTCGCAGATGACATCATCATCTTTTCAAAGGCAACCCAATCAGCTTGTCTCCAAGTGAAGAAAGTAATGGATGAATATTGTGATATCTCAGGACAAAAGGTTAATCGGTTCGTCTAATGTGTGTCCATGGGCACACAATAAAAGTGCTAAGTTGGGAAACTATTTCAAAACTATTCCCTAAATTGGAATTAATGAACCCTTTAAAAAAAATCAAAATTAACAAACAATATCCAGATTTACCAAGATTAGAATCCTAATTGTGTGCCCATGGGCACACATTAGAAAAATCCAAGGTTAATTACCACAAATCTGCATTTCAAACATCTAAAGTTGTTCCAAACCAACAAAAACAACGAATTCAACAGGCCCTAAATATCACAACAATGAAAGACTTAGATAAATACTATGATGCCCGATTGTTAATGGAGCAGTAAATAAGGAAACATTTAAGGACACCGTTGGAAAACGAAAGGCCAACTAAGTAAATGGAAAGAAAATTCTCTCTCTCTCTCTCTCTCTCAAGAAGGAAGAACAATACTAATACGATCCAATTTAGCAGATAAGCCAGTGTACTTGATGCAAAGTTTTATGCTACCTGCAAGTGTGCACAATGAACTTGACAAAACAAAAAGAGGTTTCTTCTGGAACAAGAACCAAAACTACAAACCCCTTATTTGGTGGGATATAATTTGTAAACTTAAGACTCATGGGGGCTAGGAATAAGAAAATCAGAACATTTGAATAAAGCTCTGCAAATGAAGCTATTATGAAAAATTATTGCAGAACCCCATAATATTTGGGTGTGCATTATCAAAGAAAAATATCTCAAGAACAATGACATTTTCTCTTACCAAATAAAAAACAACACCTCATGGAAATGGAGAAACTTAATAAAACTAAAACCATCTTTTGAAAAAGGAATCATCTGGCAGGTAGGAGATGGAAAAACCACAAAATTTTGGAAAGACCGTTGGGTCATGAAGGAACCATTAATAAACTCTGTTGACCATACCCACATATATAACGAGGAGGCACTTGTAGCTGATTTCTTAGTAGATGGAATACATTTGTGCTAAAACAACAACTACCAAATGATATAGTCAATAAAATTACCAATACTATCATCCCAATGAATGATATCAAAGACTGACTATATAGGGCAGCTAGCAAAATGGATGGTTCTCTATCACATCTACTATATACCATATTACAAACATAGATGAATACAACCCAAACATAAATAATTGGACATGTCCAAAAGTCAAAAATTATCTATGGAAAATAGATAACAAAGGACTACCAACCAAATCTCGCCTACAAGCAAACCATGTCCCGGTCCCGGGTGGGTGTCTTATGTGACATTGCTCGTACGAAGATATTGGACACTTACTAACTAAATGCCCCCACACAAAAACGATTTGACAGAAAATAAATCCTAGATTCAACCAAATTCTCCAAAAAATAGACATAAGAAATAAAGTGCCTCGTCAAATACTTAGCGAAATAAGACAACAAGTTGATGCCAATGAATTCATTGAAATAGTCGTATGTTGGTGGGGTATTTGGCATCAGCGCAATAAACTAGTTTTCCAGCAGGCTCCGAATGATTTTATTTTGGACCTAGCACAATACATTAAAATACAATTACATACATGGGCAACAACCAAACAATGGAACGAAGATGAACCCAAACAAATGAATCCAATTAATAGAAGGCATAAACAAACACAAAAAACTGGAAAAAAATTCGGCTATTGGTTTCTATAAACTTAACTTTGATGGATCTAAACTACAAAATGGAGATGCCTCGTCAAGGATCGTAATTCGAGACTCAAATGGTAGAATTGTTGGCATTTCAACATCAAAATATGGCGGAGTGTCGGTAAATAAAATAGAAGCTCTTGCACTTAGGGAAGGAATACAATATGCAATTAGTAAGAGAATTAGGAATCTTGAAATTGAAGGGGATAATCTTATAATCATAAAATCTATAATTAAACATGGGAAATGCCCTTGGGATTCAGACATGGTAGTATCTGATATGTCGTTCTCGTTTGCGTGGTTTGACTTCGTGCGAATCCACCATGTCAATCGAAACTGTAATGTTGTGGCCGATAAAAATCCCTAGGCTGGGTGATGGTATCAAGCCCTGACCCAAGTCGGGCTCCAATGACTCCAAGGCACCCAAAGCCATGGCGACCCCCTTGGTTGCGCCCATACCGTCGCGACCCTCTTGGCCTAGCCGAGCCACACCGGTGTCTATCTATTTTATTATTATTTATGTTGCATGACTTTATTTATTATATATATTTCGTGTATTTGTTATTTTATATTATTACGTTGTTTATTTTATTGGACGTGTATCTCGGTTTGCATATCGGGATTAGTCCAAGTTTGTGCTAGGAAGGAGTGCTCTATATAAAGCCCTCCTTTCCTTCTTTTGTACTCAGTTTTGGTTTTGTGTGGAATAGAGATTACTCTTCCACCTTAGCCCTTACTCCCAAAGCTCTCTTCTCTCTCTTGCTCTCCAATCTCAATCTCTCAAAAACCATCTTTTTGTTTGCGTTGCTTGTGCGACTTGTCTACGAGACCGTATCCTTGGAGAATCGTGACCCGACCCCCTCGGATTGTTATCATTGGTATCAGAGCCTACGGTCTTGTAAGTCGCTCAATTCCCTTGTTCATGCAATTTTCCATTTCTCGATCTATTCATCAATACTACGTTCTTGTCTTCATTGAAATTTTTTAAAAAAATGGCATCGTGACCTTGTTCGGTTCTACAAGCCAAGTGTTTGGCCGAAATTTTTCAAAAAAAAGCCTTGCATATTTCGGTGGTGTCACTTGGTTGAGTTCCATGCTATAATTCATTGTGATTTAATTCCGATTCATTGCATGTGATTTTGTTCAGTGATTGCCTGCGTAGCTTCTCCTATAATCACGGCCGAATAGATCTATTTATTTGGTCGATTTTATCTGCAAGCTATCCTTGTTAATATATTGCCAAAATCATTGTTATTTTATTGCCAAAAAAAAGAAGCAAAACCTAAATCTCTCCATGAATTACCCGAGCATACATTGATATTAATTAGTTAATCCTCTCCTCCAATCATGGGAGATTGGTTTGATTAATTAGTCAATGTGATGTCCACGTAACCATGTTGTGGTGATCTTTCAAATTCATTCGTATCTAGATTTAAGTGCTCGAATTCGAAAGAAAAAAATCCTCGTTTGGCTTTTCTTATTTGGTGTGTCCTTCATTTCATTATTTGTTCATTTCTTGGTCCATTTCATACTCCGCCCTCCATATTAAATGCGGAATTGGAGTGTCCTTTGATTATGGCTAGTGATTTGACCATAACACCACATATTGTGCTAGTCTAGAGCCGCCCTCTCGGCATGCCTAAACTACGACAAGTTTGAGCAGTATGAATTTGTCATTAGTTGCTTCGACGGCTACACACAACACTGGTGGTCCCGCGTTGAAGATGATATATGGTGTTCTCGTCGACCTCCCGTTAAGACATGGGGACACTTCGTATTTCTCATTGCTCGACATTTTGCTCCACAGTTTGACGCTCAAGGTGTCTTAGATCACACCTTAGCCATCATGGCCAGACAGAGAGACAATGACAGGATGAGAGCCTTGGTGGCTCAACGCATAAGGTCTCATACCAGCATGACATCGATCCCATTCAGACCCACAGTCGCGCATCCTGTCGCGCCCACAACCGCCTCTAGTGCGATCAATACCATGCATGCCCCTTTGTCTATCACACCACCGATCGTGCCCATGCCCATTGTTTCCGTGTCTGTCGCCAAGGCCACCGCTGCGACTATAGCGCACACTGATCCACCTACCGTGGCCATTGTTGAGGTCATCGTCAAACCTTTTGTGTCCCCTGTCTCACCTATTGACGCACCCAGTACCACTCCTACCGCGACCACCATCGTGCTCGCGCCTACCGCGCCGATTTTGAGTGAGCCTACAATTATGCTCGTTTCTACACCAGTACCCGACATTGTGCAAGCTCCTGCACCCGAGTTTTCTTTGATCATCATGGATATTCCAAGTCTGGCTCGAATCTAATGGGGAGAATGATGGTATACAGCCCTGACCCAAGTTGGGCTCCGACGACTCCAAGGCGCCCTAGGCCATGACGACCCCCTTTTTTGCGCCCATACCGTCGCGACCCTCTTGGCCTAGCCGAGCCACATCAGTGTCTATCTATATTTTTTATTATTTATGTTGCATGACTTTATTTATTATTTATATTTCATGTATTTGTATTGTATATTATTATGTTGTTTATTTTATTGGACGTGTATCTCGGTTTGCATATCGGTCCAAGTTTGTTCTAGGAAGGAGTGCTCTATATAAAGACCTCCTTGCCTTCTTTTGTACTCAGTTTTGGTTTTGTGTAGAATAGAGATTACTCTTCCACCTTGGCCCTTACTCCCAAAGCTCTCTTCTCTCTCTTGCTCTCCAATCTCAATATCTCAAACACCATCTTTCTGTTTGTTTTGCTTGTGCGACTTGTCTACGAGACTGGATCCTTGGATGATCGTGACTCGATTGCCAGGGGTTGCTATCATTAGGCCACAGTTGTGCTTTGGATACAATTATGAATAACCAAGAACCTCTAGTTCTCATTCGCAAGGATGCTCTAGCGCCCCCTCCGTGAGGAGAAACCCTTAATTCTTACCTTTCTAAAAAAAGATATAAAGAAAATATTGAATTCACCATATAAATTGCGAGAAAATTTTTAATCAAAATAAAATAATTATTATATTGATTATTATAATAAGAACAAGAGAAAAAAAAAGCTTGTGCAAAACCAATCTAAATCGACCTTAAGAAGGATCATAAATAATATATGCATAATGTTAAACATATTGATTAATTCTTGTTTACAATATGTATATGTAGTAACTAAATGGCAATCATCGCTAAAAGAGAATTTGAAATCCTTGATTTGTCGGGCCAAAATACCTCGAATGGAGGGTTGATGACATGGCTCACCTTAAAGCAAATGGCTTTGAAAAAAACAATAGTGGCAAACAAAGATGCCACCCCTCATGAAAAGGCAAAAGCCATTGTGTTTCCCCGCCACCATATTCACGAAAGTCTCAAAACTGAGTACTTGTTTGTGGAGGATCCAAGAGAATCGTGGGATAGCTTAAATGAAATCTATGACCATCAAAATGAGGTCTTGCTACCACAAGCGTTATATGTATGGAACACTTTATGGTTCCAAGATTATAAGTCCATCACCGAGTACAACAATTTTATTCATAGGATCACATCTCAGTTAAGACTATGTGGCCATGTGATTACCCAGCAAGAAATGTTGGAGAGAATTTTCTCCATTATGCATGCCTCAAATGTGGATTTACAACAACCATATAGAGAGAGAAGATTCAAGAGATATTATAATGTGTTGAAAGTATTGTTGGTTGTTGAAAAGAACAATGAACTATTGGTGAAAAATCACAATCTCAGGCCAACATGCTCGGTACTAGCCTCGGAAGCAAATGCTACGAATAAGAGATTCTGGGATGGAAATGCGAATGTATGTGGGCAACAATCACGATGCCATAATGGTTGTGGTCATGGACGTGGTCAAGACTATAATAAAACTCATGATAACCACCATGAGAATGATGGCAACAAAAGGGATGGAAAGCGAAAGGTCCAAACGGATGAAAAAGGCAATGTTACTACAATATCTGGTGTGTCAAACCTCATTGAAGGCTCAGGAAGAGCTATTGTTTTACTCCCAAACAGTACAAAATTAATAATAAATGGCGCATTATTTTCGTGTAAATCTCGAAGAAGTTTATTGAGTTTTAAAGATGTGTGTCAAAATGGGTTTCATATGGAAACCATGAATGAAAATGGGAGAGAATATTTGTGCATCATAACACATGAATATTGGTATAAACATATCCTTGAAAAAATGCCACTGCAAGCCTCCGAATTATACCATATATATATATATATATATATATATATATATAATGAGGTTCTAGAGAAACACCTTGCTAGAGAGAAATCATGGAAATAATATGGGCCATTAGATGAGAAATAATAAATGGACGAGATTTAATAAAAAAGGGTAAAAAAAAAATTAAAAGGTGCATAACACTAGATTATTTCTCAAAGAGAAATTTATGGAAATTGTTATTAGTATCCTCTCTCTTCCCATATTCAATCAAATCAGATTTGTTGTTTCCTAGAACTGCTCCAAAAGCTCCGTTATTTTATAATCATTCATCGTTATCGCTCTTACTCCGCCTACAGGCTTCCACTTCCGACCGTCGTTCTCGTCGTTTTTCTGGCTTCCAATTCCGACCGCCGTCGTCGTCATCTTGACTGTCACCTATGACCGTCGTCCTTGTTGCTTGTTGTTGTATTGGCTTCCACCTCCGACCGCCTCCTCCAACGGATATGTTAAACGTATAATATATGTACCGGTATTAAGATTGGCGATGATTGTATCTTAACTGAATCTGGCTTTGCTCATCAAAGAATAGGGTAAAACGGTACCGTTCTTTAACAAGTCCATAAAATTCCAAGAATGGGTCGTGTTACAAATTCTTTGGTTTGTTTAAGAACATTGAACCCACTTTTGAATACACTGCAAAAAAAAGCTTTTAATTTATATAATCAATCAATCAATTACTAAGAGAAATTTTTTATATATGTAGACATACTTGCAATCTCAATGGCCTCCACTCTTAATATTATTGTTCAATTCGTGATGCTTATTTTTCTTCAAGCTAATTTATTTTGTTGAGTTTGAATCAATTTTGTTTGGGTTGTAGTCATCCGTTCGGTGTTCGCCATCACCTTCATCATCCTTAAACAACGTTCTTGAATATACATAATAACAATAAACGTGAATATACGTAATAATTACAATAAACTTGAATATACATAATAACAACCTGAACATAATAACAACCTGAATATACATAATAATTAATTTAAACGTATTGATTCAACGACATATTCGAGAATGTGCTATGCATATTCGAGTACAGAACCTAGTATGTTCAATATGAAAAATCATATATTCAGTCAAATTATTACATTAGTACTACGACGACATATATATTCGAGAATGCGATATGCATATTCGAGCACAGATCAAAGTATGTTCAATATGTAAGCTCACATATTCAGCCAAATTATCAAATCAGTAATACAACGACATATTCGATAATGTGTTAAGCATATTCAAGTGCATACCCTACAATTCGAGAATCTAATCTTAAAATTCGTTTACATATATTACATTTTTAGTTTTTAAAATTATGGCAATTATCTCCTAAATTTTAGGAATAAATAAGCCTATTTAATTTTGGAAATTATCTGCAAATCACATTTTATTTTTACAGATTTTTCTCTTTTTTTTTATTCAGCCTCTTAATTGTCGCACCTGCCTTTTTTCATTTCAATCTAGTAAATCGATCCCTATTTTAAATATAATGGATCCGCAAATCTCACCCTTAAATTACCCTCATCCAACGCCTCATATTCATTCCCCTGTTTCTCTACAACTGCCGTTTCTCTTGAACCCTCCCATATATATATATATATATATGTGTGTGTGTGTGTGTGTGTGTGTGTGTGTGTGTGTGTGTGTGTGTGTGTGTGTGTGTGTGTATGTGTGTATGTATCCTCTTGAGGCTAATACAATGACCAATAAAAGGTCATATGTTCAAACTATATTTACATTGTGGCATGACCACTTCGGTCATCCTGGATCATGAATGATGCATAAAATCATACAGAATTTACTAGGACACCCACTAAAGAACATTAAGGTTCTTTTGTCTAGTGATTTTACTTGCAGTGCTTGCTCACATGGAAAGTTGATTATCAAGCCCTCTAAAAATAAAATTGCAGTGAAACTCCAACATTCTTAGAAAGAATCCAATGAGATATATGTGGACTAACTGTTCCACCATGTGGACCAATAAAAGGTCCTTCTCCATATTTTATTATGCTAATTGATGCATCTACACGTTGGTCACATGTAAGTTTATTGTTAACTAGAAATGTTGCATTTGCTAAACTCCTTGCTCAAATAATCCAATTGAGGGCTCAATTTCTAGGTCATATAATAAACAAAATCCGACTTGATAATGCAGGAGAATTTATATCAAAAATCTTCAATGATTATTGGATCTCAATTGGGATTGATATAGAGCATCCAGTGGCCCATGTTCACACACAAAATGGTCTCACTAAGTCATTATTAAAGCTATTACAATTAATTGCTAGACCATTGCTTATGAAACAAAGTTACCATCATCTACATGGGGACATGCAATATTGCATGCTGCAGCCTTGGTTCGATTAAGACCAAGTGCAAAGCATGAATATTCCCCGATGCAATTGGTATTGGTAACTAACCAAAAATTCGTAAAAAGATGGGTCCACAAAGAAGATTGGGAATTTATGTTTGTTTTGAATCGCCCTCAATTATTAAATGTCTTGAACCAACAATTGGTGATTTGTTTATAGCTAGATGTGTTGATTGTCATTTTGACGAAAATAATTTCCCAATCATAGGGGGAGAAAAGAAAACAATGGACCCAAATGTGAAAGAAATCACATACAACATTATCTCATCTTGATCCAAGAACAAAAATGTGTGAACAAGATAAACAACATATTATTCGTCTTCAAAATATTGCAAATCAATTACCAAATGCATTTACTGACACAAAGAAGGTAACTAAGTCACATATACCTGCAATAAATGATCCTGCAAGGATTGAAATACCGATTGGACAATCAGACTTGCCCATTGCAAGGGAGTCTACAATACGTAGAAAGCATGACATGCCACTAGGTTCAAAAGATTTGAAGTCGAGGAAGTTAAGGAACCAAAAGAGTATATGATGAGAAGCCACAATGGATCATGAAAATAATGATAAAGGCAAACAGATTGAGGAACAAATTTTTTTGAAAAGAAGATATCCTAGATAATAAGGAAAATATTGACAATTTGAGAATTCTGTAAATTATGTGCAAACAACCATACAATGGAATAGTTAGGACATCATTATTGATGATATATTTGTCTACTTAGTGGCTATATTACTATTTTGACTGAAGATGATGACATTGAGCCAAAATCAATTGGCAAATGTCGTTGCAAGCAAGATTGGCCAAAATGGAAAGAAATCATTCATTCAGAATTAAAAGCACTTGAAAAACGAGAAGTTTTTTGGGGCCTATAGTTCATACACCAAAAGGTGTAAAACCAGTTGGTTACAAACCCTGTTTTCATACGAAAAAGTAATGAGAAAAATGAAATTGTAAGATATAAGGCAAGCCTTGCGGCCCAAGGTTTTTCTCAAATTCCCATAATTGATTATGAGGAAACTTACTCTCTAGTAGTCGATGCAACTACATTGAAATTTCCAATTGGCCTTACTATCTTGAAAAATGACAAATGCACCTCATGGATGTCGTTACTGCATATTTGTATGGTTCACTTGATACGGACATCTATATGAAAGTCCTAGAAGGACTAAAACCGCCTGGGGCTGAAAATTGTGGATCTCAAAAAATGTTTTCCATGAAACTAAGAACGTCATTGTCTGGATTAAAACAATTTGGATGAATGTGGTATAACCGCCTCAGTGAATACCAAATGAAAGAGGGATATAGGAATGATAACATTTGCCCATGTGTTTTGATCTGATGATCTGAAAATGGATTTACTATTATTGTAGTCTATGTTGATGATTTTAACATCATCGGAACTTCAAATGAAATCCAAGATATTGCAAAATATTTGATAAAAGAATTCGAGATGAAGGACCTTGGTAAAACAAAGTTTGCCTTGCCTTATAAATTGAGCACCTAAGTCATGGGATTTTTATCCACCAATCTAACTATGTTGGAAAAAAATTTTAAAAGATTTTATATGGACACAGCACATCTTTTGGCCTCTCCAATGGAAGTCCAATCTCTTAATATTGAAAAAAACATCATTCTCATCCTCGAGAAATGAACAAAGAAGTTCTTGGTCCTGAGGTGTCATATTTAAAATGCAATTGGTGCTCTAATGTATTTGACTAACAATACAAGACTTGATATTGTTTTTGCATTAAATTTGTTATCCATGTATAGTTTTGCACCCACTAGGAGGCATTGGAGTGGATTCAAACATATACTATGCTACCTCTGAGGTACACATGATCTTGGGTTGTTCTACAATAAACAAAGGGATTCCACTTTGGTAAGATATGCAGATGCATGGTATTTATCTGATCCACACAAAGCCAAGTCGCAAAATGGTTATTTCATACATATGGGGGCACAACCATCTCAAAGACCATTTTAATTTATCAAACACGTGTGCCTAATTTTCATGAGATGGCATTTGTTCAATGAAATTCAGCACAAGTGGCATAAAATACTTACAGTATTAGTCAAAGCATTTGTAAGCAATACCACTTTTATCCAAGATGAACTTTATATATTCTTCATCTTCCACCTTGTGTTGTAGACTTGGTTCCTCATCTTGTAACTCCATAAGCTCCTGATGTAGAAGGTGGGGAAACTGAAGCAAAGAATGTCAAGGCCTAACATAGGGTGGACCATGACAGCGGGAGCCTTAAAAGATGTATCAAGTTGTTTTTCTCCCTCATGGTTGTCTACTTCATCAACAAAGAAGTCGTCATTGTCAACAAACAAGTCTTCTTCCAAAACCACAAAACCCTCAAACAATTTACTCCACATGGTTGAAAATGAATCAAGCTCCCTAGGCTTTGTAAGAATCTCTATGCCTGCACAGACTTCCCTTCGCTCTGTGATAATCTGCTCATCTTGCCTTATAGGTGTGGATTCATGTTGGGCATCAAATTCATCTTCATTACCCACATCAAGCATCTTAGATTGCTCCTCAACTTGTATATGGATGTCTGACTCATGATCATTTGATTCCAATGTGACTCCACCATTCATTTCACACAACTCAAAAGGGCATGAGATTGTGGAATGAAAATATGAAGAACATAACTCACAATGCTCATTGATTATAGTATTCGCCCCTTTTGAGATATCCCTGATTACATCCTCAAGAGACTTATCAACCGGATGGGGTGGTAGAGAAGATGACTCAACCAGAAAGCTTTGATGGCTCATGAAACAAAAGAAATCCCAGCATTCCTCACGTCCCATAAATAGAAGCCTCTCATTGCTCATGTAGTCAGCCAATCCCCTTGTCTCAAGATTCATGCCATGGATAACTCCCATGTTTACCTCTCTATCACTGTACTGTAATCCCCAAGCACCAAGTTGAGACACATAGTCTTGAAATCTTGAAAAATAGTCATGGAAGTGTTCATCTTGCAGCTGTCTACAATCGAACAAAGCCATAGATCAGTAGCACGGGTGTTATGAACCGTAAGATAGGTTCACAACACCAAGAATAGCACACAAAGTAAAACACAAATAGCGACGAGTTCCCAACAACGACGCCAAATTTGATAAGGTATTTTCGGTGGTCGTTATACCTATCAACGAATCCTAACTTAATCACACTTAGTAGAGTGGCAAGTAAGGGTCGATCCCACAAAGACTCTTGTAAGTGTGTTGTTACTTAGATGCCAAGAAACCTAAAGGGGGTTTTTTGAATGATTTATCTAAACTAATATGCAAACTAAAAAGTAAATATGAATGCAAAGTTGATTGTAATATATGAGAGACAAGTGTGTTCAACTAGTTAAATCCATCATGAAATTGCTTTGTTGATCATTAATTCTCTTGATTCTCTACTCACTTGAATAATCTATTGTGGATTTTGACCCTACTAAGGATTATGACCCACACTTCAGATTTAGTTGATAGAACTACCAGTCTAACGACCCTAATCATCTAACAACCTAGAAGACCTTCTAGATTCAATTAGACAACAACATAACGATTCAAGTTATCAATAGAAACAAGCACTTAGAGCAACGAGACATCTAAGTGACTTATGAATTTATTCCCTTCTTTAACCAACTAGGCCAACCAGTCCTAAGTTGATTCAAATTCTACTCTTGATCAAATTTACTCCGACCGGTAATTAATAAGATTTAGTTATAACTAGAAATTCAGTTAGGTAGCTAATCTAACAAAACCCTAGTTCAGATTGAATTAAGCATAGAGAATAAACTCTATTCAAGTTTTTTGAGAATCAATCAAATCTCACAATAATATGCAATCTATGATTTCAATAACTAGTCAAACACAAAAGGTTTAGCAATGCATGATTGAATTAAGAAAAACTTACAAAATGTTCAAAGGTTGTCTCTTGAGAGAAGAACCACTAGCCTCCAAATTATGATCAAATTTATGACAGAGAAACTAAAACCAAGGTTTAAATACCACTAAGATATCCAAAGATCAATAAATCCTGAAATATATTAAAACGCATCGGAAAAGATCTAATAAAATCCAACTCGAAGCCCAAAACTCTCAGTCCAATGTCTCCGTCGAAAAGCAAGTGGCGCGGGAATTTTTTCATACTACGCGGCCACGCACACTGCCCAATCAGCCCGCGGCACTTCTCGGTTCAACATTCAGGTGACATTTCAGAGGCTGTTTTGACCCCCTTCGAGTTGGAATTTGGACTCGGAGTAAAAATATGAATTGTAGCTCTTCGAGTTGGCTTTTCCTTGATACCAAATTTAGCTTCATCCGACTACTATAACTCTGAAACCAAGCATTGCAAGATAGAGGTGTCAAAACAAGAACTCCAATGCATAGCCCGGATTTAAGCGTTCTTTTCACACAAGCTATTGAGCCTTAGCTCTTCCAATCTTCACTTGTATCACTCTAAGCCTCATCAAACTCCACCACAATCATCTAATATCCATCCCGTTCATGCTTGTTTACCTAAAGATCTGCAAAATCGAACAAAACAAGCGCAAAACCCGAATTTCCTAGAAAACCTAAAAACCTAAGAACTAAACTAGACTAAGCTAAAACCAAGCAAAATAAACATAAATATGCATCCTAAGCTATACCTAAATGCAATCTATCATTACTCCTTGACCTATTAACTCTCTCATTAAGCATACATATGTAACATTTTCTTATTAAGTGTTATAGTGAAACATTTGACTCCACTAGCCTATAAATAGAGCCTTATATGTAGAGAGGCAAAATAAGTAGAAGAAGAATAAGAATATACAAGAATTCCCCTCTAAGCTCTCTCTCATTTCTATTATTTATATTGAGCTTAAAAATCACCAATATTACAACACAAATTAGTTTATACTTCCTTTTTTTACCTCCTATGTCTTTTCATTTTAATCTATCAATCAATATATTACTAATAACTAATGCTAGAGAAATTTCTGTCACCACGCTACGCCACATACCCCCATCATTAAAATAATAATTTTAAATAGTTAATTATGCAAAAAAAAGTTATCTCCGAGTAAACATAAAGATAAAATAATATTTGTACAAATTTATCCCCAAATAAACATAAAAATAAATAATATTAGTATATTTGACCAATATAGATAAAAAAGGGCATTATATTTATTATATTCATAAAAGATAAATTTAAAAAAATATAAGAAAAAGTATGTATAGGTGATCACATATATATCTTATAAATAAAAATAGTCAAATCTATGTATAACTATATATTAAAGTTCTAACTTTTCTAGCCACCACATTATTAAAAATATTGACTCGAATTAAATTGATTCAAATTAAATTCCTTTTTATTTATTTATTTGGAAAAAAATGATTCAAATTTTAAGTAAAAATAATGCAAATTATTTTATCTTTATCTTTTTTATCAATTTACAAAAAAAATTATCTTAAATCTAATATTGATAAAAAAAAAGTAATTTTTTTAAATATCTATATAATTACTTAACATAAGATTTTTTTTTTTATAATGATAGATTGTTGTCATAATAAGGTAGGAAAATATTTTTACTATTAATTTTTTCTATATAAAACTAACATTACACTATATTCTATATTTGGAAAAAATTAATTCGAATTTCAGTTAAAAAAAAAAAATTGTCTTTATCCTTTTATATATTTATGTAAAAGATTTAAAAATTTTCTTAATCAAATTTATATTACAAAAATTAAGAATTTTAAATATGTATATAATTTCTTTCCTAAATTAAATTTTGATAAAAAAAAGTTATATTATATTTTCCTTAATTTTCTTTTTGGATTATTTATGTTAATATAAAATATTTTCTATCTTTAAAATAAATTCTATATTCATTCATTTTGTTTTATCATTTCTTAGTAATTATCTTTTTAGCTTTTTATTGAAAAGATTTTTAAGGAATTGAATTCGATTTAAAAACTTATAAGAATTTACATCATTTTTTCCTTTTTAATTATTTTTGTAAAATATTTATAAAATTTAATGATTCTAATAAAAATAATACTTATTTATACTTTTTACATAAATAAATTATCATTAAGCTATCAAAATTATATAGGACTCACCTTAATAACTTTAGTTGTACCTCAAATTAAATTGGCTCAAATTAATAATTCTTCTAATAAATATGTTATTTTTATTTTTTATATTAAATTAAAATACTTTACATTAAACAAATTAAGTATTAAATCCATATAGTTGTGCACGGCATAATTAGTATAACGAGTTAAACCTGGTTATGAAATATTGTCAAGGAAAAAGAGCAATGTTGATTATTTTATCTTAATAATCTATGATTATCTTCAATTTTAAACTTAATAATATAGATTTAACTTGTTTTATTTGATTTCAAAAACAAAATAGTTTTTATACATACTATAGGAAATAAATTACTTACATTAAATTTTAAATTATATTTTTCTTTATTAATATCTATTAGAAGATAAAATATTGAGTTTTGATGGTTCTAGAGTCAGTGACTCCGAGTTTGCAAGTTGAGTCGGCGACTTGTCAAAGTCACTGACATGACCAGCTGGCGAAGTGATCTATTTAAGGAAGGACCGCATAGCTTATGTGCGAGTATTTGGAAACAGCTGCATTGTTCTATTTTAGGAGAAGATCATCACAAAAGAGTGCTAAAATCAAGATAAATAAGATTTGGTTCTCCTAGAATATTTTAGTGTATGCTTAATTGTATATTTGGAAAGATTTGTACAAGATTGAGTGTATATTGTTTCTCTAACCGAATGGGAAATAATATACACGAGATCTCTCTTACCTTAGCTTAAATACCCTAGTGTTTTAGGTTAGTGGTAAGTCTCTTGAGCGTCATTTCAATATTGTGTGTAAGAAAGAAAGAAAAAACTTGTGCGTGTGATTCGTACAAGTGGTGCGTCGAGAGATCTTAGGCATAGCGTGATATTGAGAGTGTGAGTGCAAAGGTAGAGTGTGGTTCAAAGGTGTGGGATTCATTCTTGTACACAGGAGAGCTTTGTAATCACTCAAGAAATCAATAGAGCGAGTCTAAGGACTCTTGAAATCCCACCAATTGATAAACTTGGAAGGGAGTGGTTTTTCTCTAAGTAAACTAGTTGGTTTACAAGGAGTTTCCACTACACAACGCTAAATGTACAAATTGATGATATTAATAGTCATAAATGTACAAATTGATGGTATTGACACATAAACATAAGTATATTTCAATTCATATATAGGATACATCAATGAACAAACAATGTTATATCAATGTACAAATAGAAGTATATCAATGAACAAATATGGGTATATCAATGAACAAATATGGGTATATCAATGAACAAATAATGGTTTACCAATGAACAAACAAGGTTATATCAATGAACAAATATTAGTATATCAATGAAAAAATATTGGTGCATCAAAAACTATATAATATTGTATTCATACACATAAATAAGGTTAAAAAATAAAATTAAAAATAAAAAAAGTTCAAAATCGATGAACATTGTTATAAATAAATCGATGAACAAATAGTTAGTATTGATGAACAATTGGTCAATATTGATGAACAAATCGCCAGTTTTGATGAACAAATTAGGCGTGTCTCATAAAAACGTATTTTTTGAAAAATTCGGGAATAGTACGGGAAAAATTCGTCTGTGCCGTATTTTATTGAAAAATACGTGAATAATACAGGAAAAATTCGCTCGTGCCGTATTTTATTTTTTATAATGAATGTTTAATCAAGGACGTTGATTTTTTGGAAGGAACGAATGAGATTTATTCTCAATTCTCACATGGGCGCCCATTCGCACGGAACTCTTCCCCTATTATTATTATTATTATTATTATTATTATTATTATTATTATTATTATTATTATTATTATTATTATTATTATTATTAAAGAATATCGTGTTATTTTAAAGAAATAATTAAATTAATTAAAAATAAATATTTCTTTTTATTAGAAATTGCGGTTATTACATTCAGTATCCAGGATTTCACCATATCATCGCATCTACACTAGTGATTATACTTTGGATTTGCAAAGATTTTTGAAAATTTTATAATATTATATTTGGAAATCATCAAATATAAGAAAATAAGAATATCACTTCATACATTTTATACACTTCATAATAATGTGAGAAGTTTAATGAATAATATATATATAGAAGGTTTATTTTATTATCTTGATGAATTAGTATTATTATTTTACCTTATTTTGATTTACAAAAAAAATATTTATATATTTAAATTTTATTGCGTGTGTCTTACTTATTTAAAAAAAACGTATCAAAAAATTTATAAACTCGACCCTGTGTTTAACGGGAGTACTATGCTAGTACTATAACTAAAGTCGAATACATTTGTTCTATGTGTCATTGTTTTAACTATGTCACATAGACATATACACCTTTTTTATTTAGTTCTTCGCCCTTATTTTTTGGTATTTACAATCCTTATATTATAATAATATTTCTTATATTACTTATAATAATATTGCTAATCCATAGCTCTATAGTGACATATTTGGAATACACATATCTCCTTTACTCTAATAAAACATTATGTATATTTAAAAAAACCATTATCATCTTATATACTTTAGTTTTTTATTTATGGTGATGGTAATATTATCCCAAAATATGTAATAGAGATTACTCATGTGTTTTTATTTACTTTTAATTTTAAAAAATCATCTCTTGCACGATTAAAAAGAAAATTTAAATTTTTTATTTGTTAAACGAGAGTCTTATAATATCAATTTGGAAGGTTCTCTAAGATCATGAATGTTTCAAAATTTTGGCATTTATCTAAACCTATCGTTTATATCCTTTTTATTGAGATGTCAACCTTACATTTAAACATGTCAACTATATGGTCCATATCTATTACTCACCCCCGTCTCCGAGAGTTTGTCTTGTATTCTCTTTTGGGTGTCCAAATAGTCTGTCCACATTTTAATCTTTCCTTTTATATCAACCTTTTCTTATAATATTACCTTACTCTTATCTCATCCTTTACTCGCACTATCTAACCAAAAATCTACCCCTTTTAACATCTTTTTAGTCATTTCTTTCTTTTTCTTCTCATCTTTACTATCACCATGACAACCTCTCTCCTCTCCCTACTTGTTACTTTTTCTTCTCTCTCATTTTCTTAATTCATGTGCATTATGTGTTTTTGGACAAACTCTTGGAAATAGAGGGAGTTATATATTATTGTTGGAACATTCGTTGCTTCATGACTACTCTTAGTTTTGACAATGACAAACTTTGATGGTATAATATGCTTCTCCATCATTAGTATTTTAGGAAAACATGTATATCGTCAAGAGTGAAGAAACATTGTGAGGAACAATGGATGGAACGAGTGAAGATCTAGAAAGAGTATCTCAAAAGATATGCGACTTTCTATTTATGGCAAGTTACCAGATATTCTATGAGCAATCTTCCACGAAGATTCGATAACTGTGTTTGATAATTTAAGAAGAACAAGGAAGATATAAGATCAAGCTTGGACGGTCTTATCTAGGAAATCCAAAATCATTCGGTTTTGGAAAGAATCGAATTGGTTGAAGGTTAAAACAATCGTTGATATACATACTCCTATTTCAGTCGGTTTTGCCGAGTGGAATATCAACACAATTAGGCAAGAATGGTGATTGAGATCAGACTTGGTAATATCATATAAAAGGCTAGGTTTATCTAGGGCTAAGTGTGGTTGACGGCAAACTTGAAGAGAGAGCATTTTCAAGTGTATGAGTTCGCGTGGCTTTTTCCGGTGAAAAATCGATATTTGTGTGAGTACTCAAGTCGGTAGTTTACTTTTGTTTGGGTTTACAATCAGGGTACAAGAAGTCTAGTTGGTTGAACTTTGGTGAGCGCCTTAGTTACCAAGGAACTTGACTTGTCTTGTAATAGTTGAAACTTAATATAAAGTATTCTATTAAAATCTTCTGAGGAGTATCAAGGGTAGAGGTTTTTCTTTCTACGACTTGTTGGTCAGGTAGAAATTTTTCCTCTCTAAATACCGTGTTCTTGTTTACATTTATTTCCGCTGCCCAGGGAACATTGCTAGTTCCCTGCTTTGTTACTAACACATCACGATCCAACAATTGGTATCAAAGCGGGTTGCTCTACATTGTGTGCATAGTGCAGGAATACATGATGAGTACCAACAACCATCACGTCGTCAAAATTGGAAACAACAAGCCTCCATTGCTCTTGTTGGAGAATATGATCACTGGAAGATCAAGTTTACAACATGGATCAAGAGCAATGACTACCAAGCTTGGTTGTTCATTGAAGATGGGGACTATGTTGCTCTTGAGGCTAATAAAGACAAAAAGTCTGAGTGGGGTCCAAATGTATCCGAACAATGCCTTAGGATGTGAAGATCTCTTGAAGGTGGTGAACTGCAAAACCGACAAGGATGCATGGGCTGCTATTGAACCGATGCATGTCGAGAGTTTAGATCTGAAGGAGATTCATCAAAAGGCTGGTAAGACGTACTTCTTCAACATCCAAATGAAGGAAGGAGAAGGCATCTCATCCTATCAGTCTCGCTTTAAGGCTTTGGTGAATCGCATCAATTATCTTGGTATCGAGGAGTCCATCACTCATTCGGAAAAAATCTCTATGATTGTTGATGGCCTTGGTCCCATATACGTTGTTACTAGAGGTCTGGTCAGAGAAAATCCTCTCAGCAAAACCAGTACTCTCCATCAATTCTTTCGAAAGCTTACTGATTATGAGTACTTCGAGAACATCACCAACAGTGCCTCAAGTTCTAATAAAGGGATTGCTCTTAAGGTGGAGAAGGCCACTGAGAACGTCACTATCGGGAAGGAAGACGAAGAGATCGTAAAGGACTCAAATGTTGTTGTCATAACCAAAGCTATGAGGTCACTCTATAGAAGAGGCAAGAAGCAAGGTATCCTCAAGGAGAGAGGAAATTATGAGAAAAGAGATGTCAAGGACTTTACTTGCTTCAACTGTCAAGAGACGGGTCACTATGCCAAAAATTGCCCTAAAGGTAATGAGTCTGGGAATGAGAAGAAAATGCCTATATCATTGCATGGAATCTTGACTCGGATGATGAGCCAGAATCTAAAGTATGCACTATGACTCTGAAGACAGAAGAAGTTGAACAAGAGGTAACTCCTGGACAATTCCTTGCTGATCTTTATAATGCAAAAAAATCTGATCTTGTCGCCCTTGTTAAAAAGATTTTTAAAGAAAACATAAAAATGCAAGATGATTTAGAATATGCTGATGAGAAATAGAGGAACTCGACATCGATCAACTAATCGCGTGAGTAAACCTCTACCTCCACTCGGTGGATTTTCGAATGAGTTACCTTTTCTTTATTGTTTAGTTCCCTTCAGATTACAAGGAAGAATACAAACTTCTACGTTCCTACAAGGACTCTCTCCCTAGGCAACACTAATGTATTCTCTCGACCCTAACCTGGTGAACTCTCACAATCAAAGACAAAGCGAAACCCAACCTCTTTTTGTCTTCTATCTCTTCATTCGAGTTCCCCTAGACCTAGGAACTCTTCTCTTCTTCACCGTCATCGAGATTAGATCAACGCTAGGGACTTTTCACCAACTTTACGATCTTCACCTGAGTGGCTCTTCAGCTCTACTCTCTTTAGTGTTTGGATTTGATGATTGTAAGAAGTGAGCAACAATGTTACTATTGAAGGGTTTAAATAGGCGTGATGAGAAACCCTTATCCACTAGAGGTATTTGTCCTAAATACCCTTTTTGCCTTGCTCTCCAAGTATGATTCTTAAGGTTGACATATGACTTTGATTTGAATTTGAATTTCAACTCTTGAATCATTCTGGACCGTTGGATGGTCGTCTTCCTTCTGCTGAAGCATTGAAAGATTGAGACGCCCTTTTGTCCGGAACAAATAGGATCCCTAAAAATGCACTGAGATGTCGCTTTCACGCATGCGCCAGTTCCCATCCAAAGGGAACTCTCGTCTTCTCGGTTCCCTTCTCTTGGGAACTCTTCTTGACTTCTGAGGGATTCATGTTCTTCTCATTCAGTTCCCATCGTGTGCAGTGGCGGATCCAGGATCACACCTATGGGGGGCGAATGATCAACAACCATAGTAGTAAAAAAAATGCAGACAAATTAAATTAGTTTAAACATTAAAATATCATACAATAATAAAACAATATAGTTTTACATTAAAAAAAGAGAACAAACGTACATATCAAACTACATTTGACTCCTTGCTACTAGACAATTGACATCTACGAGTATCTAACCTTTGAAAACGATTCAAAATAGGTTCGTTTTCAGTAGATGCAAACACCTCTTTCTCAATAAATACTACCAAACTATCATTCAACCACCCATCTCCCATTTTGTTTCTCAAATCACTCTTCACATATTTCATTCTAGAAAATACCCTTTCAATAGATGTTGTAGCAACCGGTAGGAGTAAAGCTAATTCAACCAAGCGGTAGATCAATGGATACAGTTTATCTTTTGAAGTTTCCTTCATCTTCTTTGCAAAACTTCCAAATCCCTCCACATCTGAGGATCGTTCATCCTTTCTTACATCACTTAAAAATGTTGCAAATTCTTGAGGCATCAATGAACAATCCGTTCTTGAGAAATCATTTGGATAAAAACTAGCAAGATGAACAAGCTTCCCCACATCAAAATTAGAGAATCCATTATATGGATCAAGACATACAAAGCCACTAAGCAAATCTGTACTTGCTTCAGAGAACCGGTGGTTGAACTCTAGTAGAATTGAATCAACAACCTAGTAGCATTTAAACGAGAGATATTAAAAAAATAATTGGAACTTTAATCAAGAAATGTAGAATAAAGCTACAACATATTTTATTACCTCATTAAAGATTTCAATCTTGTAATGATGCTCATTGGTAATGTTTATCCCGCCTCTCTTCATACGAACCAACCTTGAAACAATGTCTTGCATATTAATTATGGGAATACCATGAGCTTGACAAAAAACCTCTACTTCTTGTACTAAATCATGCCATCCAGAATCTCTATACTTTTGCAGCTCATCCTTCACCACTCTAATTAGATTGATAGCGTTTAACATGTTTTGGTCTCTTTCTTGCAAAGCCATAGATAATGCATTTGTCATACCAAGCAAACGCTTCATCAGATGCATAGCAAAGACAAACTCATAACTTTCCATATGTTGAGACACACCTCTGGCTTGGGCACTTGACTCACGTTCAGTGCCATCTTCAAACACGTGTGCAAGAACTTCTAAAACTGAAGACCACATATCTTTGAGGCGGACTATGGTAAGATAATGTGATCCCCATCGAGTTTCACCAGGTCTTTTCAAAGAAGTTTCTTGATTTTTTCCCGTGCCTGAAAAAGTTATCCTTTTTCAAGCTCCAATACCTTTCTAGAATGCTCCAACTGTCGAAGATTGTCAGCTCTTTTACAAGAAGATCCACACAGGTTCACAATTATTCCAAGATAATTGAAGAAATCACAAACATATCGATTCAACTTGCATACCAAGCATTGGAGTTGATGTGCAAAACAATGCACATACCAAGCACTGGGATTTTCCCTCAAAATAAGTGCCTTCAAGACATTAAACTCGCCCCTCATATTCAATGCACCATCATATCCCTGACCTCTCAATCTAGATAAAGATAAACCATGTTTGGCAAACAAAGAATCAATACCTTCCTTCAAACATATTGCCGATGTCTCTCTTACATGAACCAAACCTAAAAAACGCTCCACCACTAGTCCATGTTTGTTTACATATCTAATCAGAACTACCATTTGTTCCTTCAAAGAGCAATCACGAGACTCATCAACCAAAATGGAAAACAATCTATCACCAAGGTCAGCCAATATTACAAGAGTGGTCTCAACTGCACAAGCATGAACCATGTCTTTTTGTACTGTTGGAGCTATCATTTGATTATTTGCAGGTGCATTTTTCAAAACAACACTACCAATCTCATGATTTCTCAAGCCATACCATGTTAACAACTCCAAAAAAATACCTCTATTCAAAGAAGTAGATGACTCGTCATGTCCTCTCATAGGCAAACCTTGACATAAAATAAATCGAATGACATCAAGAGTTGCAGTCAAACGAATGTGGTAAGCTTCTTCTCTTCTCAAATTGCTTCCTTGAACAATATAGCTCAAAATATGTTTTTGATTATTCAAATTCTCAAACTCAACTCTTGCTTTGTTATGTGGACTATTAGTCGAACCGACATGAAGTCTAAACTTTTCAGTTGCCCTTCTCCAATTACAAAACCCATTCTTTGTAAATGCTTCATCCCCGGGGTTGTAAAGCTTGGACTTGAAAAGAAAACACCAAAAGCAAAAGGCGGTATCATTGTGAACACTATACTCCAACCAAACAAACTCATCAAACCAATCACCTCTAAAAGCTCTATTTGCATCCCCACATTTCTTTCTCGGAAAACCATGTCCTTTAGGTTGGCAAGGGCCTTTCGCTACATATTCTCTCCGTATTCGCTCTCTAATACTAATATCAAAACTCTCAATAGGCTTGCGTAACCCCGGATCAGAGACAATATCTGTTTCAGCAATTTCAACTTCATTCATTTCCGCATCATTCAGATTAGCTTCTAATTCAGCATTTGTGACTTAAGATATTCTCATTAGAAGCTTGCAGTGGTTTCTCAACACTTTCCGAATCAAGTGAAACTCTTGGCTTTTTTGGAAAAAATCTCTCCATTTAATATCTAAATAGTCCACAATCCACATCAAACAAGAACAAATCAACGAATTAATCCACATCAAACAACAACAAATCAACAATTAATCCACATCAAACAACAACAAATCAACAACTAAATTCAATAACCTATTAATATTAAATTTTTAACAATTAATAAAAATCTAATACTTTGCCCAAATCTCCAATTCGCATCAACTTTTTAAGTAATTTATTAAATAGTTATAATAAACAAAATCTAACCTTGGCAATTGACCAATTCGAGATTTTGCCCCAAATCTGAAAAATTAGGGTTTCCAAATCTCCAATCTGAAATCCGCCGTTGCCCAGTCCCAACCGGCCAGATTCGACCTCAGTCGACTCAGGGGTCTCGGGCTCCAATTGACGAGCGTGGCGCGGTGGTGTCCGGCCGGCTAAACCGCGCAAGGGCTCGCCGCACGCTACTGGGTGGTTTTTCGCCTTTGAGGGGTTTCGGGTTCGTGTCTTCGGGAATCGGGAGAACTCGTTCCTGATTTTTTTTGTGACAGCATGTTCAATTTTTTTTGTCTTTCGTGAGATAACTCAGCATTTGGTTTTTACTTTTTTTTTTAATCCTAAATGTCTAAATTATAAAACTCATCGTTTCATTAATTTTTTTTTGACCTGATTCAATTATTTAAAACGCGGCGTTTTATTTGCTCCAATCACACCCAATCTTTCATCTTCCTGACTTCCTCGTTCGACAAAACCCAGAATTGAACGCTTCAAGCTCCTCAACAATGGCGGCTGGCATCCCGCGCCCAGCGACCCTCGCAGGCCTCTCCGGCTCTCCGCCCCTCAGACAACCTGCCCACCCATGCTCCTCAACCTCTCCGACCCTAAGGGGCATATAACCTAATACTAAAAAAAATTCGGCGAACGGGGGGCGGTTGCCCACCCCTGCCCACCCACCCACCCACCCAAATCCGTCGTTGATCGTGTGGGAACTCTATTCTCTTCTTAGGTTGGTCGCCTTCTTTTTCGTCGTTGCATTAGTTCCCATGTTGTGGGAACTTGTTAATATAAGCTTTGCTTTGCAATGTGCAACCCGTTCTGCTGAAATACTTGACTATTGGCGTTAGTTCCCATGGTGTTTGTGATTATCAAAATTGATGATGTAGTTCCAGTGTTCATGAACGTGAGTTCCTAACACCTACTCAACAATTTCCACCTTTTTGATGATGACAAAACCATAATAAAATGACAAGTATTTCGTTCAATTTTATGCTCATGCAAGTTCCCCCTTAGTGTGACAACATATCGCAGGGAGTTCCACTATATGGTTATGCAGTTCCTACTTAGCAGATTTTGTGAGATTATTCCCCCTTAGCAAAGGCCATACTGTGATAACTTTGAAACAACGCATCCCACACATTTTATCCTTCCCCTTTTTGGGATCATCGAAAATAGTAAACATGGATATCAGAACAATAAAGTAAAGAACACACATTCAATGTAAAGATCCATTTTATTACTTAGGCAAAAAATTTGTACAGAAGGGAACTCCGGAGTGAAATACAAGGGAAAAGAGGAAGGTAAGGAGCAAGAAGGAAGTGGATCCAACCCATTATGCGGAAATGGGTTGGATGTGAGACTCACTGACAGCGTCCCTAGGGGCGGTGTCCCAAGTAGATCTTCTCCTCCATGCATGGTGAGTGCAGACTCCCACTTGATCCTCTTCCCATGGTGGCCACGAGAATCTTCTCACAGGCGAACGATGTTGATGAGCTGATGCACTGCCTGTTCTTCGAGTGGACGATCTCAATACTGAGCGTCTCTTGGGAAGGATGTAATGTGTCGAAGTCTTGGTCGTCTTGGGGTTGTGGAGAGGGCACCTTTCTTTCCTTAGAGTGTTTCATGAAGGGGTTTCGAACAAAAATTAGGGTTGAAGATGAGTTATGCTTTGAGAGAGGAGGCCGGTAGTTAAAGAGTTTTGAACAAAGGGGCATAGTCTTCTTTTTCATTATGTCCTTGCTTATTGAACTCAACCGATGTCGTTTCACCTTCAATGACTTTAGTAATCCTTGCAATGTGGAAATTCCCCCTTGGTGCAATTCAAACGCTTGGTTCACAGTTGGTCTTCCCCTAATATATAGCCTGACACATCTTTTTATCTTCTCAAGACTGAGTTGTTGACCGGATGAGACATTTCGTTTTACTCGGAAGTGAGGTTCCCATGATCTTGCAAGAAAGGCTGGTATGAACACAGTGGTAAAGGGAACTCATGTTTAAACTTTATGTGAAGGATGGGAACATAAAAGGACTTGGACAATTTCAACCCGAAGGGGCAAACAAAAGGAGGGCTCATGAGATGAGTTTGTCCAGTCCAAGACTCTGGGTAAGATTATGATCAACTGTCATCATGGCTTGTAATGTGGGTTAGAGATAACTCAAGTTGATCATTTTGGGCCAAAAAAAAAAGAAAAGAAGTTCCTATGCGTACAACCATTTGTCTTAGACTAGTAACAAAGGATAAAGTGAATGCAGTGTTCCTAACTGGTTCCTATCATGCAAACAACTAAACTAGCCAATCATCGGGGAAAAAATAAACAAGGACTTGTTTAATTTAAAGTTATCATCCCTAAGAGCATACGAAGGTGCTCAAAGGGACGCCTATCCAATGCCTTGGTGAGAATATCTACTCTCTGCTCTTCAGTTTTACAATGTTCCATAATAATGTTCCCTTGCTCAACATTGTCACGTAAGAAGTGATGACGAACGTCAATATGCTTAGTACGTGAATGATGAACTGGATTCTTGGAAATGTTTATGGCACTAGTATTATCACATCTAATAGGAATAGGGCCATAAGACATACCACAATCACTGAGTTGGTACTTAAGCCATAAGGCTTGGGAACAGCATGATGCAGCGGCCACATATTCTACTTTGGTCGTCGAGAGTGCCACTGAGTTTTGTTTCTTTGATTCCCATGACACTAGGCACTCTCCTAACAACTGAGCCTTACCAGATGTGCTCTTCCTATCTAATAGATGACCAACAAAGTCCGCATCTGAAAATGAAACAATCTCAAGGGAACTTCTGCGTGGATACCACAAACACAATTTGTCATTCCCTTTGAGATACCTGAAAATTCTCTTCACCTCTTTCAAGTGTGATTCTTTGGGGTTAGCTTGAAAGTGTGCGCATAAACACACGACGAACATGATATCGGGCCTACTAGTTGTAAAGAAGAGAAGGGAACCAATCATACCTCGGTAGTTCCTTTGGTCCACATCTATACTCATTTCATTTGTGTTCAGCTTGGAGTTGGTGGAAACTTGAGTGTTGATAAGCCTTGAATTCTGCATTCCATACTTGGTTAGCATTTTCTTGATGTATTTCCGTTGGTGTATCTTTGTTCCCTCCTTGGTCTGAGTGATTTGGAGCCCCATGAAGAACATAAGTTCTCCAATCAGGCTCATCTCGAATTTTGAATTCATTAGATCTTTGAACTTTTCAACAAGCAAGGGATTAGTTGCACCAAAAACGATATCATCAACGTATACTTGAACAATTAGAATATCATTGGACTCTTTCTTAAGAAACAAAGTCTTGTCAATGGAACCGCGAAGGTATCCATGTGACAAGAGAAATTGTGCAAACCTGTCATACCAGGCTCATGGGGCTTGTTTGAGTCCATATAGGGCACGCTGAAGAAAGTAGACGTGGTCTGGAAAGTTCTAATCTTCAAATCCTAGTTGTTGAGCCACATAGACCTCTTCCTTCAAGTGTCCTTTGAGGAACACTGTCTTCACATCCATTTGGTAAAAGCTTGAATCCTTTGTGAGTGGAAAAGGCGATAAGGAGTCTAATCGCCTCAATTCTTGCTACAGGAGAGAAGGTCTCATCATAGTCGATGCCTTCCTCATGGTTGTAGCCTTGTGCTACTAATCTTGTCTTGTTCCTTGACACAAGTCCAGTGTCATCCATCTTGTTACGAAACACCCATCTTGTTCCTATAGCATTCTCCCCTTTTGGACGAGGAACAAGCTTCCACACTTGGTTCTTTTCAAATTGATTGAGCTCTTCTTGCATTGCCACTATCCAGTCTCGGTCTTTAAGGGCTTCTTTGATATTCTTAGGTTCCACCATGGACACGAAGGCATTGAATGCACACAAATTTTGAAGTGATGATCGTGTCTTTACACCTTGGTCAAGAGGAGATATGATATTTCAAGGATTAATATTGGAGAGATTTGGATCTTCCTCTTCGTTCCTATCACCATTGTCATTGCATTCTTCTTGCACATCTTCATCCTCTAGATGTTCCTCAACTTGTTCAGTGGTTTCTGGTTCTTCATTCTCAACATTGGGTGTGTTCCCTCTATGTTCCCCTTGAGTGCTTGATTATGTCTTCTAGTGGAGGGACTAGGGAACCATCTTGAAAGGTGTCTAGTGATTCATCAGGTGATGGAAGTTTAGCCGACTCTTGGATATTTCGGTTTTGAGAGTCGTTGTTCCCTTGAGGATAACGACGAGTTTCGTTCCTTGGCTCATCGTCGTCGACATCATCTTCCTTGTTCCAGGGAAGCTGGAAGTGAGTTTTCACTTTTTGCACTTCAGTTTCCATTTTGACTGACTCTTCTTTGAATATCACATGAAACATGAATGCTTTCCTCTATCTTCTTAGTCCTTTTGCTATATACTCTATAAGCTTTGTTGTGAGGAGAGTTTAATATTCCTTCAATGCTTTCGGAACTTGTTGATTTGTGTTTTGCTTTGCAACGCACAACCTATTCTCTTCTGATGTTGATCGCTTTTCTTTTCGTCGTTGCATTATTTACAATGCGTTGGGAACTCTTTGTGTTGCTTTGCGACGCGCAACTTGTTGTGCTGAAATACTTGGAAATTGGTGTTAGTTCGCATGGTATTTGTCAATATTCTAACTGAGGACATTGTTCTAGTGTTAATGAACATGAGTTTCTAACATCGACTCAACAAAAAGAACTAGAGTTGTGTTTAACCCAACTAAGTTTGGTATTGGTTATGCTAAAGCTAAATCAGAGTATCCTCTTGATGCCCTTAGCCTAGAAGAAAAGATGGAAAGAAAAGCTAGGCAACTTCAATCAGCTGGGGATAAAGTAACTCATCAAGAGGGTCGGATTAAAATTTTCGAAAGTGGGAGAAATGAGAACATGGAATGGTGTACTGGAAAAACTGCTCACAAGATGTTCCAAATACAGTCTCAAGGTAACCAGCACAAAGTTCCTTGCAAGGAACATGCTAAAGAACGAACTCTCCAAAAACCTCATCCTAAACGCTACCATGGTGAATACTATAGGGTGTGTTATCATTGTGGTAAGGGAGATCATGTTTAGAAAGACTGTAGAGTAAGAATAGAGATGTCTAACAAAAAAATTCAAAAGCAAAACCCATGGAACAACCAAAAACAATGGTATGGTAAGAAAAATCAAGGGTATGATAAATCTCATCAAAATAAAAGAACATCATCCCACCAACCACATTAGAACCAAGAGTGTCACACTGAAAAAGGGAAAAATCATGTTGATCCCTCAAATGCCGCTTCTAGTTCCAAGAGTTCGCAAAAGGGAACTATGCTACAATCTCAAATTTATTATCTTGTTTACTCTACTAATCGACCCGGGAAGGCTAAGCAAGCTTGGGTCGTTAAAATTTGATTTCTTATTTGTAGGTTGAAGTGGGGTGGAGGGGACATCTGTTGGATTCTTGACAATTGGTGTTGATGTCATATGTGTAACACCCCTATTTTACAACATTGGGTATTACCGCCAGTGACCTCAGACTTTAACGTCCAAAGTCACCCAAGGCTTTTAGAATGATATAGAACGTTAATAAATGCGGAAATAACATAATACATAAAATAGGAAAGATGCTCCCGAAGGAGACTTGCTTTTTACAAAACACCTTACATTGTCTTCAAGCTTAAAGTTCCTTGAAATCGAATAGCAAAACCATCTTGTTCTTGAAACAAAGCGAAATTAAAACCAAATCGAAAAGATAAATACATCTTGAGAGTTCTTGACCTTCACTTCATGTCGCTTCACACCTTGCTAGGGTTCCTGGATTTTGACATAGTTCGCGAGGGGCGATAAAATGCCAGGCAAACATGCGGAAAAGAAGAATTAGTCTAGGAGACTAAGCAAGCGGGAATGGAACTTCCCGAGGGTATTTCGGTAATTTCAAGTTTTATCGAAAGAGATAATAGGGTTGTGTTTACGATGAGGCTTATTTATGTGGGGCATAAATAGTACGAAGGAGAGCATATCTTAAAGCAGAGATAGCTCGATAAGCGAGAGAAGAGCTACTAGATTGTAGACTTCTTTTGGATTCAAAAAGAATATGTTGGGAACGTTATTAATTCACACAAGTTAAAAACCTCTCGCGCCCTGAGTGGACCGAGAGCCGGAACGATCATTTGAGACCGGTCCGGTTTTGGTATCTTAAATGTGCATTGGGCACTTATCTTATATAGTGGTGAAAAAGTACTCGAGTTCATTAATGATTTTTAATAGAAAGAGGTGGGACTCGGATGGCCCGATCCACCAAGGGAAAACTCAGTTTTCCGGACTTAGCTAGAGTGCGCTCATCCCTCCTTGCAATCGGAGCGGATGGGATCATGATCCCGAAAGTCATACCTCAAACACGTAGGCACTTACGACTTAGTAAGATTATATAGAGGCGTCGGATACTCCGCGCCCCTCACTAGTTTGTTCGACGTTGATCTCTAAGCGAGATTGTAAACAATCAAGGTAACAACCACACTAGCATAAATAATCCTATCACAAGAATATAAAGCGTACTATACTAACAATGGGTCGTTATTTCTAGCAATCGATATTTCCTAGGTTCATTTATATTTAAGCACACAAGTTGTTCCCAACATCGAGAACTTTCACGGAAACGAGATTTATAAAGGTCACAAGGGGAAATTCCACTTGTCTTAGCTTACTAGCGTATACTATCGAGTCTTGACGGATTATTTGATTCGCAACTTCGAGCACGAATCCCAACCTAAAGACACGGTAATTACGAGCGGCTTTTAAACATGGATTCTTCTTAGATACTCTCTTATAATACTTCTATAAGAGAAGTGGAATTCCAAATTATTATAATAATAATTTAGAAGATTATTTAAAATAATAATATTCCTTCATTATTATTTTGGTTTTGTAATACCCTTTTTTAGTCCATAAAATCTTTATTTAATATTAAAATAATCCCTTTTAACTTTAGGTGCTATTTCCTTAATATACTTAAGCAAGTATAATTTTACAAAAATATCATATTTTATCTAAAAGGTATTTTTCCTTTAACATGTACAATTCTTATCAAGCTTTACAGAATCTACTTTAACCTTTTGATATATTTATCTTAATTTAAATCTTACTTTTAAATTTCCAATTATTCCTTAGTGAGCTTTTAGAATATTATTTCCCTTATCAAAATACTTTATTAGTAATATCCCCTTAATTGAATTTTATTTAAATATATAATTCTCCTTAATTGAATCTAATAGACTTATAATCCATTTTCTTGGAAGTTTCCATAATTAGGAATTTTTATTTTCTTTAGAAGGTAACTTACTAAATTTAATATATATATTACATGAACCTTATTTATTTTATTCCTATAGTTCTTTTCACATTATATGACTTCTAAAATATCTATGCTCATAGATTATAAAATATGATCATGGCTTATAGAATATAATCATGGCTTATAAATATCCTACTTCATATTTATAGTCCATTATCATAATATTGTAGTTTATAGAATAATATCTTTTCTATATCTTAAATGATTTCTTTCCATACAAGTCAACTTTATGTTATATATTATAATAGACTCATCATAAGATCATACTTCTTGTACTTAACCTAGAACTTATGTCTTGTAATAATTCTCTACACTTAGAGATTATTAACTTAATATTTTTCTCATATGATGACTTTAGTAATGTAATTATTAATAATATTATTCTTCCACAAAATCAATATCTATTGTCAAACTGTAGTCCATGACTACAAGTTTTGAGACAATAATACTTTTATAAGGGTTCTCTACCATTTATTATTATTATACTATGTCTTAGATATTCTAACATCACTATCATATATTATAACTAAAATCATATAATAACCTAGTTTACTTTATAGTCACATTAATCATATAATAATAAAAGTTTATATCTTGTAGTAATTTTTTACACTTAGAGGTATGCTAAATTCATATTTTTATTAAGTAAAGCATTTATTTAATATATCTATTTATTATGAATAAATTCATACAACATGATATCCTCTATAGTTGAAGACATGTAACAATTTTCATTTTCTAGAAATCTTATTATTTTTCTTATAAAGATGACATTTTTAGTATTTAACAACTAAACTCATATGCTATATTTATTTTATAAAAACTTTTAATATTATGTAAGGAGCATGATTTTTAATAAATACAATAGTAATTTACCTATTTTTCTATATGGTTAAGTTACCATGGTAATTCTAGTTTGTTTCCATCATTCAACTAACAAGATCCTCTACCCAATATTTTTATTGAATAAATTCCTTATTTGATTTCTAGCAATCCATAAAAGGCTAATATAAATACATAATTTATATGAATAAAAATTAGGATTTAGAATTTGTACTTTCTGAGTTCTGTGTTTACAGAACACTGGTGAAGAGAGGCAGGGGAGGCCGGCGGTTCACGGACGACGCAACCAGGGACGGCGGCGGGGACTTCGACGGCTCCGGCGTGCTCGGCGGCGCAGGCTGGTGGTCCGGCTAGGGCAGGGAGGCGATCCGGCGGCTCCAAGGGGGAGGAGAAGGAACTTTTATGGTGTTTTTAATGGTGGGACAAGCTTTGATGGTGGCTGATTTTTTTTAACACAAAGGAGAGCAATTGGAACAAGAAGGAGAAGATGAATGAAGGTGTGAGTGAAATGGTGAGTAAGAGGCCTTTTTATAGGCAAATTATGGGAGCTTGTGATCCATGTCTATGGAAGTAGACCAATGGAGAAGGAGGAGAAGATCTCCTATAGGGCAATGGTGTGTTTCTTGTGTTGATGAGATGATGATGTAGGAAGGTAGTCTTGCAAGGCAAAGGAGGTGGGAGAAGAGCATGCATTGGCTCCATTCACATCAATGTACAATCAATCAGACAATAGTCTGATGTTGCTTTTGGAGAAGAAGGGGGATAAATGGTATAAGATAATAAGAATGGTGTTTTAAGTAAGAAAGTTCATTTGGTCTAGTGGAAATAGAGAGGGGGCGTGTAGGTAGAGTGGCAAGAGGTCTCGGGTTCAAGTCCCGGCTCTTGCATTCTTTTTGCAAGACTTGTAATTAGATTTTTAGGCTCTTAATGTAATTTATTTTATTTACGAGAATTCAATATCTACAAGGCATTATTTTTATTTAATGCCCCTTTTTATTTATTCATGTCCCTCATACTATTTTATTGGATTTTACTTAATTAATTGTTTCTTGTTAATCTCCTTTTAAAGAGAAATAAGGGTTATTGTGATATATGAACAATTCTCTTTTTATTTAGAGAAAATAATTTATTATAATAAATATTATATTATATTTGGTTTAAAAACCTTGGAATATCGTGGATATTACAATATGACAGGGAACGAGAGCATCCTATCCTCACTTTAAAAGAGCATTGGAGGAAACATTTCCTTTGGCGACAACAATCAAGGAGAAATCATTGGAACGGGAGAAGTCAAGCTGAACGAAAAAATAAGTGTGAAAGAAGTGAGCTTGATTAAAGGTCTTGGTTACAAACTCTTGAGCATTGCTCAGATTTGTGACCAAGGGAACAATGAGGTGTCCTTTACCTCAGATGGTTGTACAATCAAGAATAAACTTTCAAGTCTTCTGGTCTTGAAGGGAAAAAGGCACAATAATGTCTATTTTGTCGACTCAAATTTCCATCCACAAGAGAAGTTGTATTTTGCTACAATCGGCAATGAAACCAATCTTTTGCACAAAAGGTTTGGTCATGCAAATCATCAAGGTATTCACAAACTTTACACACGGAACTTGATGATAGGACATCTAAAAGTCCTCGCGGAGAAAGACAATCTGTGTGAAGAATGTGTGAAAGGAAAGCTAAGTCGATCTTCCTTCCAACCAAAGCAGTCAATCAGCACTTCTCGCCCTCTTGAGATGATACACATGGATTTGTGTGGTCCAATGCAGGTGATAAGTCAAGGAGCTAGCAGGTACGTTTTGTTATTGTTGATGATTTTACTAGATATACATGGAATCTTTTTCTAGGTTCAAAAGAAGAGACGTTCATAGCTTTCAAAAGCTGGATCAAGAAGGTAGAAGCATCAACAGGACAAAAACTTTATGCTTTGATAATGGAAAAAAGCTTAAGAATTCCATGTTTCTTAGCTATTGCATTGAACATGGAGTGTCTCAAAACTTCTCTGCGCCAAGAACTCCTCAACAAAACGGTGTAGCTGAAAGGAAGAATAGAACTCTGGAAAATATGGCTCGAACTATGATGTTGGCAAGTAACATGCATCGGTCCTTCTAGGATGAGGCTATTATCACTGCTTGCTACATTATAAATCAAGCATCTATTTGCTCTGATCCTTCAAAAACTCCATATGAACTAATCAGGGGACGAAAACGAAATATTTCACACTTGAAAGTATTTGGATGCAGGTGCTTTTTTCACAATAATGGAAAAGACAATCTTAGGAAGTTTGATCCAAGAAGTGACAAAGGCATCTTTCTAGATATGCATCAAACATCAAGGCTTGCAAGGTGTTCAATAAGAAGAAAAAGAAGCTAGAAGAAAGCATTCATGTTGTCTTTGATGAATCCAAAATTGGAGGGAACATGTTTGGTAACGAGGAGGTATTGAAGGTTCTAGATACGAATTCAGATGATGATGTCGATCCAAACTCAAGTGCATAAGCTACAGGTGAAGAAGAAACTCATCACGATCCAAGATCAGAAGGACATGAGTTAGGAAGCGCTTCAGAAACAGGGGATGAATATTCAACAAGATCCATCTCTAGTTGAAGAAACATCCCCAGATCGACAACTCAACATGAAAAAGAGGAGCAAAGCATGGATCCCACGCATATCGAAACCACAAATTATCATCAAAAAAGGGATCATCTTGTTGACAACATCATCACTCCATACGAAAAAGGTGTGCTTCCTCGTTCCTCTCTTTAAAACTTTTGTGTTTTCAATGCGTTTGTCTCTTGCAGAACCAAAGAATTTAGTGAAAGCACTGAAAGATCCGGAATGGATAGTTAATATGCAAGAAGAACTACACTAGTTCGAAAGGAACAAAGTATGGAGATTAGTTCCCAAGCCAAAGCACAAGATGGCTATAGGAACAAAGTGGGTGTTTAGGAACAAATTTGATGACATTGGTGTTATCACAAGGAACAAGGAAAAGCTTGTTGCAAAAGATTACAATCAGCAAGAAGGGATTGATTATGATGAGACGTGCGATCCTGTTTCAAGAATAGAAGCCATTCAACTTCTAATTGCACATGCTGCTCACAAGGATTTCAAGCTCTATCAAATGGATGTGAAGACAGTGTTTCTGAATGGGTACCTACAAGAGGAGGTGTATGTGTTGCAGCCTCCAGGATTTGAACAAGAACCTCGCGCTTGATATGACATGTTTGCTCAACTCTTATTAGCAAACAGATACAAACGTGGTGTGATTGACAAGACGTTGTTCTTAAGGGAACAAGCTGGTGAGGTACTAGTAGTTGAAGTATATGTTGATGATATTATATTTGGTTCTACTAAGCCAAAACTTGTAGAAAGCTTCAAGGACTTAATGAGCAGGGAGTTCGAAATGAGCATGATTAGAGAACTCAACTTCTTTCTCGGTCTACAAATAGTGCAAAGTAATGAGGGAACAAAGGTACATCAACAAAAGCACATCAAGGAGCTATTGAAGAAGTATAGTACGGATTCTACGAAACCTTTTGATACTCGTATTTCTCCCAATACTCGTCTTGATGCTGACTTAAGTGGTGTTTTGTTGAGAAGGTTTTTACTAGACAACGAATAAATTTATAGTCAAGACCCCGCTCAGTATAGGGAGGTCAGGATCATCCACGGGAAGCAAGGTTGTTTGTTTACCGAACTAAGAAAACAAGAAAATAAAGCAAAACAAAAGCAAACAGCTACGACAGACCTCAGTACCGACCTTGTCAGGGTCGATAACGATGCTGGATTTCTACTAAAACAGAGCAAATAACACGAAGCAAGTGCAGGCTCGGTAACGATCTGTGTGCCTCGGTAACGAGTGTATACGAATGCAAAACGAAGGAAAATTAAATAATAAAAAGCTCTAGGATAAGGGTTACCACAACATAATTATGCATACAAACTCATGTGAAGGATAAAGATCATGCCTTTAAAGATAGATCTATCAACTTTCGTTGACTAAACAAGCAAATCAATCAACTTTCATAAATCAATTCACTTTTCTACTTGTTTTGAATCCAAAGCTCGAAACTTTCGTTAACGAATAATATCAACATTCAAGTTCAAGACTTTCTCTTTCGATCAAGCAATAAACTCAAATTACTTCGACTCTCGTCTAAGTATAAGCACAAACAAGTAATTCAAAGGATAGAAGGCAATCAAACATCAACACATTCATTCAATCATGCACAACTATGTCGGGCTTCAACTCCGACCCTAGAAAAGAGAACTACTCACTCAAAATTGAAACTAAACAAACAACTAAGTTAAAAGAGAACATTGAATTAAAACTTACTTGAAATTAAAGAAATATCATCTTACAACCAAGCTCGGAATCAAAGAAAAATAGAGAACTCAACAAACTCTGACCTATCTCTCAATCGATCAAACCCGTCGAACTTCCCAAACTAACATCTTCTCTCAAAACCGAACTCGTGAACTCCAAAAACGAATAAAACTCTTTAAACTAGGCTAGAACAAGAGTATTTATACTAGAGAAAACTATCTAATAAAGACCTAAAAGATAAAAACTTTCTAAACTAAAAAGATTACAAGATAAAAGATATAATTTCCGAAAGTCGGCGCCGCTCTACCGACACAGGTCACCTCGGTAACGACCTGCACAGGGTCGGTAGACACTTGCTGAATTCCTCAAACAAAAACTTGTTGCACAGCTCGGTACCGACCCTCACAAGTCGGTAACGAGCTCTTTGTTTCGGGTTTATTTGCACTGTTCCATGGCTTCACTTGGACTTCTTCGAGATCTTTAACATGCACTCTTTCTTTTCTTCTTCTATGCTCTCCACCGTTCACCACCTGTCTTCAACTTCTCTTGAAAATGCTCCTTTTCGCTTCAAAAACCTACAAAAAGACACAAAATGGAGTAGCTTCCATACCTTTCACAAAATATGCAAACTTATCCAAAAACACACAAAACTAATACTAAACCTTACTAAAACTAAATTAAACAACCTAAGAAAGACAACCAAAACTAGACTAAAAACACGAACATCATTGATGTTGATCAAACGATGTAACGAGGAATGATTGGTTCCCTATTGTACCTAACGGCCAGTCAACCAAATATTATGTTCAGTGTGTGTCTTTATGCCAGGTTCCAAGCCAATCAAAAAGAATCACACCTGAAAGAAGTATAAAGAATCCTACGGTACTTGAAAGGGAATGACAGCTTGTGTCTATGGTATCCAAGACACAATTTGTCCAATCTTGTGGGGTTCTCAAATGCAGATTTTGTAGGTCACTTGGTAGATAGGAAGAGCACATCAGGCATGGCACAATTCCTTGGAACATGTCTGGTGTCTTGGGAATCAAAGAAGCAAAATTCAGTTTCTCTTTCCACGGCTGAAGCGGAATATGTCGCAACAGCCGCCTGTTGTTCCCATGTTTTATGGTTAAAACAACAACTTGTCCACTTTGGTATGTCTCCTGAAATTATTCCTATCATGTGCGATAACACAAGTGTCATCAATATTTCCAAGAATCCTATGCATCATTCTAGAAGCAAACATATAGACATTCGACATCATTTCTTACGAGATAATGTTGAAAAAGATTTCATCAAGATGGATCATTGTAGGACAGAAAATCAAGTTGTAGATATTTATACCAAGGCTTTGGACAGAAAACCCTATGAGCATCTAAGGATGTTACTAGGCTTGATTTCCCAGGAGTAAATGATGAGGTATTTTCGTGGTCGTTAATACCTACCAAAGAATCCTAACTTAACCAAACTAAGTAGAATGGTAAGCAAGGGTCGATCCCACAAGGACTCGTGTATGTGTGTTATTACTTGAATGCCAAGTAACCAAAGGGGAGGTTTATGGTTGATTTACCTAAACTAATATGCAAACTGAAAAGTAGATATGAAAGCAAAAGTTGATTGTAAAATATGAGAGACATGCGTGTTTAACTAGTTGAATCCATCATGACATTGCTTTGTTGATCATCGATTCTTTTGATTCTCTTCTCACTTGAATAATCTAATGTGGATTATGACCCAAACTTCAAATTTAGTTGATAGAACTACCAGTCTAACAACCCTAATCATCTAACAACCTAGAAGACCTTCTAGATTCAATCAAACAACAGCATAACGATTCAAGTTATCAATAGAAACAAGCACTTAGAGCAACCAGACATCTAAGCGACTTGTGAATTTATTCCCTTCTTCAACCAACTACTCCAACCGATACTAAATTGATTAAAGTATACTCTTGATCAAATTAACTCCTTCCGGTAATTAATCAGATTCAGTTATAACTAGAAATTCAATTAGGTGATCAATCTAACAAAACCCTACTTTAGATTCAAATAAGCACAGGGAATAAATTCTATTCAAGTTTGTTGAGAATCAAATCAAACCTCACAACAATATGCAAATCATGATTTCAATAACTAGCCAAACACAATGAAATTTAGAACTGCATAATTAAAATTAAAAAAAACTTACAAAGGTTTAAAGTTTGCCTCTAGAGAGAAAAACCCTAGCCTCCAAGTTATGATCCAAGTTATGAGAAAAAGATAAACTAACAAGAGCTTAAGTATGTCTCCAAAAACAATCCTCCAAAACCCTACAATTAAACACAATTTCGGACAAATAAACAACCAAACCCAAAAAGCCAAGCCCAAATGTCGTCGGCCCATGTCCGTATGAAAAGCCTATTGCGCGGGTTACCCTCCATATTGCGCGGCCGCGCAATGCTTTCCCAACCCGCGCATTCAGTTCCTGGATGAATTACTCGGGTTGCACTCCTCCTTTGCAAGCGGCGCAATTCCTCTTATGTTGGTCCTCACTTCGACTCTTCAACGCTCCTTTGTACCACCTCCTAGCTCGCTTCAACTCTTCTAACCACCACCATGATCAACTAGAACTCGTCCCGCTTTTGCTCATAAACCTAAAAACCTGCAAAACCGAGCAAACAAGCGCAATCTACCCAACAACACAAGATCCTAAAAACTAGATTAAAACCAATCTAAAACTAGCTAAAACTTACATAAAACATGCATCTAAACTACTCCTATATGCAAGCTATCAGTAAACAATTCCCGGTCCTTTATTTCCTCAATGCTTGACAAATGAGGTAACTTCACTTACGGAACTACACATCATTTGACATGTTTTCTAATGTCTTATGTCTATTCCTCTGTGCATTAGTTGTTATATACATTAGAAATTGTTATGTGTTGCATGTTAAAAGGACTTTAAACTGAAATAATTAAATCCAAGATTTTCTTTTGGCTCAAAATAACCAACTTGATCTATTCAATCCCTCACTTCAAGTCGAAATAATAGTTGGTTATAAGTTGTCCCTTAGCCTGGTTCAAACAAACGCTTCCTATGAACCCCACAGATGACCTTTCAACGGGGAATAATTGTTTCAATGTCAAAAATATTCCTAACCCTCAAAAAGTTTGAATGGTACATCTCTTGTTCCTTCACCACTCAAACAAGCCTTTTTTATTCCACTCATGGGAACGAGGATAGGAACAAGTGCTTTTGGATCTTCATATTGTGAGTTATTTTCAATTCCTTATTGGAGATAATTTATGAGTTGGGAATAGAAGTCAAATCTACTCAGAGGTGAAATTAATGCCTTAGCCGTTGTGACTGCTTTTTGAATTTTCCAGTGGTTGTACAGTACTTTGCAGGGAACGATGGGATGGATTTAATTATGGAAAGAGACTTAGACGTTGAGATTTGGATATATGAAAATAAAAGATTGTGATCTTAATCAAGAAGGAAAGAATTGTGCTTTATATCCTTAATCTTCTCGATTAATTTTCTTCTCACTACACTCTCTATTTTTACCAACTCGAAATCCTAATTCTCTCCAAGCTTCAAACTATCTCCTTTCCTGCTTCAATGGCGTCTTCGTCAAAAAACCCTACCCTAAACCTTGAGACTCTCGATGATTCTAAAATTGAAGCTCTCAAAGCCCAACTCGAAGATCTTCAAATGGCCAAGATTTCCTCACCCTCTCCCATGTCCAAACTTCAATCGAAATTCAATGAAGTTGCCGACATAGGAGTTCAAGCCTATGTTAAAGCTTCGATTGACCAAGGTGTTCTCCCTGAAGATTCTGAAAATGATCCATCCATTCATCCTTCAGTCACCCCTTCTGACAAGCCGATAGAAACATAGCAGGGCAAAGAAGGCTTGGGTGAATTCGACAAACAAGAAGTTGACTCGCCTCCAAAAGAGATTGAGGAACCACAACCAGAGAAACAAATTGCACTAAACAAGTTGCCCAGACCAATCCAAAGAGCAAACCAAAGTCTCTGGCAAGGAAATGTGTTCCAAAGCTGTCTCAGATCCATCATATCTCTGACTCAAAGAGGAACCCTTCTCCAAAGAAAGAAAAGGTTTCCCCAAAGGCAACGAAGTACAACATGCGCTTTTCGGCAACTACTTCAAAGAAGAAGGTTGAGGAGGAACCTGTCGTTGAAGAGGAAGTTGAATCTGAGGAAAAGGTGGTGGAATCTAAAAAACAGGAAGTTGAGACTGAAGAAAAGGAGGAGTTGGAGGAAGAAAAAGAGGAAATTGATGAGGACATCGTGGAAAAAGCTGAAGAAGATCTTAAGGCGACAAAGGCCAAAGGGAAACAACCCATGGAACTAGGGGTGTCCAAACCCGGATAATCATGATTTCGGTTAGTTAAAATCATAATCCATAAATGAACCGTGAATCCCGGTTAACCGTAGTTCAGTTAACCAATTTTTTGGTTCGTTTTTCTCGGTTAACCGATAACCATTTATGTAATTTTACCTTAAGTAATTAAAACTAAAATAAAATATTTGAATAAAAAACATGATCAAACAAGACTTTTATTTTAAATATGTACTTATACCATATTGTTTCGGTTGTTGTAAACAAATATCGAGAGTATATACTATAGTGTGTAAAATCAAACATTTTTGTGTATTATTTGTCATCCCATCAAATTTAATAAGTGAGTCTTATATCAATGAGAAGTGAAAAAATATTTTGTAAATTGTTAAAATTGTAGAAGGAAAGACTCAAACTATATCAACACCTTGAAGATCATATAGTTTAACAAATAAATAAATGAAAGATAACTAATACTTGAAAAACTTAATATATTTTCGGTTTTTTGGTTATTCATCATATGTAAAGTCGTTAACCGAAACCGAACCGATAAACCAATAATATTTTCGGTTCGGTTGACAAAACCAAAACTTCAAAAAAAATCGGTTTAGTTAACCTAAAAATAATCGTTTTTCGGTTTCGGTTTTTGATCGAGACCCCTACATGGAACCAGAGACTCCTATAGTCAAAGGGTCGAAACTAGTTGTCGGTCCCCTAGTGATCAATGAGGAGTTTCTCAAGAAGAATGATCTGGAGGAGTTCTGGAAACTTCTCAAGTTTCAAGGTTGGGAGAAACTAATTTCTTCTCGAGTCAAGGTAGATGTGTCTATCCTCACTGAATTCTTTCAACATTATCAGCTTGCGGATCTCCCTAGCGGACCAATGGGTATTACTACCATTGGGGATGCTCAAATCTCTTTCTCTGTTATGTCTGTTGCTAAGGTTTGGAGTGTTCTGAGTACTGGATATGGGGAGGTGCATACATCGAGTCACTGGCCAAAGAATAAGAATCAGCTTCTCAAGCGTGTCTTGGGAAAACATTCTGTTGGTCCTTATTTGATAAGTGAGCTTGGATACACTGGGAGAATCGCTCACCAATTTCTGATCAAGGAGGTGGTTCCCAAATTGGAGAAAAGGAATGCAATCACCATCAATGACATGATCATGTTGGACAAGTTCATGAACTAAGAGAGAATCGGTCTTCTTGAGATCATGCTGAGGCACATGGAAAAGAGCACTGGAAAGAACCATAGGTTGCCATATCCTCAATTCGTCAAGGCTATTTTGAAAGACAAGAAGGTGTATGAACCATCTCTTGAGGAGTCATTTGGTTTTCCCCTAGATATGAGTAACATCTCCAGAATGAAGTATCAGGGTGATGCCAAGGGAACTACGGCAAAGAAGACTACCCAGATGGGCGTTGGGAGCTCTTCGACGAGTGGAAGTGTTAATGCCAAGATGTTACTTGATCTTCAACAGATTTCCTCGCAGCTACATACTATCATTCAGTACCTGACTAAGAGAGACACTGGCACTGATGTCGCTGATCTTGTCTCCTCGGATCCATGAGTTGAACCCCCCTTTTGTTACCCTACCAGCTTCTCTCCCCTCTCATATATGTTATGATGTTATCTTGGATTTAATTCTTTTTATGTTTTTGTTTTTGTGTGGATGTGACTGAAAAAACAATTCTCTATGGAATGACTTGCTTTTGCTTATGAATGGTATTTAAGTTTCAATTTAATTTGTTCATTTGCTCTGTGTTTTTTTTGGTTAAATTTAACCCTTTGATGATGTCAAAAGGGGGATGTTTGGGAAAATGCAGTTATGCGTTTTATCTAGAAAATACAGAGGGAACATTGGCTAAGGGAGAATATATTGTTACAAATGATGAGTAGGAAAAATCGTGCATCTGCGAGGGGAAACCAGGAATCAATCTTAATTGTTTCTCATGTCTTATATTTTATATTGATTTCTATATGTGCATTTTTGCATAAGTTTGTCATCATCAAAAAGGGGGAAATTGTTGGAACATTCGTTGTTTCATGGTTTCTCTTAGTTTTCACAATGACAAACTTTGATGGTATAATATGTTTCTCCATGATTAGTATTTCAGGAAAACATGTACATCGTCAAGAGTGTAGGAACATTGTGAGGAAAAATGGAGGGAACGAGTGACGATCTGGAAAGAGTATCTCGAAAGATACGCGGCTTTCTATTTATGGAAAGTTACCAAATCTTCTACGAGCAATCTTCCACGAAGATTCGACAGCTTTGTTTGATTGTTTGAGAAGATCAAGGAAGAGATAAGATCAAGTTTGGACGGTCTTATCTAGGAAATCTGAAATCATTTGGTTTTGCAAAGAATCGAATTAGTTGATGATTAAAACAATCGTTGATATACTTACTCCTATTTTAGTGGGATTTACCGAATGAAATATCAGCACAATTAGGCAAGAATTGTGATTAAGATCAGACTTGGTAATATCCTATCAAACGCTAGGTTTAGCGAGGGTTAAGTGTGGTTGACGGCGAACTTGAAGAGAGCGCATTTTCAAGTGTACGAGTTCATGTAACTTTTTCTGGTGAAGAATCCACATGTCGAGTACTCAGGTCGGTAGTTTACTTTTGTTTGGGTTTAGAATTAGGATAGAAGAAGTCTAGTTGGTTGAACTTTGGTGGATGCCTTAGTTACTAAGGAACTTGACTTGCCTTGTAATCGTTGAAACTTAATATAAAGTATTCTATTGAAATCCTCTTAGAAGGAGTCTCAGGGATTGACTTGCCTTGTAATCGTTGAAACTTAATATAAAGTATTCTATTGAAATCCTCTTAGAAGGAGTCTTAGGGGTAGAGGTTTTTCTTTCTACGACTTGTTGATCAGGCAGAAAATTTTCCTCTCTAAATATCGTGTTTCTGTTTACATTTATTTCCGCTGCACAGATAACATTGATAGTTCACCGCTTTGTTATTAACACATCACGATCCAACAATTATGATTGATTAAAATTTAATTGAGAACATTTACTTTGGTTGAACCCCATATATATAATTAATTTATAAATATTATCTCTTTATTTATCTTTTTTCATAATAGTTTAAATATAACATTTTTTCTATTAATTTAATTCATAATATTAATAAAATAACGGTTCGGCGAATGTATGCCCATGGGCACAGAATAAGAATGCTAAGTTTGGAAATTATTTTAAAACTATTCCCTAATTTGGAATTAATGAACCCTTTTTAAAAAAAATTTAAAATTAACAAACAAGATCAAATTTACCAAAAAGACAAAAAGGCCAAAAGTGGGCAAGCTCGTGTTTAGGTAGATGACCCAGACCAGACCATAATGTTATATGTAAGGTTCTCACAGTAAATCATCGATTCCAAAATGTTTTTATATCATTCATTAACCTAGTTAGTTCATCAACCTAGTTAGTAACCTACCACACGTCAAACAGGCAACTGTTGTGCAATCAAGATTCAAGGGGAATGCCAATAAATTTCAAATAGCAGACTAAAAAATAATTTCTAGAGCCTTAATGGCACTTACATTGAAACAATGGTACATTGATAGTAGCTCTAACTTGGTTGTACTTGTTCTGTTCCCCACAAACTAAACCAACTAGTGAGGAAAACAGGAATAATTCAAGATTCAATGACTCGATCTACCGAGCTGACATAGAGGAGTGACCTGTTCTGCACATCGGCCCTATCTACCTCAAGAAACACAAATGTGACCAATTTCCCTTCAGTCATCAGAGACTTTCAATGGCATCCAGACCTTTAGACAATTAAGATGCAAAATCACAAATCATGAAGAAGCCTTGTATCAATAGGTTGGTGCAACTCAAGAAACTGCTGGAAACCTCTCAAAAATCCCGAAATCAATCAAGTTGAACCATCCAAGGCGACCACTGATTTGAACATATACAAGGAGAAAGAAGTTTGTACATTTTGTCAGGTGAGGCTCCACGAATTACACCCCTAAACAGGGTTTATTATGTCTTATCATGCGACTGAAGGTGGAGTTGGATGTTGATCTGCAGCTACATTGTTGAATTTACCACTAAATTGCCTACCCTTGAAGCTGCCATACCTAGAAGGCTTTGGATGGAAAAGAGAGGTGATCGTTTTCTCCAATGAATCTGCGGAGAACTTTGCATACTTGGCAGCACTTGGATCTTGCTCAACCAAAGGACCATAGTTCTGCATGTAGCTTCTATATACAGGCACAACTGCCTGCACAATTAGCTGACAAGTCTTGTCCCTTAAATCTCTATCCGGCACAACACAGTTACATTGTTTCTTGTACAGTTCATCAAATGCCTCGTTAAACTTCTTCAACCGCTTCTTCACAAGATCGCGAGCTGTAGCACGTCCTCCAGAGAACAGTATCAAACCTTCCCTGCTCAACAACCCTGGCAGCTTTGCCCAGCTTTCTCTCAAGTAGACAGTAGAATAATAATCCTTTAACTTGTCTTGTTCGTTCAACCAAGGATCCCCCAAGAGATTCCCAAGCTTTGTTCCTCTCAAGCTCTTGTACATGTGCCAATGGTTATTCATCAAGAATAAATAAGAAAGAATACTATCCTCATAAGCCTTGGACCATGTCTCTATATTCAACTGAATGGCTCTAACAATATCGAGGATTGCATTGATTAGGAGCCTTTCCTGGAACTTCTCATTCTTCCAACTACGTTGGATGACAAGTACTTGAGTGAGGATCGGTTTATAGTCATCTCCCAGCAATCGATTGCAATAATCAGTAATAAAGCCCACAAGCCTAGGCACCCCACCATCAGCAGGCGGAGTAGTCTGCCTCTGTAGTTCAACTTGAACGAGAAGTTCCCAGAATATCTCACAAGCTCCATCAATTACACTCTTGATGAGGTCCCTGGTTAAGTTTTGAATTTCTATACAAGCTGCTCCACCAAAGAGCCGGTTGAAATCCATACGCAACTTGTTTAAAGACTTGAAAATATCCAAAAGCTTTAGGAGCTTGATAGGATCCTTCTTGCTTTCGGTTACAGTCTTCCCAAACTGAAGGAATGCCAAGATCCCAGCTTGAGCAGCTATCTTTGCAAAGCAGCCCATCCACACATCTAAACCAATCCTCTCAAAAACATCATTGCAGAGAGTGTACTCGGCCTCCAACAAATGCTTAACAGCAAACTCCAAATGCTTACCCCACTTTGCTATGTACCCTTCAACGCTTTGCACATCAGTGAATTCTGACACCGAAATCTCAAGGTAGTCTAAATTAAGAGCCTGCAAACTAGCCCTAACATTAGCACCTCGTACTTGAACATAAATGGAAATGCATTTTTCAAGTCTGTCATTAGCAGTCAGCCTCCCAATAATCGCCTGAAGCTTCTGAACTACAGAGACTGGTAGAGGGGACGGAGCAATACATACTTGTTCAGTGAGGGACTCTGAAGCCATTGGGAGGGGCACGCTGTTTTCGGTCAATAGCCGGCGGAATTCATCCTCCAGCTTATCCAGAGCTGCTTCAAGTAGTCCGCCATCAAGGCTACCTTTATTCTGCAATTCTCTTAGACTCCTCAGGGTCTTCTTCAAGTTGGAAAGGTAGGTGTCGTCAGCTAGTATGTTATCGTCCAAGTATTCAACTATGTCCTCCAACCACTGAATAGCCAAGCCACTGTTATCGGCCAGAAACTTCAAGGCTTCCTCGAGTCTCTTGAGCACAGCAAGGTAACCAGGAAGATCGTTCCGGGGATCCGAAAGCAGCGACTTCTCAAGACCATGAACGGCGTCAAATACCTTAAGAACCGCAGCGGCTGGGCCCACAGCCCTGTCGATATGGCCGCCGACGGCAACTAGCGAATCGTGGTTGGCACGGATGGGGCGGACAGCGGCTTGGAGAGACGGTAGTCTCTGGCTGATCTCTTCTAATCTGGGACCCGCTTTGTCGAGCGAGGCTGCGAGGGCCTTTGATTTGTCTAAGCTGGTGCTCAACAGCTTCCTAGCAATCAGCAGTTTTTCGGCGGCGCTAGCACCCTCGAATTGAGGAGGCCCCATTCAAAAACCCTAACCCAAACACCCCCCTTCTCTTCCTCGATCAAGCTCTGTCAATTTGGAATCTCATTCAAGAGTTTGTGGATCCGGTGACTTCACGAGATTCGGCTCGCCTAGAAATCATCGATGAAAAGGACAATCACGCAAAATCAAACTTCACATCCCACCAACCTTTCACCAAGCCAATTTCAAGGAATCAGGCCGGTGAAAAGAGCACCAGTGCCGAACCAGCTTGAAGAAGACTAACTAACAAAGACGATGAAATAGAGATGAAGGAGACTCACTGATTCAGGTCTGGATCGAACTCAGAAAGGAGTGTGAAAAGAGCAAGACGATAAAAATCGGCGATTAGAAGGGGAGTTCAAAAAGGGAAACCGAGAACCCTAGAATTTGAGATGGAAAGGAAAAAGGCGGTGAATTAAAGTCTTTTTATTCTCGAGGAGGGTGATGCTTGTTGCTGAGTCCGATGAATGGAGCCAAAGTGCTTGACAGTAGTACGTTTGCTTGCATCTCTTTCTTCTTTTTCCTTTTTTGTTTTTCCTCCTCTCCTCTTCCCTTACTGGCATATGTTCAATTTTGACTGCTGAGTGACGGTAAACTTGTTTTAATCCGACCTGACAACGTGTAGAATTTGTTACGTTACTCCATCCAACAGTTGAAAATATATACTTATTATTCTTTTTATTTTAAACTTTCAAAAATGGGTTCCCTTAGTAGTTGCGTGCCCTATACAGGTATAAAATATTCGTTATACCATGTATAATTATGACTCATTAATTTTTAGATTTATTATAAATATGATATTAATAAAATAAATATATAAAAATAAACAAAAATTCAAAAATAATGTAAATTCATAAAAAAAAAATCAAATTCAATTCTTTAAAAATCTTTTCAATAAAAAGTTAAAAAGATAGTTAATAAGAAAATATTAAAAAATATATATTTTTAAAGATAAAAAACCATCTATATTTACATAAAAATCCAAAAAAAAATTAACGAAAATATAATATAATTTTTTTTACAAAAATTCAATTTAGGCAAGTAATTATATAAATATTTTAAATTTTACCTTTTTATCAAAACTTGATTTAAGATAAATATTTTTTATAAATATATAAAAATATAAAATAATTTTTTGTTATTTTTAATTAAAATTCGAATTATTTTTTTTCCACATGAATAAATAGAAAGGAATTTAATTTTTAAAAAAAATAATATAAATAATTTTTTAATATACGGTGGGGCCAGAATTAATATGCTGGCTAGAAAAGTTACAACTTTAAAATATAATTATAGATAGATATGATTGTTTTTATTTCAAAGATATATATGTGATCACGTGTACATATTTTTTCTTATCTTTTTTTTAATGTATCTCTTACAAATATCATAAATATAATGTACTTTTTTTTATCTATTTTGGTCAAATCTTCTAATATTATTTTATCTTTATGTTTATTTGGGGGTAAATTTTTACAAATATTATTTTATCTTTATGTTTAGTTGGAGATAACTTTTTTTGCATAATTAACTATTTAAAATTATTATTTTAATAAATGTGTGATGTGGCGCAACGTGGTGGCAGAAATTGTTTCGGCTTTAATTATTAGTAATAGTCTAATAGATAATAGATACATTAAAAATTGTACGTATGTATATATATGGTTTTTTCTAACCTATCCCGGTATTTTTATTTTAGGGAAATTTCGGTTGGTACCTTCGTGTTTTTTACTTTTTCAGATGATGTCCTAAAAAAAACTTATTCCGGGTGGTATCTCTGAACTTTTGCAAAAACTTATCCCGGATCTTCTATACCATAATTTTTTACCAACTACTGCTCCAGCCTTTTTATTGGACCACATGTCCATTCTTTTTATTTTATTTTTCTAAATCAGAAATCTAATTACAATTAAAGAAAAGTTTCAGATTTCATTTTGATTTCAAACTTTAATTAAATTAATCTTTTTTTAAAAAAGACTTAAGATTATGATATAATTTTTTTTATCAAAAATAGATTCTCATATAAATTAAAATATATAAAATATTGTGAATTGGTTTTGGTAAATTTGAAAATTTTTGTTTTTCGGCGCAATTAGTCTTCGTTCATCAGATTCTCCTCCATCATCGACATGCATGGCCGCATCTCTTGAAAGGGACCACCTTCTCTGACAAATCACCGCCACCGGAGTGGAACAAGTCATAGGCTCTTGAACCGTCATTCTCACCACGACGCTTTTCGTCGCCGAATTGATTCTATCAACTTAACATGTTGATGTTTCTAGGGATTGAGATTTTTTGACCAAGTTGTAATTGAAGGTTCTTGTATTAGAGTCAAATAGAGGCTAAGGGTGAATTATTTTAAAAGGCTTTTGTTTCTAGGGTGAAGTATCTCTTTTGAATATCAAATTGGGTGAAGAGGGTCTTTGTGGTGGTTCGATATGAGAAGGTTTCACCTCGATGAGGATAAATTCCAGTACAATGCTCAAAGCTCTTTCAAACACTAGATGGTTGCCTCCAATCTAATAGTTTAGTGCTGAATTTGATGCTTGTACAATTGAGGTAAAGGCCTTATACAGAGGGTACATATGGAAGTAGTTCAAGGAGTTCGTTTGTTGGTGATTGAAAGTGATTGACAAGTGCTTTTTTGCTCTTTAATGTATAGCCAATTCTCTTATAGACGCAGATTTTTGGTATGGGATATCTTGCATTTGTGCAAATCTTTTACGCAGGTTTAGTTCAATTTTGTTAGTAGGAGTTGTAATAGAGTGGCACATGAATATAATTTATTTGCAATGATTTGTTAAGAAACATGCCTGTATTTGGATTCTGATCATATATGCATTCAGTTATTTAAATGAATCAAACTTGTTTTTGATGGTAATATAGGGAGCTTCTGAGTTAAAGATCTGAATTTTTCTACAAATGGTTAAATTTTCAATTGTAATGAAGTAAATGAATAATTAGATTCAAGCAAATCGAAGGATAAAATATGAATTCATTGAAGAAGAATCTAACAAATCATGCGCCTCTATTTTCTATACAAATCATGTGGATCTTAATTTTGCTTTGTAGGCATTCATTCACATTGCAACGGTCACAAACGAGAAGCAGGGAATCATAAATTATGAATTAGCACATATGAATAACCATCTAATTCAACAGAAGCTAAAAAATACTACAGAAAAATCCAATTTCACAATGGAAGCCATTTAACCATCGAAGTACTATATTAATTGAGGTTAAAATCCATTCCACGGGGGAAGCCATTCTTGCAATTCCAACAAAAAAACTCATAAACAAACAAATACTACATTAATCCCAAATTGAACAGTTGAAATTCAACAACAAACACATAAAAAATGCATCAAAACAACTTGGCTACATAGCTTCTACATTAATCCCAACTAATCCAACTAGTAATAAGCAAAAAAAACTTGGCTTCTAGAAAATGTAACAATATTTCCAATTCTTTTTATCATCAAAAAATATCTAGTCAACAATCTGGCAGATGCAATGCAATTTTGATTAGCAACCACTTCTGTATATGATAAACAAAAATCAAAGTTGCTATTAGAGAAAGAAAAAGTTCAGTCATAGAAAATAAAAAAAGTAAAAGCTTCACCAACCTCCAACTTAGCTTGTAATATTCATCTACTACAGTCTATATATAGACACTAAGAGGGATTATTAAAACCACAAATAAAAATATTACGATTGTTTCCTCAACTTGTTTACCTTAGACTCTTCGATACTCATTATCATATGAGAATTGGCTGTTTTCTTGAGTTGAGAACTGAAAATTAGATTGAGTTGATGGTAAATTTGCATTTATATCAAGTTGCCTAAACTCTAAAGGCATGGATGGGTTATATCTGGCTGGTTCCCATAGATGGACAATATTCATGAACTGTTGTGGAACAATTCCATGCAATTGAAGTAGTTGGTTACCCTGTAGTAATGTAATTCAAATATAAAATACTAATATTGCTAATGTGGAAAAAAAAAGATTAATAATTGCTTAGAGTAATACCAATGTAGGATTGGAAGGGATATAACTCATGAATTGTTGTAGGAGAAATCGATGAAATTGAGCTATTTGGTTACCCTGAAATAATGTAATTAAGATATGAAATATTAATGTTGCTAATATGAAAAAAAAAATTGATTAAGAATAGCTAGTATACTAATGCAAGGTTGGAGTTTGAAGGGATTGTACGATGTTGCTCTGTATGATTACTCGAAGGACCTTGTACATCAACTTCATGTGATTTCTTTTGCTTAGGTCTTCTAGTTTTCGTTGTTGCTTTTTCAAGTCCACCCATGGGTCTCTTAATTGTTTGTGAACATGATTTTGGTTTAACTTTTATGCCTTTAATTGCCTTTGTCATTCCATTAGCATTTATAGGCATATCAAGACCTAAATCACTTCCTTCCGAGTCACAACTCTCCATGCTAGATTGCACATTAGTTGACTTCAAATCAAGGTTGTTAAACAAATTTAGAAGACCCTCTTTCACAATTGCAAATCCTTCTTCAGTTTTTGCAGCCCTTGTGACCAAGCGAGTAGATAGACGACATTGATCTCTATAACGCCTACCCATCAATTTTTTTGGATTTGTTTCATCAGTCAAACTCTCACCCATAACTATAGCAACTCCTTTTTTGGCATTTTTTGTCCATCTCTTCAAATCATACTTTTCAGGAATTTCTGTAACACGTTGAAAAGTGAGAACTTTCAGCACATGAGAGCAAAACAAGCCAGCAAACTCAAACTTCCTACACATGCAACAAACAGTTTTTTCCCGTTTCATCACAAGAAACAGTATAACTATAATGTTTGTTGAGAGGTGTGATCATATATTTCACTAACGATCCCGTCTCAGTAGAAATCTCTAATTGACAGTCAATAGCCTCACTAACGATCCCGTCTCAGTAGAAATCTCTAATTGACAGTCAATAGCCTTACACAACTCCTCCTCAAAATTCTTGAAAATCGTAGGCGTATATATACTTGCATCATGCTTCAAAATTTGAAGAGGAAAATACAATACTCCTTTACTTTGGATAGCATTAAAATCTGTAATCATCTCATCATAACGACGATCATTAAGTTATTGTTGAAACTTGTAAAAAAATCCCTCAAGTTATCTCTATAATTGACATAATGCTTGATCATTCCATTTATGCATTCACTTTCAATAACTCAAAAGTGGGGGCGGGCTTTTTACTTTGTCGTGTAGTGGTCATGTCTAAACATAATGTGTCTCGCCCATAAACCAATGCCCACTTTTCTCTAATATTGAACATTCTATGCATCCATTCATTGTTTTCCAACTCATACTTCTCAAGCATTTTATTCCAAGCATTAAAAAAGTCTCCCTCTGATCATAGCCATAAATACAATTGCTGAAATCTCTTGAGAAGTCTTTGTACCTTGCGAATACATTGGACAAATGAGTTGTAGCATTTTGAAAATATGTCATATACAAAGGCGATGATAAGTTTGTGACCATTGAGAAGCAAGTTCCTTTGACATTGCAGTGTCTTAATCAGTTAGTATTGTCTTTGGAAAATTTTCACCGATAGCTCTCAAAAAAGTATCAAATAACCACACAAATATATCTATCGTCTCATCATATAGCAATACAACACCAAAGATATTGGTTTGCCTATGATGGTTCACTCCAACAAATAGAGCAATTGGTCTACCATCTTTGTGTTTTTGATATGTAGTGTCAAAACAAACCACATCGCCAAAATCCTCATAGTCAGCTTTCATTACTCCATCAACCCAAAAGATATTAGTGATTAAATCGTCTTCATCCACTTGAATAGCATAAAAAAACTTGGGTCTTCTTCTTTCATTTGTTTTGCATGTACTCTAGTACATCACCTGTCTCGCCTGACTGTATTCTCGAACTATGCTTAGTTCGCAAATAATTCTTGTAATCCACTCCAACAAAACCGAGATTTTCACGACCACCAGCTTGCCTAGCCATGAACTCGAAGGCATATTTTGGAGTAATACTCGACAAATCAGCAATGTCAGCTTCTCCTTGTTGAGCCTTTGACAACTTTCTATGTGATCTAAATAGATGAGCCTTATATGGACTCGTCAAATTATGGTTATGCTTGGCATCGAAGATGACGACACGATATTTACAATATTGACAACAACTTATTTTTAACCTAGCTAAGCAACCAAATGGTGTCTCTGGCTAATGAGATTTGTAAACTATAAGAAAAAACCCACATAAATTACATTACAAAAAAAGCAAATGTAAATGACTAGGAAGATTTCTACCTAGTTGTTTAATTGCTTTATTCATTTAATGGTTTACTGATATGACAAAAAAAGTTAATATAAATTTAAACCTCTTGCACTATACTAAGAAGATTTAACAATAACAAAATATATATAGCACCAAGAAAGAAAGTTAGTAGTAATTTTCATCTAAATAAATCAACACAATGCTACTAGAAGGAATTTTAAAGCTTAATAATATACCTCTACATCAATTGTTTGATTCTTCAGTAATAATAGATTTGTAATTCAGATTTCCTCTTGATTCAAACCGATCGATATGCAAAGAAGTCGAGATATTGATGAGGAAAGAAGTCGAGATAATCAGAAAGGCGTGCGAAGTAATTTTTAGTTAATACTTTTCTTCTTAGAAACTGAATCGTCAAATTTTCCAAAATCAATTCATAATATTTTAATATTTTAATTTATATGAGAATCGGTTTTGGTAAAAAAAAATTATATAAATTATATCAGAATCTTAAGTCTTTTTAAAAAAAGACTAATTTAATTAATGGCTGAAATCAAAATGAAATGTGAAACTTTTCTTTAACCGTAATTAGATTTCTAATTTAGAAAAATAAAATAAAAGAATAGACATGTGGTCTAATAAAAAGGTTGGAGTAGTAGTTGGTAGAAAATTATTGTGAATTGGTTTTTACCCCCAAACTTTTGCAAATGTTCGGGGAAACCGCTTGGAATAATTTTTTTTCATAACACCATTTGAAAAAGCCAAAAACTTAAGGTATCAACCGGAATTTCTCTTTATTTTAAAAACTAAAACCCTATTTGAAAATAAATAAACCATATAAATAAAAACAAAAAATGTCCTATATAATTTAAACTAACAAAGTATTTCTATATCAAGGGAAAATTGATATATATATATATACACACACAATTAGAGATTTAAGTTCAAGTAAAAAGAGTTCTTAGAGTGTGAACAGTTTTGTATTCATGATTTTGAGTTATATAGATTTGCGATCAGGTGCAAGTTATTGGTACACTGCTTTATACGGGCATTTATCATCCGTTCGATCTCTTGTTTTAATGGCCAAGATTACTCCACGCGTTTAAGTGATTTTTATAAAAAGAAGACACGGAGGGGTATTTTTGTCTTTTCCCCCACCAAATTAGAACATTATTCCAGTACGCATCTTCATCCTCTAGAATACAAAAGCTTCATTTGAGATTTCGATCGGTACTCCTTCATAGCCATTGCCACTTGCTCCTTCCATTTTTAGCTTGATTTTGTGTTTATTTCGCCCCCTATGCTCGATCTATCTTCATTGATTTTGGTATAATTTGCTTTCCTAAGGCTTCAATTTCGTATTTGGGGATTTTTCAAATTTGGAGTTTGACACTTCGATTTTCATGTATTTGGTCAAGTTTTGTTGTTTTTTGACTGTTTTTTTTCTCAAATCTATGAAGATTGTGTATATTTACATTTGCAATCTGATGTTTTTGATCGAAAATATAGGTTATTGGTGAATGTTTATCAAACCACCCACCATGTGTTTGATAAAATGCCCAAATGACCAACTTAGTGTTTTTCCATATCTAATTGTCCTAAATTTGCTCCAAATTTAATAGTTTCTCTTTGATAAAATGATTTTAGTATTGCAAACAAGTTTGGTATGTGTGGATTCGCATAAGTACTACAAGAAGAAGTCATTGCAAATGACATCCATGTTTCTATTTTATGAACCTGTAATTGTGTATTGATGAACTCATACTTGTATGTTTATGAACTATTGTAAATGAAATTTATGAAATATATACACTTCTATAATAAGAGTTTTGGTGACGAAGAAGAATATATATAAAATGTTGCTTAATTATGGGTTTGAGATGAAGATGAATTGTGTTCATATGGATGTCATGACTTATAACATTGTAATTGTGTATTAATGAACCCATATATATAATTATAATGTCGTACTCTTTGTTGTGTACTTTAGATGTTAATCATTGTGTGATGATTGTGAGAAATAATTTTTAAAGCCTATTAACAAAAAGGAAGAGTAATGTGTATCGTTGCACATGATTTGGGTTTGAAACCTACATATGAAGCTACAAAAAAACTACTTATATGAATCTAAAGTCATGACACTAACTACTACGAGCAAGAAATTCAAGAACTGTAAGACCACTTATTATTAACCTTAACATTCAGACTCATGAACCCATTCAATATTATTTACGAACTAGAATATACGACATAAATAACAATTAAATTTCATGAACCCTTATTGCAATTATTATGAACCCAACCATATAATGACATGAACCCACAAAATACCATATGTGAAATAGGTAAAATAAAAGGATTATGAATTAAATTTCGTGAACCTTATTGACAATTGTTATGAACCTAACATTAAATACACACGAACCAATATATCAACTTTTATGAACTGAAAAAACATGAATCATAGTACGAAATATTATTAACCTATGCGTATAAAAATATGAACCAAAAGAACAAATATCATGAACCAAAAGACACGAATCAAAATAACAGTTAGTATGACATAAATGACATGAATTGTAAGATAAACTATTATAAACGCGAGCTTACAAAATCATGAACCAAAATACATAAACTGTATATAAAATTAGCCTATATGGGATTTGAACCCACATCTTTGTGCACATGCACATTGCTTTACCATTTGAGCTAATAGGCTACCAAATAACTTCAACATACAAATAATGAACGTAGTACAAAACATGAACCGTAAGAAAATTGATGATGAACCTTAACATACAAAGTTATGAACCAACACAAACGTCAATGAAACACATAATCTCCAACAAAATAGGAGTACACCAAATAATTTCTCAAGTAACTAAACCATACAGCTTAGTCAAATACCATGAAAATCAATTACAAGCAGATTACAAACTTCAAGAATCATACAAACATGTTCAAAAAAATCATTTGAAAGCTCAACACCTTTGAACACTTACTAAGTGAGCACTAATTAATTACATAATTTGCTCACATACACAAAATTAGTGTTCTTCATTTTTGAAGAGCCAGCTAGGTCAAGTCGATCAAGTTCATTCAAGAATCCCCTATTCAAGTCAATCAACTTAACAAAGCTCATTACCAATCATTAATTTCAAAGGAATCCATAGATCTATAGCATAAATAATATCCATATCAAATTAGTTCTACCCAAATCCATTTTGAAACCGATGTTGTAGATCTATGCCATATCCATATCAAATTTTATAGCCTATGTGGGATTTGAACCCACATTTATGTGCACATGCACATTGCTCTACCATTTGAGCTAATAGGCTATCAAATAAATTTCTAAATCGTTCTTACAGGCTACCAAATAACTTCAACATACTATTAGTAAACGTAGTACAAAGCATGAACCGTGAGAACACTGATTATGAACCTTAAGATAGAAAGTTATGAACCAACATAAGTCATGGATCTTCGTTGTTCATTTCTTCATAATAAGAGTTGGATCTATAATTTAGTATTGTCCAAGGCTGATTGGAAGTATTAAGTATATAGATTTATACAAGTGACCGCCATTTAAGTGCTAATGTTTTTCAAAAAAAAGGAATAAAGATGTGCAAATGCCTTCCCCCCTCCCCTCCAAACCAACATTGAAGCAAATAAGGGTCATTTTTCATGGTTTCTGGGCTCACTCCCCCTTAAAACTCAAAATTGACGCAAACAAGTAACAAATCATGTGAGTAATACTCATGAAATTTCATGGTGGGAACGAATGCCACTACCCTTATCACAACAAGGCAAGTTCAGTTTGACTATGAACCTACATACTCAATATTTTGAACCTATACGTTAAATATTCCGAACCATAAAATCAAATCGCGAACCTGATCGAGAAATTTCGAACCTAGATAGTGAACACAATCAAATACAAACACCAATGAAATCAACCATAAACACCCATTAAATCTCAATAAACATTTCTAATACTCAAAAACAAATCTTAGAACCCTCAAAAATCCAAATCATACCCTAGAAAATTTATTTATACATACCTTTTTGTGGTGGTTTCTCCACGGATTCTATGAACTGAAAACCAATTTATGAAGCAAATTGATGACTTTATGTAAGCAAGAAGGTGAAATTTCGAATTAAAGGTGTGATTCTGGCGTTGGATCTAGAGCGCTTTCTCCTATGAAGAGATTTTGACTATGGAGAAAATTAGATCTGAGTGAAGCGGGAGAGAGGCCTTTAGGTCTGATTTTAGGGTTGAGGGTATTTTTGTCCTACACGTGAACTTGCACTATAATTACCCTCCGTGCCATCCAAAAAAATCAGCCCCCATTTCTTTTCTTTTTTATTGAATAATTACGCTATAATCTGGGCCGTTCATGTTAAAGATCGGACGCCCCAAAATTGCTCACAGTTTTCACTGTAGCAAATATATGCATCCGAGCGTGACTCGAGTTATATATGCATGATTTTGTATGACTATATTCATGGTTTTGAGTTGCATATTCATTATGTTGAGTTACTCGCTTTTTATGAAAATACAACTTAAAAATATGATTATGTAACTATATAAGCATGATAAAGAGATGGAATATAAAAAAACTTCAAAAATACAATGTATAACTATATATTAAAGTTGTCCCTTTTAGAGCCACCAAAACGATTGTGGCCCCACCTCAAATTTAAAAAATTAATTTTATTTCTATTATTATAACTTCTTTCTATTAAATTCTTTTTTAACTATTTAAATTTATCTCTAACATCTGTGAAAACCTCGAATATCTTTTCTTTCGTGTAAAAGTTTCGGGACGAAACTTTCTTAAGGGGGATAGTATGTAATATCCGTATTCGTTTTAGGTCTCGTAAGTCGGAAAACGGGTTTCCTTCGCTTCCAAGCATTTAAATTTCTTGACCCGCAAGTAACCCTCGGAAAAGAGTATTTATTAGTTAAAACCGATTTAATAATCCGTTTGAACATCTAGCTAATAATTAGTTTATCTATATTATAACTAATTAGATTTGTTATATCTAATCCTAATTCTATCTAATTAAAACCTATTCTTTTTAACCAAAAATCTTGCCATCCAAATCAGTAATTAGAAAACTTATCTAAGTCAGAAAATTAGTTATCCAAATCTTGCCTTATCCTAATTGAACCAACCACCCTCGAATAAAACCAAAGGCTCGATTCAACGAAGCTTTCAGGCAAATCCTTTTCCTCCTGTTGTTCATAGAAGGCCGGAGATCCATTCAAGCCCTTGGCGATCCTCAAACTGGTCAGGTAAGATTTTCGTTCGTGGCTCCGACAAGAGACGACTATGGTTCGAGCCTTCGTCTTCCTCCTTTCTCGTTGTTGTCATCTAATAATTCTTTCCCACCGTCTTCCTCTCATTCCTCAGATTGTATTTCATGACCGACACCCGTCAATCGCACCACCACCAGTGATTTCCCGTTCTCGCCGGCAGTTCGGTGCCCATAATTCCGGTGAGTCCCTGTCATCGCTACTAAGTTTCTTCCATGTTTTCTTCTTCGAGCATTGTCGGGAGTAGAGTCCGGGTTAAGGGGCGTTAAAAAGGGGGACAGTCGACTCCACAATTCCGAATTCGAACAGGCTGTCATCGGCAAGGCTGACCGGTGGAAAACCGCTTGCGGTCGTCCGTGGGAGGGAATCGAGATTGCCGTTGCTTCGTATGCGCGCGGGGGGGGGGGGGGGGGGGGAGGTCTAATCGGGAGATGGTGCGGGGAAATCAGCAGGGGCGAAAGCCCTGTTCGCAAAGTCGCCGGTGAAGTACGGTCGGGCCGAGATCCACGGATGGGTGTACAGTGGCGAGAGGTAGAAGAAGACCTTGACCGTAAATTGGTCAAGAGGAAAGGGGGTGGGCCAGGTTGAAAAGTCAAAAAGGGGGATTGTAAAATTTCGGTGTCTTGTGCTTGATCAATAGAGGAACAGATCGAATTCAACCGGGTTGGTTATTGGGTTAAAATGTGATTTAGGCTTTTCTTGTTATTTGTAATCGGGCCAAGTAATTGGATAAGTGGGAGAGAGAATTTATTGGGTTGGGTTTATTAATGGGTCTAGGACTAATTAATTGGTAGGCTAGTGTGAATTGGTACGAGTTGGTTGTCCATTTAATATTTATTCTATAAGTTCCGGTTGTTTAAGTAAAATAAAGGTGACTCCTTAATCGATTATTTTGATTCGGCTCGTATTTAATCTAACCTCTCACTTTATAAATTCTTTAGGAAATCGTTTCCGCTCGCGTTCGTAATTTTTGTCAATCACAGGATCCCTAGTTCGAGGTAAGTCGTTTTTCGACTTGCTCGGTTCTCTTCTATCCTGTTAGATTGCGTGCCGTTATTGTAGGGCGGGTTTTTGAGAACTACTCTCGAATACCTTTTTAAATTGTTTTGAACTTCTTGAATGGTTGAGTGCGTAAAATGGTTTTGAATGTATTTTTATCGGAATATATTTTTGGAAACGTTTTCTTTGTGTTGGTACCGTTTCCGACACGGCCCATCGTAGCTGGCGTTGAGGAAGAGTTGGCTGCATTTGACATGTGTGATAGAGAAACCGTGCCCCTTCAAAACGAAAATTATTATCTGTGTGTTTTTGGCAAGTGCTCAAGTGGAGGCTTAGCCGGGGTTAGAAGGGAGATTGTGAAGTGAAGTGAGAGGGCCTGCATCTGCACTCGGCGCGGTGATGAACGCCTTGGAAGTCGGATTGTGAAAAAGGAGGAATTGCATTGTTATTGTAAATGTATATGTGGCTATGTGTGACTAATTATAACTGATTTAGGTATTGGTCTTTAGAGTTATGATTGCGATTGTGGATTTGTCTGCTGACCTTAGAAATGCTTTCAAAACGTTCTGCAATTACCGTATTCTCTCTAACTTGGTAGATTAGACGTTGACCCTTCGGGGAATATTTTTCAGTACCAAGTATGAACCAGGGAGCCGTGCAGGGACCGAGGCCAGATGGCGGGCCGGGGCGGTAAAGAGCGCGTGTCATAGCGGGATGGGTTTTTACGTTAGTTTATTTATGACTTTCTAGGATATTGTTTTATTATTGCGTTAGAGTTGGTAATATGACTTGTCTTCTGTTTTCATCAAATGATTTTGTTGTTGGTGGTTATTCGTTGGATTCGGCATATTTATATTTAGGTTTTCGGGAATTCATGCATAACTACGTTTTCCATATTTTTATTAAAAGAAAGGTTGGATGTTTTCATTTTGTTTTCTCGTCGTGCCTGCGTTGCAAGATCCTAAAGTGTAGTTGTCAACCAACTTAGATAGTACCTAGTAAGGTCTATTTCTCAATAGCGCCCCGTCGGAAGTCGGGGTGTTACAACATCAAACAAATATCTATTCAATATAACAATATCTTTTGAAAGCTTTCTTATACAAGTAATTAAAATTAAAGATAAGATATTTCAAAATAAATATAAATCTTTTATCATAAATCTTTTGACGAATTTATTTATAGATATATAGTGATTTTATTTTATAAAAAATTAATGATAAATATTTATAATGTTTAAAATTAATAAAAATAGATAATAAAATATTTAATAGATATATTGAAATATTTGATAATCACTAAATTTACGTACATGAAAAGTAATAAAATATGAAGAATATAATATTTGATTAAAAAGTATACATTCTACGAGTAATAAATTACTTATATTAAAGTTTATATTATATTTTAATTTATTAATATCCTATTTATAATGTCTATAAAATATCGAATCGTAATCGTACATGGTACGACGGGTAAAACTAGTAGTATAAAAATATGAATATGTGAATTATAAACATGAATACAGTGTAAAATGGAAAGAATGAATATGAATGAATATGCAACTAAAAAATATGAATACAGTCATATAAAATCATGAATATACAACTCAAAATTATAAATACAAACTATTCACACGTTCATACTCTAAGAATGGTTTTACTTGAACTCACCTCCATAATTAGATTAGTGTTGGGTTCATGTGAAGATTAAGTTATATTAATAATAAACGTATAGAATATAAAAAATTAACTCAGAATAGATAAAATTTAACTATATAATATAGATAAATAAACTCGTAGCATATATAAAATGAACTGTTAGTTTACAAAATAAACTCTTAATTTATAACAAATAAACTAATTATTTCTGGTTATAACATTCCTTTTAAAAATAAAATTATTTTATAAATTCATAAAAAAAAAATCATCATCATTCAAAGCTCTCCTACAACAAAATCTGAGAGTCAAGATAAGAGTACCCTTGTCTAGACCTGTCAAAAACTGACCTAATCCGCTAACCCGACCCGACCCGCCCGATAAATTTAGGGTCAAGACCCGAAAATTTGAACCCGAAATCCGAAATAAACCGAACCCGATACAACCCGAACCCGTTGGGTTGAAATCCGAACCCGTTGGGTTGAAACCCGAAACCCCTTTGGTTGACCGATTTAGCATATTTATAGAATTTTTTAAATTTATTTTGATACTTATAATATATTTTATTATTAAAATAAATGAAAATAATATATTATAATTAAATATTATTATTTTATTAATTCGTATTTTAATAATCATAAGAAAAAATGATATTTTAGACCCGCTGGTCAACCCGACCGACCGAAAACCCGCTACAACCCGACCCGATTGACCTGTGAGTCTGTGACCCATAACGACCCATAACCCGATTTAACCCGAACCCGAAATGACCGAACCCGAAATGACCGAACCCGAACCCGCCCAACCCGACCCGATTGACAGGTCTACCCTTGTCCAAATAAAAGGGTACCTTGGATAAACCCAACAAAAATTGAAATTCATATCTCGATAGTATTATTGTATTAAGACACTGACCTATCATTGAGATGTTCCCCTATTTCTTTGCTCGCAAAAAAAAAAAATAAAAAAAATAATTGCCTTATGTATCTAACGAATTCAGTCGGATAAGCTTTTGCAATTTATTTGATCCGTAATTCGATGGGCTGAAATCCCCAATCTCGTCGTTTACCTCTTACTCCCCTGGTTTTTCCCGGAATCCCCTAACTTTGAACCTTCAAAAACCATCTCCAAGATTTCACTTTCAACCCCAATTTCTTCCATTCCCCTGGCGAATTCCAACCTTTGATCCCCTGTTCTACAATGGCGACCATCCCTCTCTCTCTCACCCTCCCGACCACCTCCCCAAAGCCAGCTGTTCCCAGCTCCATCGCCTCCTTCTCCACTTTCCACACTCCCAAACCCCTCCTCTCCCTCCCTCGCCGGCGGCTCTCTCTGTTATCGGCGCCGCCGTGCGCCATGGCCATCGAGAAGGAGTCAATGGAGAACGAGGCGCCTCCTACATTCCTCCGTGAATCGGATGGCTCTTCTTCCTTGTCCTCCTCCTCGGCTTCCTCTGTTCGGTCGAGGTTTGAGAGGATGATAAGAGAGGCGCAGGACAAGGTCTGTGAGGCTATCGAGAAGGCCGATGGCGTCGGGAAGTTTAAGGAGGATGTGTGGTCGAGGCCCGGCGGCGGCGGCGGAATCAGTAGGGTTTTGCAGGACGGTGGCGTTTGGGAGAAGGCTGGGGTCAATGTGTCTGTTGTGTATGGAGTTATGCCCCCCGAGGCTTACAGGGCTGCCAAGGCTGCCGGATCGGATGAAAAGCCCGGTCCCATTCCCTTCTTCGCAGCTGGCATCAGCTCGGTAATTTCCCACCTTTTGAGCTTCATCTGTCATGGCTTTTCAATTTGGTGGTGGAATTGGTATGCATTTGTGGATGGATTGTGCTGAATTTTCAGAGAGGAGAAAGATGTCATTTATAGTCAAATTCATAGATGTCCCTTAAATTGCTATTATTTGAATGGCATTTCACGAGATGTCATTGTGCTTTGCAGAAATACAACTTGAATTACTTGGATGTAAATCTTAGGCTGTCACTACTTCATGAAAAATGCAGAATTTAAGGTTATCACATGGAATAGAGTGTGACTGGCGGCAAGTCATGCTAATAAGGTTGCTTTACCTTATAAGGTAGTCAGTTTTAGTCGTTAGTCGATTAAAAAAGGCTTGGTTTTTTAAACGATGCTGGAAAGGCTATTCAGAGGTTTGATAAGGTAATTACTAAGGCTTGTTAAGGCAATAATGTAGTGATGTGCTGATAAGTGATTGGTTGTCTTGATACTGCAAAATTGCGATGCAAAAGATGGCCTTATGAATCATATTTTCCTTTTGTTTCTCTGAATCACGTGTAGACTACACCAAGTACAAGAACATCAGGTAAAAATTATCGGAAATATTCTGCTTGTGGATTTAGCTATGAAGACTGCTTTTGGGTAATATGAGGGAGTTTTAGGTGTTTGTCTACTGAATTTCTCTCTTTAGAGAGCTCACATTGTCATTTTCGCTCTTCCAGGTTTTGCATCCTAAGAACCCATTTGCACCAACACTACACTTCAATTATCGCTATTTTGAGACTGATGCTCCACAAGGTAATTAAAAGTAACAAAGTTTCTTAATGTATTCTCAAACGTGTTCTTGATCTATTGTATGTTATGTGTGCTTATTTGTGTGTATGATGTTTATTTGGGTGGTAGAAGTTGAAATTATAGGTGAATTACATTCATATTAGGTAGTTTATTTGTTTTTGACCTCAATACTACACTTGTTGGATGGAACTTTTAAATGAAATTACCAGTAGGAAACTTCTTAGCTTTAACTCTCTAAGAGACATCTGAATATATCAATGATTTAGGTTTGTCCTATATTAAGCAGGCCACCTAATATTTCTTTTGATAAAAAAAAAAACAAAATTTCGTATATGGATCTTGTTGAATTTCAGTTGATGGATTTCTTACTATGATGTTGCTTATTGGGTTGAAATATACAGATGCTCCAGGTGCACCTCGACAGTGGTGGTTTGGTGGTGGAACTGATTTGACTCCCTCCTATATATTTGAAGAAGATGTCAAGCATTTCCATCAGGTATTTTCTTTATTTCTATTGTTCCAAGTTTAAATCGTAGTTATTTTTAACTTCCGTAAAACCTGTGCTAATTTGCTCCAAAGAAAGTTCACTTTTCAAAACCTAACTTATAGTTAGCTTTGGTTCAGTGGGTTAACCTTTCTTTTTTGTCCAAGTAAGCTGGCTTTATCAGCCTATATCTCAAAACGAGTGACATTCCTTAACTCTTAGAAATTACATCAGCTATGTAGATTTGGTTGAGTTGGATATATCGTATCATTGATTTATAACCAAAGGAGCTACTACTGGTTACAATCATTCATTTGTGTAGGTCCAAAAGAATGCTTGTGACAAATTTGAGCCTACCTTCTATCCTCGATTCAAAAAATGGTGTGATGATTACTTCTACATCAAGGTATGCCTTTATCAGGCTTTTTGCTTGCGTAAGCTGTTTTACTGATTCGTATATGGTTTGGATCCTGACAATTAGATCTCGTAATGTTTACAGTTATTTAGCCATACCCTCTGGTGGCCTTTCTTTTCTGGCAAGTGTAATTTCAAATACCGATGGCAGATTTATCGCATCCTATGAAATATGATGTTCATACTAGTTCCTTTCCCAGCTATGGACCCTTAGTCTAATAAATACTTGTGGGGTTTAAAAAGGAAAGTATTCAAGCCCATCTAGAGACACAAAGTAGACAATATGTTTTACATATTGTAAGTACTTCAAACAGCTGTAAATAAGGATTCAAATTTGTTGCTGAGTGATTCAGATGTAGACAATATGTAAAACATGTTGTCTACTTTGTGTCTCTAGATGGGCTTGAATACTTTCCTTTTTAAACCCCACTAGTATTTATTAGACTAAGGGTCTATAGCTGGGAAAGGAACTAGTATGAACATCATATCTCATAGGATGCAATAAATCTGCCATCGGTATTTGAAATTACACTTGCATCAAAAGAAAGGCCACCAGAGGGTATGTCTAAATAACTGTAAACAATTGCGAGATCTAAAGTCAGGTACTTACATATTTTAGATCTTATAAGATTGAAGCCAATTTTGCCATCTACAGCACCGGGATGAAAGGAGAGGTCTTGGAGGGATCTTTTTTGATGATCTGAATGATTACGACCAGGAAATGCTTCTATCATTTGCAACCGGTAAATGTTTGCATATTATCTTTCTCAACACATTTCTCGTATCACTCTATTAAAATACCCACTTATCTCCTTCCATGAACCCTTCACCTCGGTGTTCTCAGAATGTGCGAATTCAGTGATTCCTGCATACATTCCCATTATTGAAAGGAGAAAAGATACGCCTTTTAGAGAGGAACACAAGGAGTGGCAACAGTTGCGAAGGGGGCGTTATGTAGAATTTAATTTGGTAAGCGGACCTTGTCTTAGAGGATCAAGTTACACTTTACATTTTGACTTCCCATGGACTTCTTTGATTGCATACATTTTATGGATTTTTTAGGTGTATGATAGAGGAACAACATTTGGTCTGAAGACTGGGGGTAGAATCGAAAGCATCCTAGTTTCGCTCCCGTTGACTGCTCGCTGGGAATACAACCATGTAAATCCGGCCCTTGATCATTTTTATTTAATTTTTTTTTGGTTCTTGTGCATTTCAAGGAGAAGGCTGGATGGTGGCTTTGAGAATTTGAGATAAGATTGCTTCCTTAACTCTCTATGTTTTTCTACTTTACAGAAACCTGAAGAAGGGAGTGAAGAGTGGAAACTATTGGATGCTTGTATCAACCCCAAAGAATGGATCTGATGATCATAAAATCCATTTGTTTCTCATCTGTGACTATTTGTGAAGTAGCTGCTGATTTGAGGTTTCATGCGACAAGTCGCTCTCGTAATTTTTGTAACCAGAAGCTGTCATTGTAATCTTGTTTTTTTTTTTTTTTTTAAATCACGCCATTTTGCTGCAGTTTCAAATAATGAGTTTTCAACCCATGTGGATTTGCAATGCTCGAATTCATTGTCGGAACAGTTCAAAGAGTTAATTTGGGAATAGGCTACACAAACTTCCACTGTAGCTAAAAGTTTATTCTCTTTTTTGGTAGACAAGATGACGGTGACTTTTAATGGACTAATTACAAGGGTACGAACCAAGCAGATTTAAAAAGCTACTCAAGTTCTTGTTCAATTGGGAACCATCATTGACAAGACTTCTGTTACCATGCTTAGCCATATGCTAGCCTCTCGACAAGTTACTTGACATGCTTGTAAAATTCGGCTTTTTCATGTCTCCAACCTACATGCAAGGATAGTTGTTTCATTTTATTATAGACTTATAGTTGCTATTATTACTTTATTTTTAGGAAGATGATAAGGAATGTCTATATATACTTAAGGGCTAACTCATGTTTATTTATAGGCTTTTCTTGGACTAGTTTTATACATTATATTTATAGGAGATTCATTTAATGATAATTCTGTAAAACTGAAGAGATCATTAATGATGTGTCACCGAAAGGATCTAATCCTGCCAAGTGAGAGAATCAAGTATTTGGATGATTCTTTTCTTTGATAAACAATCACAAAAAGGGTATGTTGCTGCCATTTTAAAAGGATTAAAGATCAAAGAAGTAATGTATAAACCTAGTGATTCAAAGTAAAGAGATTCCGAAACAAGGAAAGGCCCTCTTCGAAAAGGTATAGGAAGGAAGCAAGACCTTAGAGAACTACCACAATCGAAGAGGTCGAATAAAATAAGGGAAGAGTGAGAATCCGAACTCTTGTACCTAAGACTCTAAGAGGAAGGAAGGGTGAGTCAGACATTCTATTCGACTTAACGGAAATTTTAGTGAACCCAAAAAGAAATATGTAACGTATAATAAAAATATTCCTAATGATGCTAAAAAAGCAGTCATGACTCCACGAGATATAGAAGACAAGATCAAGGTGGTTTTTGATGGGCCAATTAGAAGGGAACATGCCAAGCAGATTCAAGAAGTTACTCAAGCTCTACTTGATATGGATCAAGATAGGATAACGGCTAACGAGTCATGGAAGAGGATAAGAATGTAATGTAAAATTTTAAATAAAAAAATAAACAATATTTAATTTTGGTTTGAAATTAATTATATTTTAAAATTTTTAACTTAAAGTTAATTAACTATTATTTCAAGGTAATGTTTGTAGTAAAGGAGATTAGATGGTCAAAAACGAAATTTGCACATAAATTATGCGGACCTCGTTCGCATATATTTATACTCCATCCGTTTCATAATAGATGTCCATAGACAAATTTGCATATACATTAAGGAATTTTTTTCCCAAAATTACCCATATTAAAAAGTACTACCTAATCCTAAAAGTTGTTTTTGGAAGAAGTGTATAAGATCAATGTGGTATAATTATTAAGGGTATAAATGGAAAAAATGGACAAAAAACATTGATATGGACATCTATTGTGAAACAAGAAAAAAAAGTTTATATAGACATTTATTTTGAAACGGAGGGAGTATATGATTGTCTCCATCATAGAGTAAGTCATGTGTTTAGCAGGAAAAAACGTAGAGAGAGAGAGAGAGAGAGAGAGAGAGAGAGAGAGAGAGGTTCTTTCGTTAGGTCGGATTTTGGGAGTTCAAGTGTTGTTTAGTAAGTTTTAATAAGTTAATAGATTATTTTGGTTTGTCCTGTTTTTGCAGATTTGAATTTATAATTGATTTTGATTTGAAAATCAGTTGATTTATAATTTTTAGAGGGTGTTTTGGATATTTAATTTTTATTTGGTAAAAGATTTAAGAGTGATTTTAGGGTTTCGTTTGTAATGATGTTTTGGAAATATTTTATCAAGTTTTACAAAAAGGTTTGAACTAGAAAAATGTTTTTTTATAAATATAGTATATCCTGGTCAAATTTTAAGGGATTATGATATGTACAAAAGAAGTTATAAAGCATTCTGACTTTTCGTTGTTTTTAGGGTTAGAGTTTGTAAGAGTAAAAAGGCTATTAGTTTTCATTTGGTTATATATATAGGAGTCCAGGTCTTAGGTCGTGATCATAGACGAGGGGTAAAGATAGGCTATCTGTCTTAGACAGGGTTAGGCACTACATGATAGTTAGTGGTTTCTTAGTTTCGACAATTCATCTTTGAGGCGTTGTTCACGACTTGCTCAGCTTATATTCAATTCTTGTTAGTTTTCATGCCGTGCTCGTAGGATTAGTTTTGGGGAACTAGTCCTTGATTGATTATTTTATGAAAAAGTTTTTACTTGTATTTGTTATGTGTGCAAACGGATTTCAAAATGTTTTCTTTGTATGTGAAGTTTTGTAACGTTTTCTCTGTGTTGGTATCGTTCTTGGCATAGCCATATGCGTAGTCGTCGTGGAGATAGGGATGGCTACGTATAGTTCGTGTGACAGAGAATCGTGCCCCTTCAAAAAAAAAGCTATATGTGTTTTGGGCAAGTGCTCCAATGGAGAATTGACCCGGGGTTGGAAGTGTTGATTTCTGAAAGGTGGGAGGTCGTGCCTCGGCACCTGGGCATAGGGTTGATTAGCGCCATGGAATGGAACGGTGAGTGAATGGTTGTATTGTTGTGTACGAATGTGTAGATATGTGATGTGTGTGTGATCAATTGGAAGTTAGGTATGGATTTAGAATTGTATGTGTTTTGTATGTGCATGTTGTTAGGAATATGATTGAGTTTTAAACGTCTTACTAGTACCATATGATTTCTAGCTTGTAGTAGAATAGTAGCTGACCCCTCAGAGACTTATTATTCAGTTTCAAGTAGGAACCAGGGACCCGTGTTGAATCCTCTGTAAGACGGTGGAGCGGATCGTTGATGCGTGCATGTCATTAGGTTTGTGTCATGTTGGGTGCTCTAGATTACTTTCCTGGATAATCTTATACTGATGTTTAGCTGGTTTAAGTCTTGATATGGGAAGGGTTAGTTGAGACTATGAATTCGTTTTAAATATGTTTTGGGAATTCATGCATGTTTTATGACACTTTCGTTTTTATAAATATAAGTTGGATATTTTATTTATGTTTTCTCGTCGTGCTCAAGTTGTAAGATTCGGGTGAACTTGTTCTCAAATTAGCTTGTGTGGACCCATGTGTGGTCTACTACCGAGTAGCGCCCCGGTGTAAAGACGGGGTGATACAAATGGTCCAACTTAAAAGTATCAGCCAATGTTTTCAATTGTTTTTATAATGAGGTAGACATGTTGCATTTAGTGGATAGATGACACGTCGCGACTCCGTCGCTATCAACCGAAGGACCTCATGTAGAATAGTATGTTAATTTGTTAAGCTCTAGTCAAGTTTAGTTTCGATCATGTGACTTTTTTTAGAGAAAGTCATATTCGTTCCTATAGTTTTGGCACCACTAAGGGAATGTTAGTAAGCAACAAGCAAAGAGTTGACTCCATCCATCCCCACCTTCACCTTTCTCTCCAAATTAGTTGAGGAGGTTTTGTCCCATCCACTTAGGAATCCCTTTAGCCTTTTTAATTTTGAAGAAACAGCAAATTGCTTAGAGCTTAGAACATCTTCCTCCCAAGCAATTCTCACCCTATCCTTGAAGCCTTCCTTATTTGCCCAACAGTTTTTGAAATTGAAAGGAACTTTAAGGGGCATCCACTCGTCAAGAACTGAAACTACCCCCGGTCCAACTTACATGAGGTTCTTCTTGCCCCTTTCCTCATGTTGCTCCAAGTGTACCGAAAGCCTGAGTACTCTAAGTCGGCTACCCCGCAATTTGTAAACACACCCAAGAGTTCCTCAAAAGCATTCAACTTCTCTCTATGTGCATTTCACTTGTCATCCAGTTCCAAGAGGCAATTAAAGTCGCCCATGACCACCCACGATTCATCACAAGAGTTGGCAAAACCCCTTAAAAAGTCCCAAGTGCCTCTTTTTCCATGCGGTGTGTGAGCTCCATAAACCTCCAAGGCTACCATACCAAGTTTCCCATCCACCGGAGAGGCCTTGAAATGCAAGAGTTGGTCCAAAATAAACTACACAGAGACAATAAACACCCTTGGATCCCACAACAACCAAATAGGCCCTAGGTCAACATTCCCACTATTTGTAGCATGACTTCACCCAAAAGGAACTTTGAGGCAATCATGTTCTCCTTCATCCCTTCCAATTTTGGTCTACAAAATTGCAATTAACCCGAGATGTTGAG